>CM062296.1:483863840-484396387 GCA_031216915.1 Pictodentalium vernedei
GTCGGAATGTTTTGATATTTGGCATGCAGCATCCTTAGGGGGTGAGATTAAAGTTTGTTCAAGTCAAGTCCCTGGGTTCATATTTGGGCTCACTATGGGAGACCGAATGATAACTTAGTTCAAAATGAGGAATTTTCTTTAAAAATCTTCTTCTTCAGATCCAGCAGATGAATGCTTTTGATATTTGGTATGCAGCATCCTTAGGGGGGTAAGATTCAAATTTGTTCAAGCCATGTCCATAGTTCCATAAAATTTTTCTCTCAAGACTTCATTCCTTTGTAGTGTTGATGAACCATGTCTAACTGAATGTGACCCCAAATACTTCTTTGAACCACTTTGTTTGAATCACTTTGCCCGGTGAGCAATTAAGGCCCCTTGGGGCCTCTTGTTTCATTTTTTTTTTTACTTCTAACCATGGCTTATTACTCCTTATTGGAACAAGCTCATCAAGTTTGTTCCATTAATAGGTCATGAGGTATGTTTTGAAGTAGAGAAATGAAAAAATAAAATTTGAATAGCAAATTTTGTATATCACAAGTGCGGATATGGCAGATTAGTTAGGTAAACTGTTAACAAAAAATGGCTCCGACTATTTTACGTCTAAGCATTGCCATTCCTGGGACAGTCGGGCTGCATGCGTGACATCACTCCAGTATATATATATTGCTGTGGAGTTTGGAGGACTGATATCGACTTTAGTTGATACACTCCTGCAGACTCTTGTCATTCTTGTGTTGCACTGGGATGACTGATGTTGGAGTCGGGTGTCGTGGTACGTTGTTGGCGGTGAGGTTCTGAGGATCAGAGCCTCTCATCGCATTTTAATTCATTCTGTCAGTTTCTATTTCAGAGGAACATGAACTTGGTGATGATATTTTGACACCCATCCAAGTGTGCTACCGTCGTCGCCCTCCATGGAGCATATAGAGCTAGCTGCAGTGCTCATTATTGCAAGAGTTAGGGCCTTTGGTTAAAGGTTTTAATCTCTTGCAAGCAGCTAGCACGACCGGTGAAGCGGTATTCCATACGTGGGGGCCGTGACGCCGGGTAAGTCTGTTGCGGTCTAAGAGGTGGATTGGGTAGAGCGAGCACTATAATATATATAGGTCACCCAGCAACAACAGAAATAGGGAGGAGGATGCTCTGTTTAGTCTGCAGCCGGGGTCGGCTTCAGTCCAGGCTTCCTCCTCTACGTTTCACACGGCCAAAATGTTTTCTGGTTGCAAACTTGCATGAGATGGAGCATATGTCCATCCGCCGCTCGGGACGCTCTGTCTAGTCTGCAGCCTGGGTCGGCTTCAGTCACGGCTTCCTCCACTACGTTATTAAAGCACACACGCCCGCATCCTAGCTACCCGACTTCGGATATCCAGCCTGCTGCACGAAGAAGGAACCACTCTTCGCCCGTGAAGTCGGACCATCTGGTAGCTAGGGAGACAAGGCCTTGATCATTGGGACGTTCGGAGAAGGGATCCAATTCCGACACACATTCCCAGGAGCAGCATGCGGCTAAGGAACGGAAAACTGATGTGCCTCAGGCCTCGATGATGGACTTGCTGTCGCAGATTGCGCAGCTAATTGCAGCATCCCAGCAAGTGCAGATGCAGCCTCCCTCAGACTCAGAATCTGAGCTTTTGGATGGCGCTGTGTCGGTTCAGTCGTCTGTTTGCGCAGATGCTATGGACTGAGATTCGCAACTGATTCTCTTGGATGATGAAAGGGATAGGGAAGAGGATTGCCCTTACCTTTCGGAACAGTAAATGGTTGTGATGGCTTTCATCCATCAATACTACCCTGATTTTGTTCTGCTGAATCAGAATGCTGCGATGACAAGAGAGAAACTGCTGGCGTCGTTAGGCGCAGACTTTATTCAGACAAAGTGGCATAGTGGCATAATGGAGTCGGTTAGACGTGAGGGAACCATTGCGGTTCCTATATTATTTTATGCCTAACACAAGAACGATTAAGTAATGCGGGTGAGGAGGGTTCGATATGACTTCGAATCCCCCCCCATACCCCCCCCCCCCCCCCCTCTATGTGTTTAGAGCCGATTACCGGGCAAGACGTAGTTTTCTTCCCAAAGCCTCGTATGAGTTTAAATACATACATGCATTTCTTCACATCTCGATTGGTGGCTGGGTCGTGTTCTATGGCGACCTCATGGGCACATCCACTTTTTAGTTGGTTGGTTTCCTGTGATTATTCGTCTATATGTCATATACGAGCGCATATATCATCATAAATAATTGCTAGTCTTTGGGTACCTCGGAGGCTGCATAACCAGTTAACTGGTATTCAGATGATTACATGCAGGATTTTAATGCTCACGCACATAATAGTTATTAGGCTGACACTTTATTGTATGTTATGGACCTTAGAAATTATGAATTATTTCGGGGGCGGGCCGTGTCAGAGCCTGTTTATCATACCTACTTCCATTTCTAGATCCAGGTTTCTATTAATGTCGGTACTCAACTTGTATATTCGCACATTTATAGTGTCATAGATATCGGATAGTACAAGTCGGGGAGTGTTGTTACTGTAATTTATTGTACACCTGAATGGGGTCGCCTGTGGGTTACCTCAGAAATGTGTTTACTCTCCATAGATCTTCATTGTGGTTCGATTGGACATGTGTATGTTATATATTATATCACCAGTTTTTGACCTATCTGCGTATGCCATCTCCGGTGTATAGTGGGCAATATTAATTACCGGGATCATCGCTATAGCCTTAACTTCTGAAGTGGCATTAAGCACCTTTTATTAATAATAAATTAATACCTGAGTGCCTGTTCGATGAATATTTATATTGTTTTTTGGTACTGCTTTTACTGATTCCAGAGTGCTTCCCTCTTTCTTTTTGAAGATTCCTTCAAAAGAAAAAGGGGGGGGGGGGGTGTGATTTTTTTTACCTCTTCCCTGGCTTGATAGGTATGTAACTATGAGGGAAGCTGTTTTGTCCGTAATTCTATCCTGCATACAGCTGGAGTTTTATTGTATATGGCGTATGTTTGTGGGGGGATATTCTCTCATTCTCAAATACGCCATCCTAATTTTTGGGGCTTAGTCCGGGCTAACCTTAACAATTGGGAACTCGTTACATCCAATTAGCATAGTCTTCATGCTAAGTATGCAGAATTACTTGAACTGGGTTCCTTTTGTATGATATGTCTTCTCTATTACTGTATAGAGAGACATACATGTAATTCCTAATAATTTTAATTTCCTTTCATCTTGGATTACAGGATTGGAACTATGTTGATCTACTAATTCTGAAGTCCTAGGCCCTCCACCTTTTTACGATTCTGCTAGTCTGGGCCATTGGTTTACAGTGTAAAAATATTATAAATTTAAAGTAATTTGTATATTTTTATACTTACCAATGGCCCAGACGGAGATGGCCCTTCCATGAGTGGGCACTCATACCTCCCCCGCTGAGTTTTATGTAGTACTCTCTTCTACAGAGAATGATGTTGGCGCCAATTCCAGTTACTTCCTGACGTCTGTGCATGCGCGGAGAGTAACTGTATGGAGGGCCAGATAGGACTTTTAATTTTCAGTTTTGCAAGCAAATTTTGGGGATTGGGGGGTTCAAAATTTGTGTTTGGCCCTTAATAACTTTGAGTTAAGCACCAGCTAGTCTGGGCCATTGGTAAGTATAAAAATATACAAATTACTTTAAATTTATAATTTACGTGCTGTGGTAAAACCATTTTACCACAGCATTTACCATGGTAGTGCTGATTGCCGTAGCTAATTTCAAGGGTTGTCCTTGTGAGTGCAACAGTACATATTCTATAGTGAAATACAAACCTCATATTTATGTATTTACAAGCTTATCCCCTGACCTAGTTTCACACATGTTCCTATATACAGACTTTTCGTAGTCTTGCTGATGAAATTTCAGTGCCTTGGCAGTGGTTTATAGTAAAGTCTTGGCTGCCTGAATAGGAAGACAAGACTTCCTTAGACACCAATGCTAAGTCAAGTGTTACCTTATTATGAAGGAGCAAAAATAAGTAGAATTTTCCAAGCCTTTGAGCTCTGCTCATTATAAACATGAAGTGATCATATGTGGCACACTGTTGGAAAGTCTTAGAGCCCTCTCAAATGATATGGTGCAAAACATTCTGCTAAGACACCCATTTCATTATCATTTAAGAATTGAAATGTGATTGTTTGAAATCCATAAAGTGAAGAAACAAATTGATCACAAGCAAGTTCCATGAACTGCTTTTGGTTCATGAAAAATTTTCCAGCAAACAGTTTCTTCCATACACTCATGGATTTTGAACAATCATTTCAATTCCTCTTTTTACTTCCTTGAATAGAAAAAGAAATATTTTTTTCCTGGTTTTGAAATCGGGCCATCCCACCTCCAAAGCTCTGCGTAAAATATCCAGAGTTTGACTAGAAAAGTTTTTCTTGCAGGTCATCTCTTAATTATAAGTGATTTGATTCTGATGTCACATCGAATCAGGTAAACAGTTTATTGTTTGTGTTGAAAATTGTATATTTATATACCGTAAACTAAATGCAACCTTAACTAAATATAAAAATTTACTCATACAGATAGCCACTAATTGACTAAAAACCACTACCAAACCAATAACTATGTTTGTAATGTAGCAGGCAAAATTTTGTTAAAATTTTGAGACCTTTAATGGTTAATTTTAAGATTTGTTGATTTTTCCAGATTGATGATAGCTTCAAGAGTGCTTTATTCAATCTTGCCTTGATGTATGTGAATGATCTACAGAGACCACTTGATGCTGTCCCATATCTGGAGAAATTATTACGTGTAAGTATATCTTTATGATGTTGTTATTCCTGGCACTTACATGGTCTACAGTGTTTGAAGAGATTTCAATTGTTGAAATTGATTCCACTAAAGACAGCAATGACCATCCAACTGTCACAAGGGGACACTATAAAAATTACAATATGAAGGAGAAGAAGGAAGCAGGTGAAGTATAAAGTTGATTGGTCTATGGCAAGCTGCCCTGAAGCTGAAAATACCAAAATCAATGCTCAGTGATTGGAAAAAGATAAATTTTAATGAAGAAGGAAGAGACAGATAAACAGGTCATTTATCCAAGAGTGGGAGACCTGTTATCTATGGAGAAAACCTGGATGACAATATATCTGAATGGGTTTTAATTCAATGAGATTTGCAGCTACCTGTATCACTTGAATCATTATGTGCCTATGCCAGAGAAATGGTCAAGAAAGAGAACAAAGAAAGCAGTTTCAAAGCTACTAGAGGCTCATCACAACTTCTTACTATGTACCAAGACATCTTTAGCCCAAAGATTACCAAAAGATTTTTGAACAGAAAATCAACAGCTTTAGATAATTTGTTAAAGAGAAAAGAGCAGAAGATGAGTTTGAAGACTAGTATATCACTAATATGGATGAAACCCCAGTCTACTTTGACCTTAACCCAAACAAAACAGTCAACTTGATTGGAGAGAAATCTGTCAGGATTAGAAGTACTGGATCTGAAAAATGACACATGACACTGGTACTGACTGTATCTGCAAGCACCGACGTCTTAACACAACACCAATGGTAATTTTTAAGGGCAAAAGAGAACTGAAGCTAAAAGCACCAAAGAACTGGATAATTATGGTTCAAGAAAAAGGTTGGATGGACGAGCATTTGATGAAAGACTGGGTGATGGAAATTTATTGCAAACACACTAAAAAGGAGAGATCGCTATAAATAATTGACATCTTTAGGGGTCATCTAATTGATATGGTTAAGAAAGAAATAAGAAAGAGCAATGCAGTTCCTGTCGTAATACCGGGGACTGCACATCCAAATTACAGCCACTCGATGTCAGCTTCAACAAACCTGTAAAGGGGGATCATAGAAGAAAATGGACAGAATTTATCCAGTCTGGGACAGCGCTTGTTGACTTCATTGTCTTTTGTTGTATTTTTAATGTTGGAAAATTTTGGTGGTGTTCAGCGCACTGGATATGTTTATTCGAAGCAATAATTACCCTGTTCTGTTGCTGGTGCGTGGTTTATACTGCATTATATGGATTTATTTATGGGACCCTTTCATTATTGTCATCATTTAAGGTCACTTCAACAGAACATTTCTGGGTTTCTCTTTCCAAATCTCGAAAAATGTCTAATGAAAACACATCTTTTGAAAACAAACATTTGATTGGTCAGTTTGTCAGACATGTCAGTTTGATAAGGAAAACTTACCTGTCAATAACTAAAGAACAAGTTTGCAAATAATGTTTTAATAATTCTATTTCCATTGTACAATATATTGTGCATATGATACATGTTTTCAACATAAAGCACAGAAAGAAAAATGAAATATTCACTGAAAAGAAAATCATCATTTTGGATTTACGCTTCACTGGGATTTTGCCACCACACCAGTCCGGGACGATCTTTGAGTGGATGTCTGAAGATTTTGAGGCATTAAAAAAAATTATATTTTTATATTAGAACCAATGGCCCAGACTAAGCTGGTGCAAACTCAATAATATCAAGGGCCAGACACAAATTTTGACCCCCCCCCCCCCCTCCAATCCCCCAAATTTGCATACAATACTGAAAATTAAAAGTCCTGTCCGGCCCTCCATACTTTTAGTACTTGCGTATGCACAGTACCCAGGAAGAGACCGGAATAGGCGCAAACTTCATTCTTCTGTTTGGCCCAAAGTCAGTAACAACTGAACTGACATCTGTGCTTTAAATTCTCATTTTTGAAGATGCCAGACATAAATCAATGATGGTTTTCATGGAATCAACAGTGTAGTAGGATTTTGGAAGTGAATAACGGTGGTTTTGGATGTTCAGGGCTGTAACGTTATAATTTTTATGTAAATTATTCATGTTACCCAATTTTTGTGATATGCTTCTGAACGTCATCATTGTAATATGACTCCACTGTTGTTTTGTTAATATTACTTCCCTTCCCTCTCCTGAACCCTCCTGTTATACTCCTAAGCTGTTTAACTTGTTTTACGGAATAGGTATTCCGTTTATCCCCTATGTTTACATCCTGTTCGTTTACTGTTCAGGACATTTTGTATTCTTGCATCTTCTACCAGATGCATTGTTTTTTCTTCATATGAAGATCTAGCTTTGCATCAGGTGGTTGTTGATCGGTTACTGACTTTGGGCCTCTGTTGTGCCTATTGTTTGTTAGTTTCTTAACGTTATTGTCTGTTCAGTTAAAAACATTTATTGTTTTTTCTATTGGGATACATATTATATCTTATTCTGGTAGTTTAGCTTTAATTAGGTAGTGCTTGTCCACACTTAGGCTCTGTCGGGATGCCCTTGGGTTCCCTTGGGGTACTTAGGCTTCATTCAAAATTGGAGCACCCTTTTGAATAGTGCGAGTCGGGATGTTCCTTCCACACTGCAGCCGGTTTTGGTGATGATTATGGCTTCTTCTTCTTACATGGAAGAGCATGCAAAGGGGATTAGACTATTAGTTTCTAAACGGAATGCTCGGCAAGATCTGGAGTCAGATCGCGAGTTGGGAGAACCCTCTCCATTCCGTTTGCAGTCGTGGTCAACTGTTTCCTCTTTGAGGAACTTTAGTGAGTTGGGGCGTCCGTTCATGCTTGCGGTCCAGGACGCTCCTTCCACACTGCAGCTGGGGCCGGTGCAGCTATGGCTTCTTCCTCTCCTTCATCAACGAAGCACGTTAGACTGCAGACAAGCTGTCTAACTTCGCATGTTCATGCTGTTCCACGGAGGCATTCCCAGTCTTCACCACCAAAGTCTGATTAACCTGCAGCTAGTGGTTCGAGGCATATTCATACAGGACATGCGTCAAAAGATCTGGGGTCAGATCTCCGTCCTGTGAGCAGCATATGGTGAAGAAGCAGATAACCTCTGCTCTGCAAGCCTCGTTCACGGACCTGCTGTCGCAGATTGTGCAGCTTATCGCAGCATCCCAATAGTCGCAGGTTCAGCCATCAACAGTCTCCGGTAGTGATCTGTTGGACGGTGCTGGGTTGGTCCAGTCATCTGTTCATTCGGTTGGTGTTGACCATGTTTTTCAGATGAAACATTCAGGTGGTGAGAGGGCTACGGAGGCAAATTCTCCATCCCTCACGGAACACCACATTAAGACTATTATATTCATAAGTTCTTCCTGATCTTGTTCCATCTGAACAAAAGTCTGCGTTTGCTAGGCAAAAAACAGCTTAGGGTACCAGGCAAAGGAAAGACGAAGATTTCCTTCCCGGATCATACTGCTCAGGTGTAGAAGGCCTTTGGTCCACTTAACAACGCCTCCCTTGGCCTAGCAATAGTATCAGAAAGGCAATGATCTATTCTTTATGAATAGAAGATCGATAGCTCATAATTAGGCTGAGACATGGAATAAGGCCGTTAGAAGGAAAAAGTATGTTTTCTCCTTCTTGGTGTTGTATTCCTAGGCGTCAGAGGCATTTAGTGCTATTGTTGATGCCATAGTAGCCTTACGTAATTTTAGAGCGGTCTTTTCTTATACATTAGCGGCTAACGTCATAAATCTCTGTTTAGTGAGCTTTCCAAGGATGTAGGGGAACACACAGATATCTGTCTTCACGGATATAAGACTTTAGGCTGCGTTAGCTACGCTGATACCGCATTTTTTTTTTAATAAGGCCGTTAGAAGGAAAGATTTCGTTCTTTTCTTCTCGGTGTTGTATTCCTAGGCATCACAGACATTTAGTCCTATTGTTGTCGCCTTGGTAGTATTATGTGAATTAAGAGTGGTCTGTTTCTATAACATTAGCGGCTAACATCATAGTGGCCTAATGTAATTTAGACCGGTCTTTTCTTATACATTGCGGCTAACTGCGTAAGTCTCCATTAAGTGATCTTTCCAAGGCTGCAGGTGACACAGATATCTGTCTTCATGGAGATGAAGACTTCTAAGCTGCGTTAGCTTCGCTGAGACTACTGTCTCTTTGGAATTAGAGCTGTTAGAAAGAGCGGTCCTCCATTCCTTAGCTTAAGCAACTGATGTCGTAAGTCTCCGTTCAGTGAGCTTTCAAAGGTGGCAAGTTACTCCGAGATATCTGTCTTCACGGAGATGAAGACTTATAAGCTGCGCCAGCTAATCTGAGACTGCTGTCTCTTTGGAATTAGGGCCGTTAGAAGGAATGAGTATGTTGTTTCCTTCTCGGTGTTGTATTCTTAGGTGTCTGAGGCTTTAGTCCTTTTGTTGACGCCTTTTTTGTATCAAGAGTGGCCTTTTTTCCTTAACTTGAGCAACTAATGTCATAAGTCTCCGTTTAGTCTGCTTTCTTAGTTTGCAAGTTACACTGAGATTTCTGTCTGATGAAGACTTCTAAGCTATGTTATCTAGGCTGAGGCCGCTGTCTTTGGGAATAGAACTGCTAAAAGGAAAGAGTACATTTTTTCCTTCTCCGTGTTGTTTTCTTAGGTGTCACAGACATTAGTCTTAGTGTTGACACCATAGTAGCCTAGCTAGAATTATGAGCAGTGTTTTTTCCCTATCATTAGCGGCTAGTGTTGTAAGTCTCCTTTAGTGAGCTTCTAGGGCTGTAGTTAACAGCCATATAATTGTCTTCACGAATAGGAAGACCTTTAGCTGCGTCAGCTAAGCTGAGACCACTGTCCTCTCGGACAAAGTACAGTTATAAGAAAAGAGGTTCTCTCCTTAACAGTATTTTTTTGTGTTAGTTGTCTGAGGCTTTTAGCCCTATTGATGACGCCATATTAACCTAGTGAGAAATAATGAGCATTCTTTCAGACGCCTGTAGTTAGTTCCTTTTTCAGGAATATGTTTCCTGCAATAATCGGAATTAGGCACAAGGAGTTCATCAAGGTTTTTATGATCGGGTGCCGGGACTTAGTTTTTCGGCGCCCGCTTCATTTTATATCCAATCTATTGTCGTGGATTATATTTCCACTTGGAGGATTATGAATATTGTGTCTATATGTTTTATCTTTTGGGGTCATGGCGTACTGTCTTGATTTCAAGGGATATGTCGGTGCTATATTGGCAGGTGTATTCCTTGAAATAGTGCCATGTTCATCACATCCCTCTCTGTCCTTTGGTGGCATTATGGAGTTGGTCAGACATGATGGAGCCCTATGGTTTTATACTATTCTAGATGACTAACACCAGACATGTTAACTCTCCTGGAATGCCCGGGAAAATCCCGGAATTTCAGTGTAGTTCCCGGCCAGCCGGACGGGAATCAGTTTTGGACCAAAAATCCCGGTAAACAACAGGCAAATATTTCGTTCCCGTTGTAACTTACGAAAAACATTCAGAGTCAAATCACATGCATTTCAAATTCTGGTAAAAACTCACGAAGCAGTAAAATATGGATTTAAGTTAAATTTATATAAGAAAAGGGTATTTTATGATATATATTTCAACTGTGTTCATGTTTATTTCTGGGTTTGTTCTTCGGAGATTCTTGATCAATGTGCGAGTGTCGAAGTGAAAATAGGTGACTTACTTTCAAAAAATTGAAAACTCCACCTTCATTTAAATGCAGTTTTTGGAAATTAAAATATATGAAAAGGAATTAAATAATATATTTTTATTTATTCCTTCATAGAATAGCTTTAATTCTCATCCCTTTTCCAAAATCAAAACGTAAACAGCAACTATTTAGCACAGTTTAAAAGTAGGTTAAAGTCGCTTAGAATGCTGAAAAATTATGACTGCATATTTAAACACAATGGACTTATTTTCTAACACAACATTTATTCTGTTGTGCTGACTACAGAACTGTTAACTGTTGGCCATCTGTATCCAGAAAATTTCGAATGGAATTAAAAAAAATGCTTCAATGATGAAAAGGAAAGTTTTGTGTAGGGCACAAACGTCCCACATGCATGAAGTTTGATCAAGATACTTTCTAGGTACTAATGTTCTTGAAGTAACTGAACATTAGGACATCTTTTCCTGTTAACATTTCCAGACTTGGGAAATTATTAGCTAAGTATACTTTAATAAGAGCAAACCACAGGTGGAGGTGCTCTGTGAGACAGTGTGGGTGGGTTGTGGTGGTGGTGGTGGGGGGGGGGGGGGGGTCTCATGAAGAAGAGGATCCTGGGGGGGGGGGGATCAAATCAACAGTTATTTTATGATTTTTACCTGCGTCGCCAGCTGCAGAGCAGGTCTAGTAACCGCTCGACTCTGTCCGTCATTCCGTCAGTCCATCCATCAGTCTGTCCGAAATACTTTTTTCGTCAAAGTTTCCTTGGCTTCTATGATAGAGAATGATTTTATATTTGGTCTGCTGCTTCATAATGATGAGTTGTATCGTGTAAGCAATTTTCAGATCTGCCGTGCAGCCACTTCCTGTTTGCCGATACTTTGAAATTTTACTGTACCCACTGAACATTGAAATTTTCTGTCAAGGTTTTCTCGGCTTCTATGCAAGGGATTGATTTTGTATTTGGTCTGCTGCTTCATAATGATGAGTTGTATCGTGTAAGCAATTTTCAGATCTGCCATGCAGCCACCTTCCTGTTTGCCGATACTTTGAAATTTTACTGTACCCACTGAACATGGAAATTTTCTGTCAAGGTTTTCTTGGCTTCTATGCAAGGGATTGATTTTATATTTGGTCTGCTGCTTCATAATGATGAGTTGTATCGTGTAAGCAATTTTCAGATCTGCCGTGCAGCCACTTCCTGTTTGCCGATACTTTGAAATTTTACTGTACCCACTGAACATTGAAATTTTCCGTCAATGTTTTCTCAGCTTCTCTGCAAGCGATTGATTTTATATTTGGTCTGCTGCTTCATAATGATGAGTTGTATCGTGTAAGCAATTTTTAGATCTGCCATGCAGCCACTTCCTGTTTGCCGGTACTTTGAAATTTTACTGTACCCACTGAACATTGAAATTTTTTGTCAAACTTTTCTCGGCTTCTATGCAAGGGATTAATTTTATATTTCATTTGGAGCCTGATAATGATCAGTTGTATCTTGTATGCAATTTTCAGATCTGCTGTGCAGCCACTTCCTGTTTGCCGATTCAATTGCATGCAGCGACGCAGGTCCAGACCCGGTATTGGTCTTGGCTTGTTTAACATAGTATAAATGCATCAGCATATTTGACAACTAGTTCTGGATATAACCTGGTGTTTAATAGTGGTCCATGAGCTGAAAATTCACTGTTTTTTTCTTTTATTTTGTCCCTGTGCGAACTTTTTCCTGAAATCCATCCCATTTCCCTGAAAATCACCATCAGGTTCCCTGAAAAATTATTCTGGAGGTTAACATGTCTGCTAACAATAAAGCGTTACGAGTCGTGCCGGGTCCAAAACTGGTCATGCTTGTTTTTTGACTAGTTATTTTGTTATGATAAGCTTCTATTCGCTGTTATTACTCTTTTATTGAGAATACCAGCAGCAGCATAGCTTTGGGAATGTAGCGTGAGGTTTCCTTTTCCTTTAGTGAAAAAGGAATTTGTTCCAGTTCCAAGCTTTAGTATTACTGCACCGGCCATACTTATCTAGCGATTCAAGTAATGTAGGTGGGGGTGTTCGCTATTGATTTATGTTGCCCTGCCCCCCCCCCCCCCCCCCTGCCAATATGTTAAGAGGCGATTACAGGGCAGACACATAGTTCTCTTCCTGTAATCCTCATATGCATTCAATTATATGCAAGTCTTTCATTGCTCTACGACTGGCGGGTGGGCTGTGGTCTAATGGCATCTTCAGGGCTGCAT
Source organism: Pictodentalium vernedei (assembly GCA_031216915.1). Taxonomy (NCBI): domain Eukaryota; kingdom Metazoa; phylum Mollusca; class Scaphopoda; order Dentaliida; family Dentaliidae; genus Pictodentalium; species Pictodentalium vernedei. The sequence goes on from CM062296.1 coordinate 483,876,540, forward strand.
CCACTCTTTAGTTTCTTTGCTTCCTGCAGTTGTTCGTTCATTGTTCAGATACGAGCATATGATTCCTGAACAGTAACTGTTTTTGGATTCCAAATTCTTCATGAATTCATTTGGTTGATATTGCTAACCTTCATGTACCTGTGTGGCAGGTAAGTCAGTTATCTGGGTGACATTCTCCAACTATGGCAATTAGTCCACACTGAGAAGTTTTGTTCAGAGTTGTTTGCTTTTGTTACGATATGAGTCTTTTCCTCAGTTTATAAATCGCATTATCGGCGTTTTATTCCTTCGGTTTCCTGGTTGTATTTTTGTATCTCTCGTTTACACCAATGATACAGGCTGTATTCAGGTGAGGGTACATGCGGGATTCTGATGGTTGCGTGCATAATATGTATTAATCATTAGGCAGACATATGTCTTGAATAGATTCTCTTAAATTCTTGCTCAGTGTCAGTATAAGAGCATATGAGAACTTTGGGCTAGTTGGATCAGTTATGGATTTTTCTACAGGCTGTCTATGTGAACGTTCTCTATTTTTGTCTTCTTTATTCGGAGTGGTATATTCATTTTCCAAACAATCATTGGTTTTAATGGACCTAGGGAACAATGGTTTATTTAGGGACTGTCTTTGACAGGTTTTTTATTCATATCCCGTTCCAGTTTCTGAATCCAGTTTTCAACCACTAGCGGTACACAAAGGGGAATCCTACGCTCTCATTCTTGTAGACTGAATGGTTACAATTTGAAAGTTCATTATTGGAATTTACTTGTATCCCTGGTCGCCTGTTGGTTGGCTCAGAAGCGTATAAGTTCTCTCAGATATCTTTCCATTCGGATTCAACTGGACAAGTTTAAGGTTGTACGTATTAATATCACCGGTTATCGACCTATCTCCGTATTCTGGATACGGCATATATTTTAGAAGTTTGCAATTTTAATAACCGGGAGCCTTTTAGGCAACTATATATTATTCAGTATCGCTTTATTACTGATTCCAGGCCAATTTCCTCTTTTTTTTAAGGTTAATTCCATCAAAAAAGAGGGGGGTGTTGGGGGATTTCTCTTTATCTCTTCTGGCCTTATAGTGAGTGTGTAACTATGTGTGAAGCTGTTATTGTCTATAGATAATACTGATCTTATGTACAGCTCATTACATTGTATTCGGCGTGTGTCTGTGGGCATTAATCTCCAACTCTCAGACACGCTTTTCCAAATTTTCCGGACTAGGCATAAATAAAATTGGGGGTGGGGGGGTGGGGGGGGGGGCCCGTTACACCCAATTAGCATAATCATTTATGCTAAGTAATAAGGAATCACTTGGATATTGCTCCTTATTTCGGTTGTATATCCTTCTCTATTGTTGTAGAGGAAGGGACATATGTAATTCCTCAAATTTTAATCTCCTATTGCCCTTAGGAGTCCAACTGCCCGCTTATTTATAACATTAGTAGGGCCAACTAGGAAGAATGATGCTTGGCCTCAATTCTGGTCTCTTCCTTTGTACTACACATACTTAGTACTAAAAGTATAGAGGCCAGATAGGACTTTCAAATTTTGGTATTGTATGCAAATTTTGTGGATTAGGGGGTTCAAAATTTGTGTTTAGTCCTTGATATTATTGAGTTTGCACCAGCTAAGACTGGGCAATTGGGAAGTATAAAAAATATTAAAATATAAAAAAATATACAAATTACTTTAAATTTATCATTTTTGGATGGAAAAATGATGTCCGAAAACAAAAAAGTGTCAGAAAATTTAAATAAAATATGAAAGGTGTGCTCTTAATGGTGCCCCTCAGTAATCTCTTGGCACTGTGACATCACAACATGACACAAAAGAAGGTGCCCAAAACTTTAGTTACATCAGTGATGTGACACTTCAGCCATTAGGGTGCTATGATGTGTTTGCATAAAAAAACCAGTTCCTTGAAAACCTTGCATGTCATTGAAATGAAAATGACATTTTCAAGGCCTTGAATTACTTGTGTATTAGCCTTGAAAGTTTTTAATTTTTACTAATGCTTCAAAGTTTTAACCCTTTACCCAACGAAGACGATTTCAAAATTTATTACTTTAAATATAATTTTTTTAAATTTTTCAAAAAATTTCTATAAAACCATATCATGTGACCCCTCATTGAAATGAGTTCAATGAGTTCGTTCCAATGAGGGGTCACATGATATGGTTTTGTTGAAATATTTTGAAAAATTTAATTTTTCATCTGCTCAATTTGCATATTACGCCGGCGGATGTGGGCGATTCGTTAGGTAAAGGGTTAATTTCTGTAGCACTGCATTCCAGTACTGTGTTACAGAAATCAAGTCTTTTGTCAAATAAAACCTGCCTCAGCACATTATCAAATTTTTTACATGACTGTTAGATATGCTTGTTTTTAACAAAAAGTTTTGTCTATTGATTTATAATCGAAAACAGTCCTTTTTTTATCTGATATCTCTGTTCTTAACTGGTAGAGTGCTGGAAGCCCATATTTGGGCTTTATTCTGAAGTGCAGGAACAACAATTCAAAGGCTTCATACTCTGTGAGTGTGCTTCATATTATTTTTGAAGTGATTTTTTTCAACTGTATGGATTTGCCCTGTTGCAGTTTATGGGAGAGTGCCTTTTGGCACTCTCCCATAATTTGCAACATGCAAAGGACTAGTAAATGAATTTTGATGATTGGAAATAATTTAGGACTCTACCAATTAATCATAAATTTGCTTACAGCTGTATGGACTAGTGGGACATAGTCTAAAAAATAGAGCATTATAGCTCATTGGTTAGAGCATTGGACTTGAAACCAAAAAGGTCAACAATTCGATCCTGACCTGTGCCATCTATGCTCTGTCTTTGGAGAATACACTTAGTCTCGATTGCCCATGTTTGGGAAAAGTGGTGCTGTGTACTAAGGCATACTGCATGTAGATGCTGCACTTGCCTTCAGTTGCTGCTAACTCTGCTTGTACTGGACTAGTAAGTTGGAGAGTCTAACTAGTTGCTTGTTGCTGATCTGTGGTTCTGTCTGGGTACTTCGGCATCCTTCAGTTGTAAAACTAATTGACATGATGTGACCTTGAAAGTGTCATTAAATTCCAGTAAACAAACAAATAAACAGTCTCTAAAATTGTCTAAAAGGTGCTTGAAAATCATTTGAAAGTGTCCTTGAATTAATCTCAACCTTGAGACAGTGAGATCTGAAAAAGTAATAAACAAGTCAAGAGTCTCTCTGAACATGCAGGATTGAGATTGTTATGATGAAATCTTTCACAAGCATGGATTACAATTTTTTTTATATACAGTGCTCTCCAGGGATTCTTTTAGGTCTATACAAGGGTTGAATATGGGTCTGTTGAAGCCTAATTCTCACTTGGATCCAAGTGCCCCAACAGACAGTTTTTTTATACACTAACAAGTTGGATTCTAAAACAATGTCATCAGTTTCTAGACAAGTCTTGGCAGCCTATATAGGCAGAAAAGACTTGCCTAGACATACCTGCCAAGCCACAGAATGTAGCCACTTCAAGTGTAGCAAAGATGTATAAAAATTTGTGGGCCTTTATGGTTTATTAGAATACGAACAGTTTAATAGAGATTACAGAGACTGGATTGATTATGATTTTATGTGACTATTTGTTATAAAGTTTACTACATGTGGTATACAGATAGTAGCTTATGCAATTATGTTCTTGGTTCAATTTGAAGGTAATATTTCTTATTGATGGGGTGTTTCTTCTCATCCAAAGTGAATTCCCAAATTGGAGCCTTCATGATGCAAAGTTTCCCAATTGCATGGATCTCAGACTTTTTCACAAATCCCCCCCCCCCCCCCCTCAACTCCCAGGGAACTACACTGAATTTCGGGATTATCTTGGGCATTCCAGGAGAGTTAATATGTCTGCTTGAGGTTAATAATTCATTATACAGTAGAACCTTATTAAATGAATAGCCACTATTTTTATACTGTACCAATGACCCAGACTTAGCTGGTGCTAACTCTTAAATTCTAGGGCCAAACACGAATTTTGCCCTGATATTTTCATTCTTGCTATGAAATTTCCATTGTTTGTTCAGTGTTTCCTCTCTCCCTTTCCTTAATACCACCCTTGCTATTCTCCCATGCTTTTGGCATAATTTTTGTAATTATTTTTACTGAAATTTCTTGGGAGTTTTGGCTTGGTAACAGAATGTTTATTCTGTTTTTCCCCATAGTTACGTCCTCACCCTACGGTGGTTAGGCGTTTCAGTCATGCATCTACCATCGGATGTACTGCATTTTCTTCTCAGGAAGCCTCTGTTTTACATTGGATAGTGTTAAAATTGGTTACTGATTTCAGACCATATTTTCAGTGCCTAGAGTCTTGTTTCCAGTTTTATTCACTTTTGTTTACATTGACAACGGTTACTTCTGACAGTGATTCCTTGTCTTCTATTTAGTTCTGCTCATAGCCAGATACATTATATTGTTCGTAAGTGTAACATTAATTTTTAGACATGTTTTAAAATTTTTGTCCACACTTAGGCTTTTTTTGGGATCCATTTGGGCTCATAGTTCCCATTGGGAACTTGGGCTCATCTTGAAAATTTTTTCGAAAAAATGTTTTCTTTTGAATTATTTTTCGAAATGTTTGTAATCGATTATATTATTATCATGTATCTTGTTTTCAAGGGTTAGTGCGAGTACGATGACTGTTATACTTTTTTCAAAATGAAAGAAGTTTATTCAAATTGTAATTTGAGGAAGTCTTCCTCTGATTCTCATGCTCAGTGTATTTCTTATAGTCAGTGTACTTGCACTAATTCTTGCTCTGTGTGTGCCAATTGGAATGACAAACGTTGGAGACGTGTGTCACGGTATATTGTTAGTGGTGAGAGGTACATGCCGGTCCTCTCGCCACAGGGTCACTCTAGTTTTCAGTCTCTTTTTCAGAGGAACAAGAACAGGGTGATGTTTCTGTGATGTCTTCACGAAGTGTGCCTCTGTTGTCACAGACAAATGAAGAGCTAGCGGCAAAAGTGCTCAATGAAATTCGGCAAATACCTAAGAGGTCCCTAGTAGGACCGACGGCATTGTCACCCGCTAGCTCGCCCGGTGAAGCAATCATTCAGGAAATGGTTGTGACGCCGGGTTTGCCCGTTGCGGTCCAGGAAAGGAGATCGGGTGTTGTGAGCACTATAAACATGGATCGTGCACACCCGGCGACGACGGATCCGAGGATGGAACAGAGGAAGCCAGTCAGTCCGGTACCTAGCTCGTCCAGGTCTGCCCGAACCGCGAGCGAGAGAGGCCTCTCTCTCTTACAACAACATCTGGTACCAGATGTTGTTGTACGTAACGTTCGTCAGTCGGAGCATACGTCCACTCCTTGGGATGCTCCATCATATAGACAGTCTGGCATGACTAGTCTATTGGCTTCCTCATCCTCACGGCAGCACACACGACCGCAACTTGGCTACGTGACTTCTGATATCCAGCCTGCTTCACCGACCAGAGATTCCACGTCGATCAGGTCACGCCATCCGGTAGCCAAGGACATGAGGCCTTACCAGTTGGGACGTTTGCATAAAAGAAATATGCAGGAATTAATGTCCCAGGAGCTCCCAGCGGCTAAATCACGTAAGACTATGGCTCAACAGGCCTCCGTGACGGACTTGCTATCACAGATAGCTCAACTCATTGCAGCATCCCAGCAGCCATCAGAAACTTTTTCAGAACAGGAACTGTCTGAGGAAGCTGGGTCGGTTTGCTCCCCTGCAGAGTCAGAAAGGGACGACCAAGAATCTCATGTGGCCCAGTTGGATGGTAAAAGGGAATCAGCGGAGCTGGAATTTTCCCTTTCCGAACAACATAAGGTGGTCGTAGATTTCATCCGGCAACACCTTCCAGAAGTTGTTCCTCCAGACCAAAATGCTGCATTACTGGATAAGAGACTGATAGCGTCACTGGACACAGACTTTTTCGGCAGGAATAGGGACATTGCACCTGAGTTTCCGACCCAGTCCAGTAATGTCACACGGACATTTAAAATTTTGAATGACGCTATATTCAAGCTAGCCTCTAAGACTGGCAAATCCAGTTTCTTATCGCCTAACGCTATACAGCTGCCTTTCATCAATATTAGAAATAAATTTGAAACGGCAGGACAGGGCATGCCGAGAGTTCCTCTGTGTTTGAACGACCAGGCAGAAGACTTGGAGTTGTCATTGCCGGCGTTCATGTCTATTAACTCCAGTATACTGGAGACAACAATCTTGTCTAATAGAATTAATTTAGACGCATTATCTTATGCAGATCACCTTACCAGAGCGTTATCATTACATCTTGAAGGGAAAGAATTCCAGGATGTTCAAACTTCCTTAAGAGTTCTTTCGAGGGCTATAGCATATTCTACGTATAACTCTGCCCTTTCAGTGGCAAATCTGGAGTTAGTCAGATGTGATGCTGCCCTGGCTGCATCCACTAGAGTGGATATTAAGGTGAAAAACTCTCTTCGAGTCGCTCCGGTCTCCGGAGAGCTTCTCTTTGACGGAAAGCTTTCTATAATCTACGATCAGATTGCTAAGAAAGCTTCGGATTCTCTGCTTCAAAAAAGTCGGACTCAGCAGAGAGGAGTAAGGCAGGCACTTCCAGGGTGAATACGTCCAAGGGAAGTTCCTATAGAGGATCTAAGAAAGCCTCTACGTCTTACTCCAGAGACCGTCAGAGTAGCGACTCAGGTAGGGGCAGTTATGCTGGCCGAGATAAATGGTCAGATGCCCCTAGGTCGATTGGACGAGGTGCAGGTCGTGGAGGACATGGTTTCTCCTCCTGCAAGCCTCGCAGGGCCAGGAGGTGATGGTCCAAACCTCTATTGCGTTCCAGTCAGTGGAAGGCTGTCGAGATTCTTAACCAATTGGTTGTCAATTACGGACGACCCATGGGTGCAAGAGGTGATTTCCGAAGGTCTAAAACTGTCCTTCAAGGAAAAACCTCCGTTAACTCAAAGTCCACGCTGGCCTCAGCTTCCGACAAACGTTCAGAAGAGAGAATCACTTCTGCCAGAAATTCAATCTCTTCTGGACAAGAACGCTATAGAGGTCGTAGAAAACCAGGAATCTCCAGGTTTCTACAGTCACCTGTTTCTGGTTCCAAAACCAGACGGCTCGTTTCGTCCAGTCATAGATCTGAGCTGGATAAACAAGCTGATCATGGCTCTGAAATTTTATATGGAGACCATCAGATCGGTCAGAGTGACCATTCGAGTGAACGATTATGCTGCGAGCATAGATCTCAAAGATGCCCACTTTCACGTCATGGTACATCCGGCGTTCAGAAAGTATCTTCACTTCGATGTCCTTGGAGTCATTTATCAGTTCCGAGCAATGTGCTTTGGTCTGAATCTAGCACCCTGGGCATTCACTCGAATCATGAACTCGGTAATGACTCATTTCTGAGCTCATTCGTCTGTAGTAACTTCGGCCTACTTGGACGACATTCTTCAGAGGTATGGCAACAAGTTAACGCTTCAGAACGATGTTAAGAGTCTGCTTCAATTGCTCCGACGTCTCGGTTTCATAGTAAACAAAAAGAAGTCGGATCTAGTGCTGTCCAAGTCATTCACCCACCTGGGAATGAGCTTCGAGACGCACAACAATCTCGTTCGTCTGCCGTTAACCAGAGCAAAATTAGTCAGTTGTTACGCTCGCTTTTGTCTTCACTCAGATGTAGTAACAGCGAGAGAATTCATGACACTGAAGGTTTGTGCGGAGCCGTTGCAGATCTTATTCCGATGGGGCGGCTACGCACTCGTCCACTCCAGATATTTTTTACTCAGAATTGGAGTGTGAAGACTCATTCGCTCGAAATGAACATAGTCTTGTTGAATCAAGTGAAACAAGAGATTCGGACTTAGGCAGATATTCAGTGGTTAACTCAGGGAGTGCCACTGCAACTGCCGGATCCGAGTTTTACGATAATGACGGATACGAGTCAAACAGGTTGGGACGCAACTCTGAGCCCAACAGATTCGAGGTGCCAGGGTCTTTGGGATCCGCAGTTCCTAAACAAGCACATAAACATCAAAGAGATGATGTCAATTTGGCTTGCGCTACGTCAGTGGATGAACATTATTCAGAATTCGCATGTTCAAATTCTGTCCGACAATTCGATAGTAGTAGCGTATATTCGGAACCAGGGAGGCACTCATTCCATTCCGTTGTTCAATTTAACGGAAAGGATCCTTCTGTTTGTCCTAGAGCATCAAGTTCTCCTATCGGTCCGTCATATTCCGGGTCATCTGAATGTTCTAGCAGACTCCCTTTCGCGGAAAGGTCTCATGTTACCGTCAGAATGGACTCTCAACAAATGAGTATTCAATCAGATTTGCTACCAATGGGATCGTCCTATGATAGACTTATTTGCGATGCATCTCAACAATCAGTTGCAGACGTATGTGTCGCCATGCCCAGATCCTCGAGCGTTTGCAGTAGACGCCCTCTCAATCTCTTGGGACGGAATGATAGGATACGCGTATCCTCCAACTCCGTTGATTCAACAGATGTTGCTAAAAATCAAGCAATCTCACTGCAAGATTCTGTTGGTAGCATCTCTGTCACTCCAGAGACCATGGATAAATCTACTCGGGTGTCTGTTGTGGGACATTCCTCGGAAGCTTCCTCCACAGGAGGACCTTCTTTCGCAGGGGAAATCGCGCACACTGCATCACAACCTGCAAGGTCTCAACCTTCAGGTATTTCTGTTGTGCGGTCCTTCTTGCACGGCACGCATTTTACAGGACGAGCAGTGGACGCAATTTCTAACTGTAGGAGGACCTCCTCTTCACTAAATTATGCTGCTAAGTGGAAGGTTTTCTATCGGTGGTGTAGGGATCATTCTTTTGATATTTATGATCCCTCCATTCCAGACGTTGCTAATTTTTTGGTCTACTTGTTTGACGAGATCAAACTGCAGCCAATTACTATTAAGGGTTATAGGTCTATGCTATCGGATACCTATGCTCATCATGATAGCTTACAAATTGGATCTAATGCCTCTTTATCTAAGTTAGTGAAAAACATTTCGATAAATAGACCTAGAACCCTTAGGTTAATTCCTAAGTGGAATTTAGCTTGGGTTCTTCTGAAGCTAAAAGAAGCGCCATTTGAGCCTCTTGATACAGTGTACTTCAAATTCTTATCTTATAAGACATCTTTTCTCTTAGCCTTCTCTTCTGCCAGAAGAGTTAGTGAGCTTCATGCACTATCGGTTGATGATTCTCACTATCGTAGTGTTGGTAATACTATTACTTTGACTACTAATATTAGATTTTTGGCTAAGAATCAGGCTCCTAATAAGTATCCTGAACCTATTGTTATTATGGCTCTTCCGTCTTCAGACGGTCATAGGCCTTTGCTCTGTCCAGTTAGAGCCATGCATATTTACAAATGTAGATCTGAGTTTATCAGAAAGGGACGTAAGTGTTTCTTTCTGTCTCTGCTGCCTAATAGAAAGGACATTACAGTCCATTCTATTGCAAGGTGGATTCAATTAACTATCTGTACTGCTTATGAAAAGTTATCGTCATCTCAGCAGTCTGTGCTTAAGATTTTGGTGCATGAAGTAAGAGCGCTGTCTACATCTTGGGCTTATGCTAATAGTGTTGCTATTACCAATTTGATGAAGGCTGCATATTGGTCTCAACCTTCCACGTTCACAAATATTTATCTTAGAAATTTTGAGTCCATTTCTGGCGACCTGCGTTGTTTAGGTCCGTTATCTGTTGCTCAGAATGTCGTCCACTAAACGGTTGCAACTATAGTTATACAGGCTTTCTGTTCTGGCAGTGACTATGTCCTGCTGCCCTCTTCGTTCTGGGGTATTTTACCCAGAGCAAGGGGAAGGGGGGGGGGGGGGATGGTGTTCCCTTATATCACCTGCTTTATAGTGAAAAGCAAGGGAATACCTCCTCTGGAGTCAGTAATTCCGAGTTGGTGCCAGGATGGTTTTAAAGTGTAAAACTAATGTCTATCTCATTTATGTAATACTTTTAAAGTGTAGCTCAGTGTGAAGCATTTGTATATGTCAAGTGTTATACGAGCGCTAATATACAATCCTCGCACACTTTCAAATGAGTATAAAGAGTCTCATTCTCTGGACTATCTTTATTTATTGACTTTCCTTTAAAAAGATTAGTATAATGGGTTATACTGGATGTTAATAGAGATCTTTGATGTTATTGTGCTCAATTACGGAATGGTATTGTGTCTTTCTTTTTTGGTATAAACAAGAAAGATACATGTAAAGCCTGTTCTCCTCTTCTCCTGGAGGGGATAATTCTGTTTACATGTAATTGAGTCTGTTGGATTTTCCTTTATGTCCTAGGCCCTCCAGCCTTTTTTCTATTCAGCTAAGTCTGGGTCATTGGTACAGTATAAAAATGTTAAAAAATTTATAGTAATTTATATATTTTTTATACTTAACAATGACCCAGATAGGGATGGCCCTCCCATGAGTTGGGAACTCATACCTCCCCGCTGATTACATAACACTTACCAGGCACTGGTTGTAAGAATGAGGATTTGGCTCCAATTTTGGACTTCCTTGACACTGCGCATTCGCAGTGGATAAAAGTATGGAGGACCACATAGCACATCTAATTTTTGGATTTTGATGCAAATTTTGGGGAGTGGGGGGGGGGGGGGGGGGGTGGGGGGCAGAATTTGCGTTTGGACCTAGAATTTAAGAGTTAGCACCAGCTGAGTCTGGGTCATTGGTAAGTATGAAAAATATATAAATTACTATAAATTTCTTTCCTGTGAAAAATATTGAATTAACATGAGTATTCAGTTAACAGAAATTTCATCATTTCCTGTATTCTTGTGATAATCAGAGTATTTATTCTTATATATCTTGTTTGACATAGCTCAAACTAGATATAATAGACTAAATGTCTACACTGGATGCACTTAAGCCAAATAAACACAAAAACAGGTGAAATTGAATGGTTGTCAGAGTAAATGTCCCATAGATCTCAAGATTTTGTATTCAATTATTAATCAAATACTCTTGTGACCTATTGGCAATTAAAATGTCAAATTTGGCAAATGCTTTGGTGTTTGAAAATTATTTTCAATTAACAGGGTTATTCTGTTAAGTGGATTCCACTGTACCATATAACAGTTGTGTATTTCCATTACAATTTTCACATTAACAAAATCATATTTGGAAAATGGTGCACATGACAAAAATCATGTTTGCAAAATCAATTCCAGTTTACCAATATCATTATCATTATCTTTTTTGAGGGATTTTTTTTATTCATTTGCAGCAGTGATTAGGTGATTTCATTTTTCTTATGAGACATAATTTTTCTTTTTATTCCAGTATGACCCAGAGCACTCAAAAGGATTGATACTCATGGGGGATATTAATGTGAATCATTTGAAGAATTTAGATGCTGCGGAAAGGGTATGTTTTCAAAATAATTAATTAGTACAAGCCTAGAAATTAAGAGCGACATAAAAAATGATCAAGACCCTTTGCATCCAACTGAGTGTTGTCTGTCATCAAGGCAAATAACACTGGACTGGAAATAATTGATCAGGTGATATACAAATAACTTTCATTCATGATTATTAAAACTAGGGCCCCATGATTCAGAAATTTGACTTCGAATCAATTCTCGAATGAATCAAGCAACAGATTTGAGAATCAATTTTTTTTTCAAATTGAATAACGTACATGACTACCTGTTTTCACCACATATGTAGTGGATGTGATGACATGTTCAGTGTTTTGAAATGAACCCAATTGCAGCATTTTTTTCAAACAATATTCACTCTCTCTTGCTTTGGGTATTGTAGGGAATACTGATTGTCCCTGGAGTGCAACAAGGCACCATCTGCAATGCTGTAGCATTGCAGATGTCATCTTGTGGCACTAACATGGGTGAAAAATTCCATTAGAAAACATTGTGTGAGTTGCGGAGAAACTGGAAATTCAAAGCCTGTTCTTGCAGCCAAATTTGAATCCTGTACACTAAATGTTAGGGATATTTTATGCTTTCTGCTTATGAACTGCTCGGTGGCTCAATGGTAGACTGTTGGACTTCTGAGTTCAATCCCCATCTGGGATGACCCGCGTTGTGTCCTTGGGCAAGGCACTTTATCCCGGTTGCCTACATAGGGGCACGAAGACGCCGGGTACTAAGGTGTAGTGCATGTCAATGGTGACATGTCTTTATCTGCTGTAACCCTGCTTGAACAGAGCTTGAACAATGTTAGAATGTTGAGCTGACCGTTGGTCGTCGATGCTCGGTGGTTCTCTCTGGGTACTCCAGCTTCCTCCACCCGTAAAACTGTCACAGTCACGATTAGCCATTGTGCTTAAGAATGTGACCTTAAACACCAATAAATAAATATAAATACTTATGAACTGCTAAATATACTGCAAAGATATAGATGTCATAACTAAATTGAGAATCCTATGGTCTATGCAAAAATCTGACTGATGGCTCATTGTGCGATTGTTGTCACGTCATGTCAGTATTCGTACATCATGTGGGATGAAGATGTGCCGTTTGCCTAAAAATAGAGGAGGGGAGGGGGCAGCTATTATCACTTCCTTAGTTCTAAATAAGTATGAGTTAGCTAATATGATTTGTGTAATGCTTCTGCTTGTTCGCCTGATTTTCCTGATCTGTCAAAGCTGAAACACTTAAATTACACGATCATTGCTCATCATTGCAGATTCAAGTTGATTGTATGTTCACGATTCTGAATGAAATCAAATTAGGAGACTGGAATGAAGATCAATTAAAAATTCAAGTAATTGCAAGCCCCTGATTCCAACCGCCCTTTCAGGCAGCTGTTTCTCAACATTGGAGGTGGTTGACACTTCCTTATGTAATCTGATGTTTAACAGAAAAAAAGATTCTGATTTCTTGTTTTTTATTGCAAAAGGTAGCTTATTAGCCATCATTGATCTCTTTGTAGAGTGAGTATAAATGGTCAAATGCGTACTGGGGTCATAGTTTTCTTTTTAAAAGGACAGGGATTTTGCTGTGTATTATAAGAAAGAGTTGAAGCTCAGGCCCATTGAGAATTTTTAGCTGTGACGAGCAGCTCTATATGTGGCAATGCCTGCCTGCCTGCCTGCCTGCCTGCCTGCCTGCCTGCCTGCCTGCCTGCAATGAGTTTAACCCTTTACCCAACGTAACGGCCAAAACCGGCCAGCGCTATTCTAAAAAACCGCCAATTAATTTTCATTATTTTTTCATTTTTTGTCTCAAAAACATAGGTTATGACCCCTCATTGGAACGAGCTCGTCGAGCTCGTTCCAATGAGGGGTCACAACCTATATTTTTGAGACAAAAAATGAAAAAAATTAGTTATTCAATAAATTGTTTTGCAAGTGTCGTCTGCTTTTCATGTTAGGTAAAGGGTTAAAAAACACCATAACTCCTAAAATACTTCATGGAATGACACCATACTTGCTATGCAAGTATGATGTCTACACTGCCTTAATAGTGCACGTCATTCGGATAATTTCTGTAACATTTATGAAGTTTTTTGTCACGAACAAGTTTTAAAACATCATAACTCCTAAGATAACTGATGGAATGGCACCATACTTGGTGTGCAAGTGTATCTTGATGACTTCTAGACCCTCTCAATAATGCACGTCATTTGGATAAGTTCTGTCACATTTAGGGACTGTTCGCCATCAAGTTTTTTGTCACAAACGAGTTTTAAAACATCATAACTCCTAAGATAACTGATGGAATGACACCATAATTGGTGTGCACGTGTATCTTCATGATGTCTACACCCTCTCAATAGTGCATGTCATTTGGATAATTTCTGTCACATTTATGGACTTGTCACCAACAAGTTTTTTGTCACCAACGAGTTTTAAAACATCATAACTCCTAAGATAACTGATGGAATGTCACCATACTTGATGTGCAAATGTATCTCGATGACCTCTAGACCCTCTCAATAATGCACGTCATTTGGATAATTTCTGTCACATTTATGGACTTGTCACCCTCAAGTTTTTTGTCACCAACAAGTTTTAAAACATCATAACTCCTAGGATAACTGATGGAATGACACCATGCTTGGAGTGCAAGTGTATCCTCGTGATTTCTACACCGCCTCAATAGTGCACGTCATTCAGATAATTAGCTGCAACGAGCAGCTCTATATGAGGCAATGTCGGTCTGTTTGTTGGTCTGTCTGTCACCAACAAGTTTAAAAAACACCATAACTCATAAAATACTTGATGGAATGACACCATACTTGGTATGCAAGTGTATCTTCATGATGTCTAAACCCTCTCAATAGTGCATGTCATTCGGATAATTTCTGTCACATTTATGGACTTGTCACCAACAATTTTTTTTTGTCACCAACAAGTTTTAAAACATCATTGGCATTGCACAAATCGTTGCAGATTCGGCACTGTGACAGTGCTTCTAGTTTGTTTCAGGCATGGAAATAAAGAGCTTACATTGTAACCCATTAGCAGGTTACGCTGTTTAACCTTTTACCTAACGAATCGGCCGCATATGCCCACATAATTTTCAAATTTAGCAGTTGAAAAAAATCTATTTTGCAAAAAGTTTTAAAAAAAACCCAACATATCATGTGACCTCTCATTGGAACGAGCTCATCGAGCCCGTTCCAATGAGGGGTCACATGATATGGTTTTGTTGAATGTTTTTGAAAATATTTAAAGAACAGTAATTAAAATAATAAATTTTGATATCCTATGCATTATGTAAAGGGTTAACTAACCTATAGGATAGAAATTTTGTGATGCTTATCCACTTTCTCCATTTTTGTCCCCAGACATTTTGTTGGAGGACTATTGTAATCAGCTGTGTCCATCCGTGCATGTGTCCGTTCATCCATCCGGAGTGATAACTAAAGTTTGGGTCATCGAATCGAAACCTAATTTAGTGTATGTATCCCTTACCCCAATGATTTTGTGATTTCCGGATATCAGCTGGATCTGATAATTTTGGTTGGAGTTATTTCCCTTTTTCGATGCTTTTCCGCCCAGTTTTGCAACTTTAGAAATTTGGTGTCTGGATGATAACTTCAGTTTGAGTTCTTGAATCAAATTTTGTACATAGGTTTGTCTCAGGACTATGCAGGTCAAGTTCGAATTTGTGTTCAGCCCTTTTTAGCTCACCTGATAAAAGCTCAACGGGAGCTTTACTTATCACTTTCCATCTGTCGTCCGTCCGTCTTTATCTGGCATTAACTTTATCGACTTCTTCTCACAAACTACTTGACCAAATTGAACCAAATCTGGTGTACATGTTCCCTATCATATCTCAATTCAAGTTTGTTCAGATAAAGTTGTCACACCCCCGAGGGCACCACAAGGGGCATAACTCTGATAGCACCCATAAATTTGTTTCTAAAATTCAAAAAATTCTTCTTCTTCAGAACCACCAGTCAGAATCGTTTCATATTTGGTATACAACTTCTCTAGGGGGGTCAGATTCAAGTTTGTTCAAATCGAGTACCTGGGTTAAGATTTGGGCTCTCTATTGGAGCCTGAATTTTAACACAGTACAATATGTGGAATATTCTTTAAAAATCTTCTTCAGATCCACCAGTTGAAACCTTTGGAAATTTGGTATACAACATCTCCAGGGGGTGGGGGGGGGGGGGGGGGTCAGATTTATGTTTGTTCAAAATGGGTCCCTGTTTTGGAGCCCGAATTTTAACTTAGTGCAATATGAGGAAATTTCTTTGAATATCTTCTTCCGATCCACCAGCCGGAATACTTTCATATTTGGTATACAGCATCACTAGAAGGGTCAGACTCCAATTTGTTCAAATCAGGTCCCTGGGTTAATATTTGGGCTCCCTATTGGAGCCCAAAGTTTAACTTAGTGCAGTATGAGGAATGTTCTTTAAAAGTCTTCTTCTTCAGATCCACCAGTCAGAATCTTTTCATATTTGGTTTTCAACATCTCTAGAGGTGTCAAATTGAAGTTTGTTCAAATCAAGTCCCTGAGTTAATATATGGGCTCTCTATTGGAGCCTGAATTTGATCTTAGTGCAATATGTGGAATATTCTTTAAAAATCTTCTTCTTCAGATCCACCAGTTGAAATCTTTTGGTATTTGATATACAACATCTCTTGGGGGGTCAGGTTCAAGTTTGTTCAAATTGGGTCCCAGGGTTAATATTGGGGCTCCCTATTGGAGCCCAAAGTTTAATTTAGTGCAATATGAGGAATGCACTTTAAAAATTTTCTTCTTCAGATCCACCAGTCACAATCTTTTCATATTTGGTATACAACATCTCTAGAGGGGTCAGATACAAGTTTGTTCAAATCGGGTCCATGAGTTCAAATTTGAGCTCTCTGTTGGAGTCCAAATTTTACCTTAGTGCAATATGAGGAATGTTCTTTAAAAATCTTCTTCTTCACATCCACGAATCAGAATCTTTTCATATTTGGTATACAACGTCTCTAGGGGGTTAGATTCAAGTTTGTTTGTTCAAATCGGGTCCCTGAGTTAATATTTGGGCTATCTATTGGAGCCCAAATTTTAACTTAGTGCAATGTGAGGACATTTCTTTAAAAACCTTCTTCTTCAGATCCACCAGTCATAATTCTTTCATATTTGGTATATAACATCTCAAGGGGGGATCAGATTCAAGTTTTTTCAATTTGAGTCCCTGGCTTAATATTTGGGCTCTCTGTGGGTGGGGGTGGAATGGGAAGGGTGGTGTCAGGGGGGAGCATGTTAGGTTCAGGTTTGTTCAAATCCATTCCTTAGTGTTTTTCCATAAAATTTGCCTTTCATGACTTCATTCCTTTGTGGTGTTGATGAACCATGTCTAACTGAATGTGACCCTAAATACTTCTTTGAACCACTTTGGCAGGTGAGCAATTAAGGCCCCTTGGGGCCTCTTGTTCCATTTTTTTTTTTACTTTGATGAAAAGTGGATGTCCAGTCTGTGCAGTTTTGCATTATTATAATTTATGGGAGCATGCCTAGGCACTCTCCCATAAATTGTAACAAGGCAAAGACATTTCAACAAATTTTGCTGACCAGAAATAATTTCGCACTCTTCCAGTTAAATACCAATAAAAAAAAAAGCGAGTGTCCATTAGTTTTAATCTATTTTATTTTTCCAATTCAGCATTCCGATATTCATAATTACTTGTCGTCTTCTTTTTCAGAATTTTAGATCAATTTTGAAAAGAGAGCCTGATGATGTTCAAGCTAACCACAACCTGTGTGTTGTATTTGTTGAGAGGGGTGATCTGATAACCGCGGAGAAATGTTTGACCCATGCAATGCAACTTGCACCAAAGGAAGATTATATCAGAAATCATTTGAATATCGTAAGAAGTAGAATTCTTCAAGCTCAGAAAAGGAACCAACAGCAAGAAGCTGGAGCAGCATCAAAACAGAAACAAGCACCAAAACCAACTACTCCAAAACCAACTACTCCAAAACCAACTGTCCCGAAACAACCTCCAAAACCTATTAAGGAGGAGCAACCAAAGCCAAATGTGGACCAACAACCTGATAAAAAAACACAGGTATTGCAGGCAGTACAAATCGATGCAGTAAAGGGTGAAGATTCCATGGAGCAGCCCATACCAGTGAGACAGCAAGAACTTGATGAAGAGGAAGATCTTTTAAACGTTCAAAATTTAAAAGATGTACCAACAGAAAAAATTAATAGAAAATAGTTTGATTTAGGCTATTAGAAAAAAAATCTTCTTTCTCAAGCAATTTTTCCTGAATTTTTTGATGAGGGACAAAGGTTGTTTTTTTTTTTTATCTCTGAAACCCATTTTTAATGTTTACTCCCCTGGGAATCATTAATCATTCAACTGTTGTTCTTTACATGTCAAACGTTTCCATCATATATATTACATATCAAAGTTTGAAAACAATTGGCTTTAGTCAGTAAAGATTAAATAAAACAGGTAAAGTAAAAAAAATGCATTTGGCTCGCAGGCAATCAACTTTTAAAATCAATGAGGAAAGGAGACTTGTTTTTACTTTTTATTTTATTTGTACGTTATATTTATCCACCTTTTCCAAAGTATAAATACCGTCCACATAATATTTCCATCATTTTCTGCAGAACAAAACAAACTGGATGTTGACAAACCAAAATATAATAAATAGACAGTGTATTTTAACTGTGCCTTGTTGTAAATACATGTGTAAATAAATATACATTAATCAGAAAAGAAAAATTAAAGGGACAATTTAAAGCCACGAATCTGAAAATAATAAGTTGTCCAGTTTACAAAACCCTAATGTTTGTTTTGCAGAAGTCCCATTATTTTTCATATATCTTTCCTTTGAACATCCTCATATCGATTAAATGATCTAAGTTTAACTGGTTCTTAGAAGCCACTATCAAGGCTTTCAAAAAATGAGGGTACCAGAGGAAAAGCCAACATTTTCCTTTCTTATTTTTCATATTCAATCAAACGCAAATAATATTTTGTGTACATAAATTTGTTTTATCACATATTATTGAAGAGTGCCTATGGGCACTCTTCAATAATTTATAATACAACAAATGTGGATGGACAAATTCAGACCACCAAAAAGAACCGTAGCTCTTAACCAGATAAGGTGAGAATTTACTGGCTTTATTGAAAAACTATCCCATCGTTTTTCATCCTGATCTTTTTACCCGATCATTCACGAAAATTTCTGACTCAGTGCAGTTTTCCATATTAGTCAAAATTAGGCCTCTCAGAAAGACAAATGTGAAAGTTTATTTTCTCTTGTTTCTATTTATAATATAGCAAATGCGTCCATGAAAGCTATATTGATTTGCCATTATTGATACAGTGGAACCCTGTTAATTGAATAGCCACTTTACCAATGATAAACTTAGCCTTTATTGTATTATATCTCCATGAGCTTTGTCAAACAAGATATAATATATTAAATGCCTGTATTGGATTTACTGAGGCCAATTGAGAGTCGGGGTAATTTCTCGACAGGTTGCAAGATTTTGTATTCAATAAACAAGAGTTTACTCTATGACCTATATTCAATTAACAGTCAAATTTGTACTGGAGGTATGGTAAATGGTTTTGTGTTGGGAAATTATATTTAATTAACAGGGTTATTCAGTTAAAAAATATCCAATTAAATAGGCACCACTGTAATTCTGTGGGTTTTATTGGAAGCATAACTTGGTTTCATTTGAAATAATACGAAGTGTCTGATCTAATAATGCCCAGTTAGTCCTAAAATAATGCTGTTGTTGTTCAAGGCAATAAATTTTTTGGATTGCAGTTGAGGTATTCAATTATTTCCAAGTGTATCAGAAACTATAACACACCTTTTCTGTTTACATCCGATCACTTTGTGAAAATTTGTTTACATCTCCAGTGTCGTATCTTCTGCAAATTCTTCTGCTTGAAAGTTTTTTAATCACAGATTTAAGAAATTTCTTTTTGACAACCCCCACACTTTGCACACAGCAATTTTGTAACATGGTATTTCACATAAAAGCAAAATCTGAGAGTTGATATTTTTTTTAAATTTGCGGTTTATTGTTCCTTTAAAGTTTCACAACTTCTTAAAAATTTGGGAAAACACTGCAAGCCAATGAAAAAATGTTCAATGAGGGGTTTTAATTTCAATTAAAGATGACCATGAACCCAAACACCTTTTCTTGGCCTAATTATCCTTGCCAAAACGAAGTTTGTGGGGGATATAGAAATGGGTTCCATCTGTCTGTTCGTCCATCCGTCTGACCGTCCATAACAACTTTGGACCTTCATATCTCTGTCAGTAGATGTTGGATTTAAATGATCTTTGTGTATGCTGATAGACTATAATGGGGGAAAGGATATTCACAAAAAACAGGTTTTGTCCATTTTTTTTGTAGAGTTATGGACCTTTTTCCACTTTTTTCAACATGACTGTCTTAGTTGTTGCACCTTGTTCTTTTAATGGCAGATGATGAGGGAAGTGCCTGAGAAACAAGATTTTTTTTATACCCTTAGCCGTCAGCTCATTCAAATATTCATGCAGTTGTATTTGGAGGTTAGCTTACTAAATATTTGCTTCCTATGTATGAATGTTTTTTGCTCAGAACCAAAATAACCAGTCACCCAGTAGAGGTATAATTCTGCCTCTTATTAACCCTTTACCTAACACAGTATTTTTAAAAAATAAATTAAATTTCACATTTTTCTAAAATAAATTTCACAATTTTTCAATAAAACCATACAAATCTGGATGTTAGAACCAGCTCGACAAGCTGGTTCTAAGGTTATCCATATTTTTATACTGTACCAATGACCCAGACTTAGCTGGTGCTAACTCTAAAAAATCCAGGGCCAAACACAAATTTTGCCCCCCAATCCCCAAAATTTGCATCTAAAACCAAAAGAAATCATGTCCTAAAGGACCTCCATACTTTGCCCTTACTGCGCATGCGCAGTGTCAAGGACGTTCCGAAATTGGTGCCAATTATCATTCTCTGTTTGGCCCTTCATCAGTCAACATCTCACTGATCTTTGTGCTTGTAAATCTCAGTTTAAAGGATGCCAGACACGTAATTATTGGAGAAATGGTGATTCTAAGGAGGATATAGAAGGAGGAGAGGAAAAAGGAGTGACAAAAAATAATCAGGGCTGTACTTAAAATTTTTTATGAAATTATGTTAAGTTGCCTATTTTCGAGGCATGGGCCTCTTGTCATTCTTGCTATAAAGTTGCACTGCTTATTCAGTGTTTCCTCTCCCCTGGTCTTCTAAGTCCCCCCTTGCTATTCTCCCATGCTTTTGGCTTATTTTTGAGAAAGATCATTTCTAAATTCTCTTGGGAGAGTTAGCTTGGTTACAGAATGTTTTCTGTTATTTTCCCCATAGTTACGTTTTCACCCATGGGTGTATAAACATTGTGTTCTGCATCTTCCATCTGATGTTCTGCAGATTCTCCCCTGGGAGTCTCTGTCTTGCATCAGATAGAGTGTAATTTTGATGACTGATTTCGGGCCAGTTTTGTCAGTGCCTGGAGTCATGTTTTCTTGTGTTTTTACACTGTTTGTTTACATTGGCAACAGTCTCTTTTGAGGGGGGCTGTTTGCCTTTGGAGTAGTTTATCTCACTATAAGATACATTATTATTATCCGTAAGTGTTGCATTAATTATTTAATATAATTTTAAAATTTTTGACCACACTTAGCCTTCGGATCCATTAGGGCTCAATGTTACTTTTCAGAAACTTGGGCTTCGCTGAAAAAATATTTTTCAAAAATTATTTTGATTTTCAATTGTTTTTTCATTATTAATGGATCATGTTATTATGTATCTTTGTGTTAAGGGTTTGTGCGAGTAACTAGGACTTGTTGACTTTTCACAATGAAAGGATATTGTTCAAATTGTAATAGGAAGAAATCTTCCTCTGACTTTCATGATCATTGTATTAATTGTAGTCAGTGTTCTCGCACTAATCCCTGTTCTATATGTCAATATTGGGATGACAAACATTGGAAACGTGTGTCACGATATGTTGTTAGTGGAGAAAGGGCTATGCCGGCTCTTTCTCCGTAGGGTCACTCTACTCTATCAGTTTCTATTTCAGAGGAACAAGAACAGGGTGATGTTTCCATGTTATCTTCCTCAAGTGCGCTTCCGTCGTCACAAATGAATACAGAGCTAGCGGCAAAAGTGCTCATGGAGATTAAACAAATGTCGTCCGCTAGCTCGCCCGGTGTAGCGTCCATTCACCGAATGGTTCGGCAGCCGGGTTCGTCCGATGCGGTCCAGGAGGAAATGTTGGGTGATGCGAGCACTATAAACATTCAACGTGCACACCCAGTGACGGCGGATAGTTGGAGAGATCGGAGGAAGCCTTCGAGTCCGGTTCCTAGCTCGTCCAGGTCCAGCCGGGCTGCGAGCGAGAGAGGCCCCTCTCTCGTACAACAACATCTGGGACCAGATGTTGTGGTACAAAATGTGTCGCAAGCGGAGCACACGTCCGTCGCTCGGGACGCTCCATTGTATAGGCAGTCCGCGGAGACTGCTCAGGCTTCTTCCTCTCATCAGCACACACGACCGCCGATATGTTACCAGCTTCGCCGATCAGGGATTCTTCGGCGACCAGGTCACGCCATCCGGTAGCCAGGGACACGAGGCCGGTGGACTCCGGATGTTCGCGTAGGAAGAGTATGCGGGAGTCATCAGATGCGGAGCTGCCCTCGGCGAAGCAGCGAAAGACTGCGCCTCCGCAGGCCTCGATGTCGGACGTGCTTGTGCAAATAGCACAACTTATCGCAGCATCCCAGCAACCGACAGAAACGGTGTCGGATCGGGAATTATCCGACGGCGCTGGGTCGGTACGCTCCGCCGAAGCATCGGGGGCGGACGACAGGGAGCATCATGAGGTCCGACCGGATGGTGAAAGGGATATGGATGATTTGGAGCTATCCCTTTCGGAATAACATAAAGCTGCCGTGGACTTCATCCGGCACTTTCTTCCTCAAGTTGTTCCATCGGGCCAGACTGCTGCGATTCCGGACAAGAGAATTATAGCGTCATTGGACTCTGATTTCTTTGAGCGGTTCAGGGACATCGCTCCCGAGTTTCCGTCTCAGTCCAATAATGTTGCAAGAACATTTGAATTATTGAACGACGCTATATTCAAACTTGCTTCCAAAACAGGAAAAGCAGGTTTCTTGTCCGCCAATACTCTCAACCTGCCTTTCATTAATGCAAGGAATAAATTTGATACGGCAGGACAGGGTATCCCGAGAGTTCCTCTGCGTATGGACGACGAGGCGGAAGACTTAGAATTATCATTACCGTCGTCGGCATCTATTCCAACCGCGGTGTTGGAAACAACTATTTCGTCTAACAGAGCCAGTTTAGATGCCTTATCTTACGCAGATCACCTTACTAAGGCGTTATCACTGCGTCTTCAAGGGAAAGAATTCCAGGATATACAATCCTCTTTAAGACTTCTTTCAAGGGCAGTAGCTTATTCCACGTGTAACTCCGCCCTTTCAGTGGCAAACCTGGAGTTGGTTAGACGTGACGCAGCCCTAGCTACATCCACACTCGTGGATAGTAAGGTGAAGAACTCTCTTAGAGTTGCTTCGGTCTCCGGAGAACTTCTCTTCGACGGCAAGCTTACTGCAATTTACGATAAAATTACAAAGAAAGCTTCGGATTCTCTGCTGTTCAAATCTGCTTCTAAGAAGTCGGACACGGCAGATAAGAGTAAGACAGGCACTTCTGGGTCTAATGCGCCCAAGAGAGGTTCCTATAGAGGTTCCGGTGCGTCCTCTTGGTCTTATTCAAGAGACCGTCAAGGCAGGGACTCACGTTCAGGACGTCCTTCGGGCCGGGACACCCGGCCAGACGCCCTGAGGTCGATGGGACGAGGTGCGGGTCATGGAGGACGTGGTTTCTCCTACCGCATGCCTCGCAGGTCCAGGAGGTGATGGCTTCAACCTCTATCGCGTACCGGTTGGCGGAAGGTTGTCGAGTTTTTCACAAGAGTGGGCGTCGATTATGGACGACCCCTGGGTGAGAGGGGTGATTTCGGAAGGTCTAAAGATATCCTTCAAACGAAAGCCTCCATTAACTCGAAGTCCAAAATGGACTCAACTTCCGTCAAATCTGCAGAAAAGAGACGCTCTGTTATCAGAGGTGCAGTCTCTTTTAATGAAGAACGTGGTAGAGGTCGTAGAAAACCAGGAGACACCGGGATTCTACAGCCATCTGTTTCTAGTTCCGAAACCAGACGGCTCGTTCCGTCCAGTCATAGATTTGAGCTGGATAAACAAGCTGATCGTCGCTCCGAAGTTTTATATGGAGACGATTCGATCGGTCAGAGCGAGTATTCGGGTGAACGATTATGCAACAAGCATAGATCTCAAAGATGCGTACTTTCACGTCATGGTACATCCGACATTCAGAAAATATCTACGCTTCGCAGTCCTAGGGGTGGTGTATCAATTCCGGGCGATGTGCTTTGGATTGAATCTAGCACCCTGGGCTTTCACTCGGGTAATGAACTCGGTAATGATGTATTTCCGAGCTCATTCGTCTGCGGTAACGTCGGCCTACCTGGACGACATTCTTCAGAGGTACGGCAACGAGTTAACGCTTCAGAACGATGTGCAGAATCTACTTCTATTGCTCCGACGTCTCGGTTTTATAATAAACGAGGAGAAGTCGGATCTGGTGCCATCCAAGTCATTCACACATCTGGGAATGAGCTTTGAGACGCACAACAATCTCGTTTGTCTGCCGTTAACCAGAGCGAAATTAGTCAGTTGTTACGCTCGCTATTGTCTGCACGCAGACAAAGTCACAGCGAGGGAGTTTATGAGACTGATAGGTCTGTGCGGAGCCGCTGCGGATCTCATTCCGATGGGGCGGTTACGCACGCGTCCTCTCCAAATTTTCTTGACTCAGAATTGGAGTGTGAAAATTCATTCGCTCGACATAGACGTTCTCTTGTCAGATCAAGTGAAACGACAGATTCAGACTTGGGCAAACATTCAGTTTTTAACTCAGGGAGTTCCGCTGCAGTTGCCGGATCCGAGTTTTACCATTATGACGGATGCCAGTAAAACAGGTTGGGGTGCATCATTGATCCCAACGGATTCGAGATGCCAGGGTCTTTGGGATCCGCAATTCCTGGGCAAGCACATAAACATCAAGGAAATGATGTCAATTTGGTTTGCGTTACGTCATTGGATGGACATTATTCACAATGCTCATGTCCAAATCCTATCCGACAATACGACAGTAGTGGCATATATCTGGAATCAGGGAGGCACTCATTCAATTCCGTTGTTCAATCTAACGGAAAGAATCCTTCTGTTTGCTCTAGAACATCAGGTTCTTCTTTCGGTCCGTCATATACCGGGTCGTCTGAACGTACTAGCTGACTCCCTTTCACGAAATGGTCGCTTGTTGCCAATGGGAGCGGCCAATGATAGACTTATTTGCGACACATCTCAACAATCAGTTGCAGATGTATGTGTCTCCGTGTCCGGATCCAAGAGCATTTGCAGTAGACGCTCTGTCGATCCCTTGGGACGGAATGATAGGATATGCGTATCCTCCAGCACCGTTAATTCAGCAAGTATTGCTAAAGATAAAACAATCTCAATGCAGGATTCTGTTGGTAGCATCTCTGTCTCCACAGAGACCGTGGATAAATCTACTCAGGTGTCTGTTGTGGGACCTACCGCGAAAGCTTCCTCCACGGGAGGATCTTCTTTCGCAGGGGAAATCGCGTCAACTCCATCACAACCCGCAAGGTCTCAACCTTCACGTTTTTCCGTTGTGCGGTCCTTCTTGCATGGCAAGCACTTTACAGGACGAGCAGTGGACGCGATTTCTAACTGTAGGAGGATCTCCTCTTCGCTAAACTATGCGGCTAAGTGGAAGGTTTTTCGTCGTTGGTGTAGGGATCATTCTGTTGATATTTTTGATCCCTCTATACCAGACATTGCAAACTTTCTAGTATACTTGTTTGACGAAATCAAACTGCAGCCTGTTACTATTAAGGGTTATAGGTCTATGTTATCTGATACCTATGCACATCATGATAGTTTACAAATTGGATCTAATGTCTCTTTATCTAAGTTGGTAAGAAACTTCTCGATAAATAGACCCAGAACTCTTAGGTTAATTCCTAAGTAGAATTTAGCTTGGGTTCTTCTTAAACTGAAGGAAAAGTCATTTGAACCTCTTGGGACAGTAGATTTCACATTCTTGTCTTATAAGACAGCTTTTCTCTTAGCTTTCTCTTCTGCTAGAAGAGTCAGTGAGCTTCATGCACTGTCGGTGGATGATTCTCACTATCGTAGTGTCGGGAACACTATCACCTTCACTACTAATGTGGGATTTTTAGCTAAGAATCAGGCTCCTAATAAATATCCGGAACCTATTGTTATTAAGGCTCTTCCGTCTTCAGACGGATGTCGGCCTTTACTCTGTCCTGTTAGAGCGTTACGTATCTATAAACAGAGATCTCAGTTTATCAGAAAGGGACGAAAACGTTTCTTTCTGTCTCTGATGCCTAATAGAAAGGACATTTCAGTCCATTCTATTGCTAGATGGATTCAATTAACTATCCGTACTGCTTATGAAAATTTATCTTCTTCTCAGCAGTCTGTGCTTAAGATTTCAGCTCATGAAGTAAGAGCTCTTGCTACTTCTTGGGCTTATGCTAATAGTATTGCTATTACAGATTTAATGAAGGCTGCTTATTGGTCTCAGCCATCCACATTCATGAATTTTTATCTCAGAAATATTGAGTCCATTTCTGGAGACCTGCATTGTTTAGGTCCGTTATCTGTTGCTCAGAATGTCGTCCACTAAACAGTTGCAACTATAGTTATGCAGGCTTTCTGTTCCGGCAGTGACTCTGTCCGGCTGCCCTCTTCGCTCTGGGCTATTTGACCAAGGGGAAGGGGGGGGGGGGGGGGGGGGGGGGGGGTGGGGGGGGAGGGTGTTCCCTTAGGTCACCTGCTTTATAGTGAAAAGCAAGGGAATGCCTCCTCCGAAGTCAGTATTTCTGAGTCGTTTCCGGGATGGTTTTAAAGTGTATATTAATGTTAAAATTCATTCATGTCATATTTTTAAAGTGTAGCTCGGTGTGAAGCATTTGTATATGTCAAGTGTCAAACGGGCGTTAATATACAATCCTCGGACACTTTTAAAGAATATAAAGAGTCTCAATTCTCTGGACTAACTTTATTTATTGGCTTACTTTAAAAATAATTAGTATAAAGGGTTATACTGGATGTTAATAGAGAACATGAATGTTATTGTGCTCAGTTATGAAGGGTGTTGTATCTTTCTAATTTAACATAAAATAAGAAAGATACATGTAAAGCCTAATACTCCTTTTCTCCTTGAGGGGTTGCCTCTATATTATATAGTTGAGCTTATTGGATTTTCCTCCATGTCCTAGGCCGTCCCGCCTTTTTACTATTCAGCTAAGTCTGGGTCAT
The DNA here is from genome assembly GCA_031216915.1 of Pictodentalium vernedei. NCBI lineage: Eukaryota > Metazoa > Mollusca > Scaphopoda > Dentaliida > Dentaliidae > Pictodentalium > Pictodentalium vernedei. Next base: position 483,903,520 of record CM062296.1, read on the forward strand.
TGGTACAGTATAAAAATGTTAAAAAATTTATAGTAATTTATATATTTTTTATACTTACCAATGACCCAGACAGGGATGGCCCTCCCAGGAGTTGGGAACTCTTACCTCCCCGCTGAGTACATAGCGCTGACCAGGCACTGCCAGTAAGAATGATATTTGGCGCCAATTTCGGAACGTCCTTGACACTGCGCATGCGCAGTAAGGGCAAAGTATGGAGGTCCTTTAGGACATGATTTCTTTTGGTTTTAGATGCAAATTTTGGGGATTGGGGGGCAAAATTTGTGTTTGGCCCTGGATTTTTTAGAGTTAGCACCGGCTAAGTCTGGGTCATTGGTAAGTATAAAAAATATATAAATTACTATAAATTTTTTAACATTTATTGAATTTTATTGAGAAGCTTCCAAGATATTTTAGGCTGTGGTAGGCTTATTCTGGTTATTTTTTTTTGCCACTATGTTAGGTAAAGGGTTAACAAAGTGTATCCCATCAAATAGGAGTAATTTGCATATTGGTGATTTCTAGATGCCTGACTCTTTTGATTTTTAGCTTAACTTGACATAGTCAAGATAAGCTATTGCCATCACACATGCGGAAATCTGTTAGTCTGTGACGTCGGTTCACATTTTCCTTTAGCACGGGCTACACCACGCAGTTCTTGTCTGATCATCACGAAATTTCATATGCAGGTTTGGGGTCATGTCTAGATGAGAACGTCCCCTTTTCGTCACGACCGGGCAACTGGTATGGCTGCCCGAGCCCAAAACCCGAAAACCATTAGCACAGTGTACAGGTCGTATTTATGAAGGGATTTCATTGTAACTTGGTAGAATGCCTCTGTATAATGCCTAGACGAGAACGTCCCCTTTTGGGCATGATCTATCAACCGTGATGGCTGCCCAAGCCCGAAACCCAAAAACTTTTAGCACAGTCTGCAGGTCATATTCAATGCGGAGGGATTTCATTGTAACTTGGTAGGATGACTCCTTATGATGTCTAGATGAGAATTTCCCCATTTGGGCATGATCTGCCAACCATGACGACTGCCCGAGCCGAAAACCTGAAAACCTTTAGCACAGTCTACAGGTCATATTTATTGAGGAATTTCATTGTAACTTGGTGGGTTGACTTCATACAATGTCTAGATGAGAAAGTCCACTTTTGGACGTGGTTGGGCAACTGTGACGGCTACAGGGGCCCGAAGCCCGAAAACCTTTAGCACAATCTAGAGGTCATATTTATGAAGAAATTTTGTTGTAACTTGGTAGGATGACTCCAAATAATGTCTAGATGAGAACGTCCTATTTTGATCGCGATCATGCAGCCTTGATGGGTGCCCGAGCCCAAAAACCTTTAGCATAGGCAAAAGGTCATATTTATGGAAGGATTTCATTGTAACCTGTTAGGCTGACTCCATATAATGCCTAGATGATGACATCCCCTTTTGGTCGTGATTGGTCAGTTGTGATGGCTACAAGTGTCCAAAGCCCGAAAACCTTGAGCACAGTCTACAGGTCATATTTATGAAGGGATTTCATTGTAACTTCTTAGGATCACTCCAGATGATGCCCAGATGAGATTGTCCCCTATGGTTGTGATCATTCAGCCATGATGGCTGCCTGAGCCCGAAACTCGACAAACCTTTATCACAGTCTACAGGTCATATTTATGAAGGGATTTCATTGTAACTTGGTAGGTTGACTTCATATAATGTCTAGATGAGAATGTCCTCTTTTGGACACGATTGGGAAACTGTGACGGCTTCAGGGGCTCAAATCCCGAAAACCTTTAGAACAGTCTACAGGTCATAATTATGAAGGGATTTCATTGTAGCTTGGTAGGATGACTCCAAATAGTGTCCAGATGAGAACATCCCCTTTTGGTCACGATCATTCAGCCTTGATGGCTGCCCGAGCCCAAAAACCTTTAGCATGTCTGTAGGTCGTATTTATGGAAGGATTTCATTGTAACTTGTTAGGTTGACTCCATATAATGCCTAGATGATGACATCCCCTTTTGGTCGTGGTTGGTCAACTGTGATGGCTACAGGTGCCTGAAGCCCGAAAATCTTGAGCACAGTCTACAGGTCATATTTATGAAGGGATTTCATTGTAACTTAATAGGATTACTCCAGATGATGTCCAGATGAGAATGTCCCCTTTTGGTTGTGATCATTCAACCATGATGGCTGCCCAAGCCTAAAGCCCAAAAACCTTTAGCACAGTCTTCAGATCATATTTATGAAGGGATTTCATTGTAACTTGGTAGGTTAACTTCATGTAATGTCTAGATGAGAACCGCCCCTTTTGGACACCATTAGGCAACTGTGTTGGCAACAGGGGCCCAAAGCTCGAAAATCTTTAGCACAGTCTACAGGTGATATTTATGAAGGGATTTCAATGTACCTTGGTAGGATGACTCTAAATAATGTCTAGATGAGAACGCCCCCTTTTGGTCGCGATCATTCAGCATTGATGGCTGCCTGAACCCAAAACCCCAAAACCTTTAGCATAGTCTATTGGTCATTTTTATGGATGGACTTCATTGTAACCTGTAAGTTTGAATCCATATAATGCCTAGATGATGACATCCCCTTTTGGTCGTGATTGGTCAACTGTGATGGCTTCAGGGGCCCGAATCCCAAAAACCTTGAGCACAGTCTACAGGTCATAATTATGAAGGGATTTCATTGTAACTTTGTAGGATCACTCCAGATGGTATCCAGATGAGAATGTCCCCTTTTGGTTGCGTTCATTCAAGCATGATGGCTGCCAGAGCCCAAAGCCCAAAAACCTTTAGCACAGTCTACAGGTCATATTTATTAAGGGATTTCATTGTAACTTGGTAGGTTGACTTCATATAATGTCTAGATGAGAACGTCCCCTTTTCACGCAATTGGGAAACTGACGGCTACATGGGCCTGAAGCCCGAAAACCTTTAGCACAGTCTACAGGCCATATTTATGAAGGGATTTTAATGTAACTTGATAGGATGACTCGTTTTGGAATAATTTCACTGTAACTTGGTAAGTTTTGTTGATATACGTTAACTGTGAGGGCCACATACATTAACTGTGAGGTCATATTAACCCACCCCCTCAGCTCTTTAGTACAGTGTACACCTCATATTATTTTTATCATAAACATAGCATACACGGAACAGAAATGAACATATTCCCAATTATCACAATTCTTGTCTTATTTCATAATCCTTTCATAAACATTGAACATTATCCTTTTCATCAAACACAACACACAAGTTAAGCTGCAGTGTCATTGACACTCTCATTTGAATTCTTCATCAAATCAAGTCATGGCTGTTTTCGAGCAACCATGACTTGATTTTATGAGGAATCTAGAAAATTCTCAGCAAGTGAAGTCTTAAACTTTTATCTAATGGGATGCAATCGGGGGATGGGGGATTGGTGAGATAACATGTCTTATTGTGTAATTTTATTCCATAACAAAGCACATGACCTGTCATTGGATTAAGCTTGACATTCAGTGAAAGGTCATAAGCACCTTAGAAATATTTGGGAGAATAAAATTTTAATTGCGATTTTTGTGTATGGTAATGACCAGGCCTGTTCATTCAGGGTTTCTGTGGGGGTCTTGAGAATATTGAAAAGTTTCATGTGTAATCGCATCCACTTGATAACATGGTGGAAATGGGAAGTAGCAAATGTTATTCCGCCAATTCAGATAAAAAAGAATCGATTCACGAATCTGTTACCCAATTCAAGTCAAGAATCGATTTGAAGTGAAATTTCTGATTTGTTGGGCCTTGCAAAAGACATCAACTACTTAATAGATTTTGTATATTTATCGGTGCATTCCCCCAACCCCCACATTTAACATTTTCTGCCAAACTTGTCAAGACCTCAGATTCTTGCTCCCAAAATTGTAAATTGAAGCAAATTGAGCAAGACGGCACGTGAATGGAAAATAATTGAATGATTGTGACAAAAGTTAAACCTTTACACATAATCTTTCAAAAACTTTCAACAAAATCACATCAAGTGACCTCCTCATTGGAACATTCCTGATGAATTCATTCTAATGAGAGGCCACATGTTATGGGGCTTTTTAAATTGTTCTAACAAATATTTTTTTCAACTGCTTGGTTTTTATTAAATTACCTGGGCTGATGTGGCCAGTTCATTAGGAAAAGGGTTAAGCAGATTACTTATACATGTGTTTGACAACAATTGGATTCAACATTTATCTGACCCTGATAACATACTGCATTCACTACTGTTTCAGTGACAGTTCAAATTGATTGTAAAATAAATTATTAAAAAATGTTTTATATTCAAGCCTGGAAATAAGTGGAATGTCACCTGTAGAATGAGGTCCCCAGAGGATGAATTTAGTGATACTACAGGGTAGCATTACTACATTTATCCTCTTTGAACCTCAATCTGAGTCAGTGTCTCCGCCCAAAACAGAAAGAGGTACCCAGAGGATAAATTGGGGGATTCTCTCTCACTGCTTGGGATAGTATCAGTAAATTCACCCTCTGGGGACCTCATTCTGCAAAGGTCAAACTGCGTATTCCCAGGCTTTATTATATTTCTTGGGAATTTTTTTTTTATATGTACATTGAGAAAATGGAATATAAATTTATTTTTAAGCATAATAATTCATTCTGTGATGTTTTACAAATAATACTCCTAGTTTTCAACATTTCGGTGGGAAGCGTGAGGCTCTGTCATTGAACAGTATAACACACAATTTGAAAGGGCCCTGGGGTTCTTTTCACACAGTACCACATCTTGGCATTTCATCTGCAAATAGCCATTTGCGTTGGTAGCTTTTTCTGGTGCTAGCCAAAACCATTGAACTTCGGACACACAGTATCGCTGATGCTGCAAGTTGGGAACTTATTGTACTTTTTGTGGTGATCACACAAAATATGGATCATCATAGTCATAACTAGTTTCCTCTGATTGTTAACCCCAGGTCTCACTTCCCTACAGGGAATTAAGTGGTGGGTGTAACAATTAGAGAGTTGGGGTTAGGATGAAGATGTTGCTATAAAAGCTCTTCATAATCATGCAGAAATGGTAGTTTTCCAGTTTTATACACTCTTGTCCACCCACTCACATCCCTGTTTTTAAAAACACCATCAGTTGTGTAGCAGATCTGTGAAAGCTGTTACACTTGTGATTCAAGACATGCAATCAAAGGTTCTTACAGTTTTGAAATTCTTGAAAAAGTATAGAAATTTTGTCGGTCTGAAAAAGTTTGAGAGCTAGAAGCCACTATCAGGGCTCTATTGAAAAGTGCTGGAAGCCACCATGTTGGCTTTACACTGTGTGCTAGCTTGTCGTTTACTGGGCAGTACAGAAAAATATTTGCATAAAAATGTTTCGATACAATTTATTGGAGAGTGCCAAAGAGCACCCTCCAATAAATTGTAACAAAATAATTATGAACAAAATCTCGCTAATTCAAGGTTTGCAGGAGGTATTGTGTCTATGAAACATAATGCTTGCATTACACATCTGAAAAATAATTTAGCATTCTACCAGTTAACTAACCTGAAATAATTTGAAATAAAAATTGGCCATGATAGTTGCTGCCTTGTTTGTGACCAAAACATTTGACATCACCAGTGCAGAACAAACAGCTTGAAATGTGTTTTAAGAAATGACATTCCTGCAGAATATATTTCCTCCCAAATCTCCCCATGTGTTGCTGACTTTTTATGTGTACCCATACTATGTATGGTACACATAATGCCAGCATCCGGGGTGGCCATCCATTGTTCGTCCATCCTTTGTCCGTCCGTCTGGTGTCCATATCCATTTCTTTGGCATTCAGTAACTTGAAAAATACTGCTTGGATTGTCAAGTTACTTTATATTTGTGTTCAGGTTACTGATGTGCCGAGCTGTATAGTTTTTGGTGTAAATCTGATAATTTGATCCCGAGATATTAACCCCTTTATCCTTCAAATTGAAAATTCCTCCAATCCCTTTGGCATTCGATAACTTGAAAAATATTGCTTGGATTGTCAAGTTACTTTATATTTGTGTTCAGGTTACTGATGTACCGAGCTGTATAGTTTTTGATGTAAATCTGTTATTTTGATCCTGAGATATTAACACTTTGTCCTTCAAATTGAAAATTCCTCCAATCCCTTTGGCATTCGATAACTTGAAAAATGTTGCTTGGATTGTCAAGTTACTTTATATTTGTGTTCAGGTTACTGATGTGCCGAGCTGTATAGTTTTTGGTGTAAATCTGATAATTTGATCCTGAGATATTAACCCTTTACCTTCAAATTGAAACTTCCTCCAATCCCTTTGGCATGAGATAACTCAAAAAATTTCAATCCAATTATCATGTTACTTTATATATTTATTCAGGTTACTGATGTGCTGTGCTGTATAGTTTTTTATGTAAATCTGATAATTTGATCCGGAGATATTAACCCTTTATTCATCAACTTAGACACTCCTCCAATCCATTTCTATATGTACCCATACCATGTATGGTGTACATGATGTCGGCATCTGCGGTGGCCCTCCGTCATACAGCTTTCTACTAGTTGCGCGTATGGGTACACATCTGATGATTTCATCAGCCTATTTTTTCTTCAAACTCTTCCAACAGTCACACTCAAAATTCAATTTGGAGAACTCCAGATTGTGTGTTTGTTTAACTGGTAGAGTGCTAAATTATTCTTCAAAGTTCATTTATAATGTGGGTATTTTTTTTCAAGGGTACCGTACTACGAGCAAAAGGAGCCCCAGTGTAGTAAGCATTTGTTCATAAACAATTGTTTTTTTTTGAATTTATTGGAGAGTGCCTCTTGGCACTCTCCAATAAATTGCAATAAAACAATTTAAACATTTTTTGTGTTTCAACTGCTGAGCAAATGGGGGTAATGAATACAGTCGTGGTCGTGGCTTTCAGCACTTTTCAGTAGAGCCCTGATAGTGGCTTCTGGCACTCGACCAGTTAACTGGGCTTAATAAAACTTTTGACAGCTACGGTCACAATGAGTCCGACAGTTTTATGGGTGGAGGATGCTGGGTGGAACTACCGAGCAATAGTGAGCAACTGTCAGACTGTCCAACTTACTAATAATTCTATACAAGCAGAGTTAGCAGCAGTTGACAGCAAGTGCATCATTGATGCGCAGTGTACCTTAGTACAGAATGCCAACATTCTCCCAACAGGATTACATGTCTTTCTCAAGGACACAATGCAGTTACTGCTGGTCAGATCCAAACTGCTGAGCTTTTCGGTTTAAAATCAAATGCTCTAACTATTGAGCCCTTAACCATTAACCCCTACCCATCATTGGAACAAGCTGAGCCAGCTTGCTCAAGTGAGTGATTATCGGCTATGTTTTAGAGACAAAAACTGAAAAAATAATAAAATTTGAATGGCAATTTTTGTGAATTGCATGTAACTAAGGCTCAAAATATTCACCTGTACATCTGTTGCAGACAGATGTTATTTTTTATTGCAAAAATGGTGAAACAATGTATCAGTTTTCGATACAAAAAAACATGCAAATCAAATGTATTGCTTCAATAAAAAATGCTTATTAACTCTTTACCTAACGAATATGCCACATCCGCCTACATAATTTACAAATTGAACAGAAGAAAAAAATCATTTAATCATTTTTCAAAAAAATTTCAACAAAACCACATTTTGTAACCCCCTCATTGGAATGAGCTCAATCAGCTCATTCCAATGAGGGGGTCACATGATAAGGTTTTGTTATTTTAATTTTTATATCATCTGTATTGGGTAAAGGGTTAATCACGATTTGCATTCACAGAAAGGTGGGCTGTAAAAGCAAAAGGTGAAGCAGCTGCTTGTGACGAACATCAATAAATACCATGTTAGGTGTTTTAAATGGAACACATTTGGCAGACAACTTTTATTTACTATTTTGCAAATATGATGATCCTTTAAATTTATGCAGAATAATTAGGGTTGGATAGATACTGTTTCCCATGACACCCCTGAGACATGGAGCAGCCCTTGTTTACTGCGGTAAACAAGTTCTGCTTTACCGATAAAATAGGGCCCAGAACCAACGCTTGGTGTGGAAGGCCTCTAAAAAAAGGCTGCACAGGTAAGAACGATTGGCTAAACATGACATCATACCTATTCTGCGGTCGTAATGTCACCAAAGGTTCCGAAGGTGACCTTAAACACCAATAAATTTATAAATTGATGCTGTTCAAAAAAGCATGCCATTAATCTGTTACATCATATCACATAGGCACACCATGTCTCTTTCAAATGATGTAACAGGTTAATTGCACACTAATCATTAATTAATGCAGAATTTTCTGCAGGTTGAATTTTGGGGCGATAGGTAAAAAATATTTTTATCAGTCACATTTGACAGATACCTTTTTAGAAACATTCAAGGCCTATGTCAAGCTCTCAGGCCACCAGTCTAATTTTTCTAAGAAATCCAATGCTATTATGTCCTGGAACCAGTCTAGCCCTTTAATAGTCCATCGCCTTTGTTTTGATTCAGTGAACTGGAATATTTCAGTTGGTCAAAAAAGTGAACCTCTGGTTCGCTTTTCTAACCAACTGAAATATTCCATCCAATTGCATCTAAAAATACCACAAACTTTAATTTTCTTTGAATCAATGCAAGAAATGTGTCTCAAATGAGACTTGATTTTTAATGAATATTAATTACATTCCCAACACTATTAGATATACATGTAAACTAAATAAACGTGAATGAAAACTCACCACCCTTGTAGTTTTATGATTGTGTTGCATAGCTTCGCTGATTGTGTTTATTTATTTATTTATTTATTTATTTATTTATTTATTTATTTATTTATTTTTGGGTTTAATGACACTGTGAACAGCCAGGGTCATCTCGTGTCGGGAAAGCTTTACAAGTCGAGGAAGCTGGCATACCCCGAGAAAACCACCAAGCAAAGAGGAGCAACTGTAAGACTCCCCACGTACTAACTCCACACCAGCAGGGTTAGCATTGGTTGAAGACAAGTGCACCATCGACATGCAAAACATCTTAGTACACAGTGCCACCCTGCCCCCACATGGGCAATCAGGATTAAGTGCCTGGCCAAGGACACAATGCAGTTACCCCTGGGGGGGGGGGGGGGGGGGGTATCAATCAGTGGACCTTTCAGTTTAAATAAAGTCCAGTACCGAAACCACAGAGCCACTGCACTCCCTACTGATTGTGTTAATATTTTTATGCTTTCAAGGTGAATTAAATACTTATTGATGAGAATATCTATTACTGGAGCATGAAAGACTATCTATATTTTCTGAGCAAAGGAATATCACATTTCATCAATGGTAGTTAGCATGCAAACTCCACAAAAAGTGGATAAACAAACAGAATTAGACTTGTGGCCAGAGAGCTTGGGCTTTTGTGTAACTTTCTAAAGACATTTAAATTGTTCGGTTGTGAAGGAAAATTTTATGTAAAATGATTATGTAAAATATTTTTGTTGACATTGATTTTAATTTTATTGATATAGTTTATTATTTGCACTCTTTCTAAAAAAAATAAATGTAAACTTAATTAAGCTGGGAATCACATGTGTAGATTTTGCTTGTACACCAAAAAATGAATTTTTGTGGGTTTATTTACTTAGGGAAACCATATCCATTATTTCGATATGTATCTGTACAAAAATATATTTTTATGTAGGTACCTTGTTTTAGGAAGTATTATAATGTGTTTTTGTCCTCAGTATTTTCTTTTTCTACCCGAGATTTTGAGAAGTTACAGAACATGTGTCATTCTATAAGCTGGTAAAATTACAGAAACGTAGTACACGGATGTACACTGCTCATTTTTGAAATCGCTAACCCATGACCTGTTAACCCAGCAAATATGTATGCCAACAAGCCTCACCCTCATTGAAAGGTGTGTCTTTTGATTGGATGTTTGTTTGCAGGTCAAATGTTTAAAAAATTATCAATATAAATCATTCATTCATTCATTCTGTTACGTTATTATCATTACAAAAGCGGACTGGCATATTCAGACCAGATCGAGATCTGGTCAAAATTCTCAATCTGGTCCGCAGCATTAGAATCTCACATGTCAGAAACGAAGTGTGCAAAATCTTTGCATCTTAACTGCTAATTTCATTTGTTTTACTTGATTCAGTTTTAACCCTTCCAACCTGGTGTTCATAAATGTTTGCGTGAAGAAAAAATTGATAGTGGACGAGCAGACAATATAAATTGGAGAAAATCTGCAACGAGGCTCAGTAATAATTTAATCCAACAGCTCGATAGAGCTGTTGGAGTAAATTATTACTGAGCCTCCCAACAAACCAGGACAGTTTCGCCCATTTTGCCATTGACAGTATTGACTGAAATGATACCTTCCAGGGTGTCAGTCTTAAAAGGGTTAATATAGCAATATTTTATGAATGAAATTTCCATCCACTGATGTAAATATATCTTCTTGATCTAATCGAGAATAAGACTACATTCATGATTACAATTTTGTATTCACTTGTATCAGTTTTGATGAGATGACCAAAGATTGCATTGATAATTCAACTACCAAATTTTATTTAAAACAGCATCAAATGTGCATATTATACGGAATCTAATTAAATTATAAGGAAATGACTATTATTTTTTGTAACTGTATAATCAGAACTGCCACCAATGATTTTGGAAGAAACTTTTTCATCACACACTATGAATGCACAGACGATGAAGCTTGTTTCAAAATTATATACTTTATTTCTTAGTAAAAGTAGAGAAACTTCTTTAGTCCTTTACCTAATGTCACAGCTGAAACAGACTGGCATTATTCATAAAAATTGACAATTAGATTTCATTATTTTTTCAATTTTTTTTTTCAAAAATATAGTTTGGACCCTCATTGAAAGGAGCTTGTTAAACTTGTTCCCTTTAGAAGTTATAAGTTATCTTGGTGGGGCCAAAAAATGAAAATTTTTATCTCAAGAATTCTTTTTTAAAAGTATTGTTAGGTTATTATTTATTTATTTATTTGCTTATTTATTGGAGTATAATGACGTATTCTATTACCAGGATCCCCGCGTTGTGTCCTTGGGCAAGGCACTTAACCCCGATTGTCTGCATGAGGGCACGATGGCACCGTGTACTAAGGCGTACTGCAATTTGATGGTGCACATGTCTTCAACCAATCTAACCCTGCCTGTGCTGCCGTGCGGAGTTACGATGTTGGGGAGCTGGCAGCTGCTCGTCGTTGCTCGGTGATTCTCTCTGCATACTCCGGCTTCCTCCACCCATAAAACTGTCACGGTCATGATTAGCCATTGTGCATAAGTATGTGACCTTAAACACCAATAAATAAATAAATAATAATAAATAAATTACCAGTATCACCGCATGTTGGACAATTTTATGTTCCAGTTTGAAGTCTGATACTCTAATCACTGAGCCAACACAGTACCACTCATGTTAGGTAAAGGATTAATTATTTATTACTAAATTGAAATTTCTATTATGTTTCTTCCAAGCAATAGCAGACTTGGGGGGGGGGGGGGGGGGGGGGCTAGCTTAACATAACATTTACAGGATTTTTTTTTTTTATGTAACCAGTTTGTAATATATGTTGGGTGTACTTTGGTGAAAGAAAATGGTACTTAATATCAAAAATGCTCTTTATTTTTGCTTCCAAAACTTACTGTTTTCCTGATTTTTATCATGTCAGCTGACTTTCTTCTATCTTCCAAATATTTTTAGAAATCATGTCTTGTCACATAAATTATTTTTATAAAATAGATATCACTTTCTAAATTCAGTGAGTTATTGTTTCTTTTATCAGGATATTCACTTGGGCCTACCAATACCAGAATTGGAAGCCCTACCCATGCAATGGAAAGTTTCTAGTTAGATGGAAAGGCTGGAATCACAGACTTTCCATTTATGTAATAGGTTAGTTTAAACAATATTTATTTCGTAAACTCAAAATGTAAAATAGTTTACAGAATATATGGATTCGGCAGTAAGCATGCAAGCTTATATTTAGCCGTTTCCACTTGATGAGCACATTACAATCAAACGAACATACATCAAGAGGATGGGAGAAATACAAACGATGAAATGATTTTGGAAATGGAGCTGTGTTATGTCATGGAAGCAATGGTCATTGACCCCAACCCAAGGAGGGTAACCCATTGGTAACACCACTAATATACGGTGAAAATACACATTAAGCGTGCACATTGTCATAGTTTGGGAAGCAGACCCCCCATTTATATAATAGGTTAGGAAGCAGAACCCCCCCCCCCGCCCCCTCCCCCACCCCCAGGAAGTGGAACAAAGCTTGTTTCCTGTGGAAGCCAGTTCTGTTTTACTTGTTATCCCTTTACGGAACACGAAAGTCAGATGACATTTGTAAACAAAATTCTGGAATAACTCATTTTTTTCATTTTTTGCATCAAAAACATAGCTTATGACACCTCATAGGAATCAGCTCAATGAGCTTGTTTCAATGAGGGGTCATAAGCTATGTTTTTGAGACAAAAAACAAAAAAAATAATAAAAATTGAACGGTAATTTTTGTGATTAGAGCTGTCCAATTTTGGTTGTTACATTAGGTAAAGGGTTAAAATTGAAAATTGGACTTCTTTTCTCAGAAGCCATTCCCATTGAATGGCACAGTGCTTGTCCATCCCCGACCCCCTGCCCCCCACCCCCCCAACCACACTTATCCTGAAAAATGTCAGCCTTACGTTCATTCATGCCTGAAATTGTTAAAATAGGTTTATATACTCTCAACCTGATATTTCTTGTGGTATTTTCCTTTTGTTATTTCCTCACTTTCTCTGTACTTAAAATGTGACCAGTGCACATTTCTGAAAGTTTTGAAAATATGCTGACTCAGCTGTTTTTTTTACAACCCCCCCCCCCCCCCCCCCCCCCCCACTCCCCCCTTCTGTATCATATGTCACAACCAATTGCAGTTTATTTTGAGGATTCATTCGATTCTACTTGTCCTAAGGTGATGCTTCATACTGCATAACTATTCTCTCTGTCGTGTGGTTTGGGATACATAGGTTATTGTCAGCTTCTGGGGGTTTCCACCAGGTTGCAGGGATTTTTTTTTTTGCCTGAATCATGTATTTATGACCCGATAATGCCACTACCAAATTTGGTTTAAATTGGTCTATTGGTTCTGAAATTAAAAATTTTGGGTGGGGCGAAAAATCTTTCCTCTCCCACAACAACTGAAAATATTTCCCTGCAAACTTCTCTTGACGAAACTTTAGTGTGCACCTCAAAAAGAATCTGAATACCATATATCAAGTTATTCCATTCACTGGATCATGAGAAGGAAGATCTTTTTTAAATTTGTGGCAATTTTCCTCCACGCCCTCCCTAGGGGGTAGCATATCAATTTTAACAAAACTGAATTGCCCCTCCCCTGTCATCATTCACATGAACTTTAATTGGAATTGGTCCAGCAGTTTGGGAGGAGAAGACTCAACACATTTTTATCCCTCGCGATCAAAGGGGACATTGAAATGTAAAATGTTTCTCTTGAGTTGGTCATTCTGTCCAGCACAAATGTTTGCCCACTTATTTCCTCCTACATTTGTTGAAGGATTTTTTTTAAATTTGGTGGGAGTTATGAGTATGAAGTGTGGATTTGCATATGAAAGATAATTTTTGACTCCCTAGTTTTTATTACCAGTCGCCAGCAGGTCTAGTAACTGCTCAACACCGTCCGTCAGTCCGTCCGAAACACTTCTTCCGTCAAAGTTTTCTTGGCTTCTATGAAAGGGAATGATTTTATATTTGGTCTGCTGCTTCATAATGATGAGTTGTATCGTGTATCTAATTTTCAGATCTGCCGTGCAGCCACTTCCTGTTTGCCGATACTTTGAAATTTTACTGTACCCACTGAACATAGAAATTTTTCGTCAAACTTTTCTCTGCTTCTATGCAAGGGATTGATTTTATATTTCATCTGGACCTTGATAATGTTGAGTTGTATTGTGTATGCAATAATCAATTGCATGCAGCGATGCAGGTCCAGACCCGGTATTGGTCTTGGCTTGTTATTCAGAGTTATGAACCTTTTATTGTTCAATGTCCATAGCAAATTTTTTGTCTGTTCAAGTCATTCTACATTTTTGTTGAATTTTTACGAAATTCGGTGGTAAAGTAGAATATGACTGGTGGTTTGATTCTACAGTTTTACCCAATCTATAACCCCTTTTTGTTGTTAAATGTCTGTTATACACAGAAAAGGTGGTGGTGGATAATAAAGTCATTAGACTATCTTGGTAGATACATTTCTCCTAACAAAAACATTGATACAAACATTAGCTGCTACTGTTGATTTTGGTGGAAATTTGATGATCAGTTAGATGAACTGGTAAAGGATCAATCAGTAGATAATTTTTTACAAAATCTCTTCAAGAAGTCAAGAAGGAACAGAAATTCAGGAAGACATGTCGAGAAGAAAAGACTTTATAAGAAAAAGACAGTCAGCCAAAGCACCAAAAAAGCATCTTCAAGGCATGGAAGATCAGCCTAGTGATCTTAATTCAATGGTCACTTCATCCCTCTTCCAGGGACGAGAATACATTTTACAAAGATGGTAAAATGAGTTTAGTAGAGTCGATTTGAATTCCCTTTGCAAGCTTGATTGTTCAAGTAAATCGAAAAATGTACTCGATGAAAGTGTCAATGACACTGTAGCTTAACTTGTCTGTGTGTTATGTTTGATGAAAAGGATAATGTTCATTGTTTATCAAAGGATTATGAAATAAGACAAGAATTGTGATACTTGGGAATATGTTAATTTCTGTTCCCTGTATGCTATGTTTTCAATAAAAATAATATGAGGTGTAGACTGTACTAAAGAATTGAAGGGTGGGTTAATGTGGCCCTCACAGTTAATGTATGTGGCCCTCACAGTTAACGTATATCAATGAAAGTTACCAATTTACAGTGAAATTATCCCAAAACGAGTCATTCTATCAAGTTACAATGAAATCCCTTCATAAATATGGCCTGTAGACTGTGCTAAAGCTTTTTGGGCTTCGGGTCTGTGTAGCCATAACGGTTGACTGATCGCAACCAAAAGGGGACGTCCTCATCTAGACATTATACTGAGTCATCCTACCAAGTTACAATGAAATCCCTTCATAAATATGACCTGTAGTCTGTGCTAAAGTTTTTCGGATTTTGGGCTTGGGCAGCCGTCATGGTTGTTAAATGATAGCGACCAAAAGGGGATGTTCTCATCTAGGCATCATCTGGAGTCATCCTACCAAGTTACAATGAAATCACTTTATAAATATGACCTGTAGACTGTGCTAAAGGTTTCCAGGCTTCGGGCCCCTGTAGCCATCACAGTTGACCAATTGCGACCAAAAGGGAACGTTATCATCTAGACATTATATGGAATCAACCCACCTAGTTACAATGAAATCCCTCCATAAATACGACCTGTAGACTGTGCTAAAGGTTTTGGGGCTTTGGGCTCAGGCAGCTGTAAGGGCTGAATGATCGCGACCAAAAGGGGACGTTCTCATCTAGACATTATTGTGTCGCCGCCCCACGAAGTGGGGAGCGACATATAGGGATTACTTTTGTCGTCTTGCGTCATCCGCATCACACTTTCTCTTATCCGCCACTCCTCCTTAACCTATGAATGGATTTCAATGAAACTTTCAGTGATTCTTTATCACATAATGGCATTGTGCACCTCCTATTTTATTTTTTGATCCGCTGTATTTTTTCCAGAGTTATGCCCCTTTTCCACTTAGAATTCTGTCGTCCACGTCACACTTTCTCTTATCCACCACTCCTCTTTAACCTATGAATGGATTTTGATGAAACTTTCAGTGATGTCGCCGCCCCACGAAGTGGGGAGCGACATATAGGGATTATTTTTGTCGTCCGCGCCACACTTTCTCTTATCCGCCACTCCTCCTTAACCTATGAAGGGATTTTGATGAAACTTTCAGTGATTCTTTATCACATAATGGCATTGTGCACCTCCTATTTTATTTTTTGATCCGCTGTATTTTTTCCAGAGTTATGCCCCTTTTCCACTTAGAATTCTGTCGTCCGCGTCACACTTTCTCTTATCCGCCACTCCTCTTTAACCTATGAATGGATTTTGATGAAACTTTCAGTGATTCTTTATCACATAATGGCATTTGTGCACCTCCTATTTTATTTTTTGATCCGCTGTATTTTTTCCAGAGTTATGCCCCTTTTCCACTTAGAATTCTGTCTGAAACGCCAGGCGACACACGTCTTCCATGGAAGACTCACATCCAAGTTTGGAGTCAACCTACCAAGTTACAATGAAATCCCTCCATAAATATAACCTGTAGTCTGTGCTAAAGGTTTTGGGCTTGGGCAGTCGTCACAGTTGACAGATCTCAACCAAATGGGGAAGTTCTCATTAAGACATCATACGGAGTCATCCTACCCAAGTTACAATGAATTCCCTCCATATTTAATTTGACCTGTAGACTGTGCTAAAAGTTTTTGGGTTTCGGCATCCATCATGGTTGACAGATCATGACCAAAAGGAGACATTCTCATCTAGATATTATACAGAAGCATCCTACCAAGTTACAATGAAATCCCTTCATAAACATGACCTGTGGACTGTGCTAATGGTTTTCAGTTTTTTGGGCTCGGGTAGCCATCATAGTTGACCAATAGCGACTAAAAAGGGATGTTCTCATCTAGACATGACCTCGAACCTGCATATGAAATTCTGTGATGATCGGGCAAAAACTACGAGGTGTAGCCTGTGCTGAAGGAAAATGTGAACAGACTCCCAGACGTCCGCACGCATAATGGCAATAGTCAAGTTAAGCTAAAAATAAAGGGTTTAGGACTTTCTTATAATAATTATAATTTCTCAGAATCTTTATTGTCAAATATAACCAATCACTTAACTGGTTGAGTGCTACTAGAAGCCACTATCATGGCTCTATTGAAAAGTGCTGGAAGCCACCATAGTGGCTTTACACTGTATGGATTAGCTTGATATTTACTCAGCAGTTAAAGAAACATTTTTTATATAAAGCTGTTTGGTTGCAGTTGGCCATTGGCACTCCAATAATTTGTAACAAAATAATTATAAACAAAATCTAGCTAATCTAAGACTACTCTTGCTGGTAGCATGTTATCTCTGAAAAAAATTACCCATATTTCAAATCACCTTTAAAAAATAGTTTAGCAATTGAAGAGTTAAGCCAAAATGAAAGTCACCCAAAACTAGGGTTAAAACTTGTGATTTGGATTGGGATTCAGATTATTGCAGAACAAAGATTTCTGCACAGATGCATAAACAAAATAATAAGCTGAAGTCTGGAAAAGAAGCAAAAGTAGGTGAGGGGATGTTATTCCCACAGAAAATGCCACATGCTTCAGGGAGGGGCCGGAAAAAACATAGGTGGAAATGTTTATTTTGCAGATTTTTTAACCCTCCCACCCTTTCCTGCATATTTTTTCCTTGACATTTTGGGGACCCAACCCCTTCTCATACATTTTATATACAAAACTTTGGCACTCGGACAATAACTCGAAACATGTGATGCACACTGATTCAGTGCATATTTTTGTATGTCCAAACATGTTTCTGTTTACTCTATCGATACATTTTTGAAGACTTACTAGATCCACATCAGTTCACAAAGTCACATTACTGTATAGCTTGAACCCCATGTGAACCCGGGTGTAATAGGTCCACATTTGGTAACCAGGTTGTTAATGCACAGCAGTAATGGCCTGGCTGTTTATACAGGCATTTTAATACTATATTGATGTAGAAAATTCTGTGGAAGTTGTTTTATCCTCATCCTGAGGTGTCGTGTGTGGATGAGCTTGTTAGTTCCTCCAGTGGTTGGTGAATTCCTTAGGCCATCCAGTGAATCTGTTTTAAAGATTCTACCTTCATCTTGGGAACTAATAACGCTGTGATATAAGCATCTTATAGCCATAGTTGTTGAAAGTGATGTAAAACCGCAATCAAACCAGATCAGACAATTGAGACAAACTAAACATGTAGCTCAATATTCTTACAAATGTAGTTTCTTAGTGTTTTCCTTGCAAATGAAACTCAATTATTCTTTTTCCCAGAAACCTTTGATTTTAAACCAAATTTAAATAAGCTTTTCCTAATTTTATCTCTGATATGCAGTGATATGCACTTCGAACAGTCTAGTTTCAGTAAATCATGGCATATGCAGGCATATGTGAGCACTGTGCCAGTTGTGCCCATAATTAATTTACTGCTGCTTATACTGTAACTGTGCAAATGTTGCAAATATTGATTGTGTCAATGGGAGCTTGTTACAGTTTGGGGCACAAAAGATGCCAAAACAGTGTGTTCATGCAATTTTTTTCTTTCCCCTCCCCTCCTGCATGCTTCACTGAATTCAGTGTATGTTGTGTCAAATCTGAAGATAGAACAGAACAAGGGTAGAGTATGGGGTACTGGAATCAACGATCGAAGGCACACTAAAATACAGGAAAATCGCCACAAAGGGTTGTTTGAATTCAGAGGATGAAGCTGGTATTTTTAACCCTTCACGTAACGAATTGGCCGCATCCACCCACGTAATATGAAAATTCAACAGTTGAAAACATATTAATTTTCAGAAAATTACAACAAAACTATATCATGTCACATGATATGGTTTTGTTGAAATATTTTGAAAATTTTGAAAAAATATTATTTAAAATCATAAATTTTGATATCGTCTGCATTGGGTAAAGGATTAAAGGAAGAATATGATCTTCAGTGGTGTGTTTACATTCTTTCTTGATGCCATTTCGTATCAAGGCATTTAATTCATTTCAAAATGTTACTCAAATGCATAACATCCAATCAGATGCAATCTTCCACACATAGTGTACCTAGAACATTTCCCAATGTCTGTATTGTATTGCGTAAATTAAATATGCACAGTAATCAATGATGCTATACAAATTTTAAAGATCTAACTTTTCTGCAGTTTGTTGATGGAAAGAAATTATTACTGATCCTCAAAAGAAAATATTTTAAAACATGGTCGCTTTATTACATAAAAAGTAGGTTATTATTAGACTATACAGCAGAAACCTGTTAACTGGATAGCCACTTTGCCAATGAAAATTAATCATTTAACAGGAGTATTCAATTAACAGGGATTGTGTCGCTTTCCTGTATTCTAGAAGTAAACTTAGCATTTATTCTATTATATAGGTGCATACTGGCATTGCTGTAACCGGTTCTCGTCAGATCACCGAAGTTAAGCAACGTCGAGCCCAGTTAGTCCTTGGATGGCTCACCGTCTGGGCGATTGATTCGGACTCCCGCGTTGTGTCCTTGGACAAGGCACTTCACCCTGATTATCCACATGGGGGCACGATGACGCCGTGTACTAAGGCATACTGCACGTCGATGGTGCGCATGTCTTCAACCAATCTAGCCCTGCCTGTGCTGTAGTGCAGTTACAAAGTTGAGGAGCTGGCAGCTAATCGTCATTGCTTGGTGGTTCTCTCCAGGTACTCTGGCTTCCTCCACCCGTAAAACTGTCACCAACACAATATGGCCTTGGCTGTTAATGTGTCGTTAAACCCTAATAAATAAATAAATAAATATTCTATTATATCTTGTTTGACAGAGCTGTATGAGCTCTGTCAAACAAGATAGATTAAATGCCTGTATTGGATGTACTGAGGCCAAATAGGTCTATAAACAAAGGAAAACTGGGGAGAGTCAGGGTAATTTCTTGACAGGTTACATGATTTTTTTAGCTCACTTGAGCGAAGCTCAAGGGGAGCTTTACTAATCACTTTCCGTCTGTCGTCTGTCCGTCCGGCATTAACTTTACATTAGCGACTTCTTCTCACAAACTACTCAACCAAATTGAACCAAATCTGGTGTGCATATTCCCTATCATGTGTCAATTCAAGTTTGTTCAAATCAAGTTGATCAGCCCCTTGGTAGGGCCACACCCAAAAAGTGAGCCTAAATTTTAAAAAATCTTCTGATGATGAACCAGCAGTAGCAGAGACTTGATATTAGGTGTGTAGCTTCCTTTTGAGGTGTAGACTCAGATTTGTTCAACAGAAGTTCTAGGGGCTATATTTGCCATCGTTATGGGAGGGGCAAGAATTTTTGCCCCGCCTAAAAATTCTATTTTCCAAACCGAGAGGCTGACTTTAACCAAATTTGATATGAGGTTTTATTGGGACATAAGTATTTAATTTATGCCAAAAAAAAATTTCCCATCGCCCCATGGGAACCACAGGAGCTAAAAAAAGAAAAAATTAAAAATGCCCATATCTCCAAAACTGCACAGCACTGAGAATTTTTATTTGGTGTGAAGCTTCCTTAGGACCAACAGAATGGAATGGTAAAAAAAAAATGCTATCGGTTTCATCACAGGGTGCTTTTTCGGAACTTTTGAAAAAGTGCCGAGTCAGCATTTTTTAACACTGTGGGTAATGGGGAAAACATTAAAGAATCTTCTTCTCCCAAACCACTGGCCCAACGGCTTTCATATTTCACATATAACATCATTGGAAGATTGATTCACATATTTGTTGAAATCAATTCCCTGGGTCCATGTTTGGGCTCTCTATGGGAGCCCAAATGTTCAAATTAGTGCAATATGAGGAATATTCTTTAAAAATCTTCTTCTTCAGATCCACCAATCAGTATCTTTTGATATTTGGTATGCAGCATCCTCAGGGGAGTGAGATTCAAGATTGTTCAAGCCAAGTCCCTGGGTTCATTCACTGTGGGAGCCCGAATTATAACTTCGTTCAATATGAGGAATTTTCTTTAAAAATCTTCTTCAGATTCAGAATTTTTTTATATTTGGTATGCAGGATCCTTAGGGCAGTGAGATTCAAGATTGTATCATCCAAGTCCCTGGGTTCATATTTGGGCTCCTTGTGGGAGCCCGAATTATAACTTAGTTCAATATGAGGAATATTCTTCAAAAATCTTCTTCTTCACATCCACCAGTCAGAATCTTTTGATATTTGGTATACAGTATCCTTAGGGAGGTGAGATATAAGTATGTTAAAGCCAAGTCCCTGGATTCATATTTGGGCTTCTTGTGGGAGCCTGAATTGTATCAAAATTTCTATTTTCCAAACTGAGTGGCCAGTTTGAACCAAATTTGATATGAGGGCTTATTGGGTCGTAAGTACCTAATTTATGCCAAAAAGATTTTTCCGTCTCCCCATTGGAACTGCAGGAGCTAAAAATAGAAAAAATTTAAAACGTGCATATCTCCAAAACTACACGGCACTGAGAATTTTTATTTTGTGTAAAGCTTCCTTAGGAACAGCAGAAAGGAATGGTCAAAAAAAAAAATTGTTGTTTTTTTTTCATAGGGTACTTTTCCAGTCATCATTTTTTAACACTGTGATTAATGGGAAAAACATTAAAGAATCTTCATCTTCCATACCATTGCTCCAAAGGCTTTTATATTTCACATTTTTTTTTTTGAGTAATGGGAAAAACATTAAAGAATCTTCTCCCATATTACTGCTCCAAAGGCTTTCATATTTCACATATAACATCTTTGGAAGATTCATTCACACGTTTGTTGAAATCAAATCCCTGGGTCCATATTTGGGCTCTCTATGGAGCTCAAATGTTCAGATTAGTGCAATATGAGGAATATTCTTTAAAAATCTTCTTCCAATCCACCAATCAGAAGCTTTTGATATTTGGTATGCAGCATCCATAAGGGGGAAAGATTCAAGTTTGTTCAATTTGAGTCCCCGGCTTAATATTGGGGCTTTCTATGGGTGGGATGAGAGGGTGGCAGGGGGTGCATGTTAGGTTCAGGTCTGTTCAAATCCACTCCTTGGTGTTTTTCCATAAAATTTGCCTTTCATGACTTCATTCCTTTGTAGTGTTGATGAGCCATGTCAAACTGAATGTGACCCCAAATACTTCTTTGAATCACTTTGGCAGGTGAGCGATTAAGGCCACTTGGGGCCTCTTGTATTCAATTAACAGGAGTTTAGTCTATAACCTATATTCAATTTACAGATCAAATTTGTTATAGAGGTATGATAAATGGTTTTGTGTTTGGAAATTATATTCAATTAACAGGGTTATTCAGTGAAGAGACATCCAATTAAGTGGGGTACACTGTATATGATTGAAAAACTCACCGTAATTCTTACTGTGACTGGCTAAGAGGAATTGAGCTGGAACAAAACACTTGGCTTGTTCACCCAACTCAAACTGAAACTCTAATCTCGGCCAAATTAATTAGAAACAAATCTTATGGTTAATTAAATTACAAAAAAATATATAGACAATAGACAAATAAGCCAGTGATACATATGTGCGGTTCTATTCTGCCTGACAGAGAAACAAATGTTCTTATTTTTCCCCTCACTGCTCTCAAAGCAACAATTAAGGGTTTTTCTAAATCAGTAGAGCCAGCGATGTGCCACTTGTCAAATAAAAAATGAAGGAAAAAATGTACCCACCCTGAAAGCTCTTTTCTGTCCTTCCCAAAGGTGACTATGAAATGGAGTGCAAGTTCAAAAAATTGAATCCACGGGCAAAATTAGTTCATCTGGACTATTTAACCCTTGAATCTCCATACAACCACAAGCTGTAGCTGTTATATTTCTCTGAAAAAGTTGTCCCAAGGGAATCCTTCCTTGAGAACTCTTCTGGAAAGATGCAGTTTTCTTTACAGTGGTTTTAGCTCAACCTGACAACGTCAAATATGAGCTATGGGGATGGGTTGCAATCCGTTGTCTGTCCATACATCTGTATGTCTGTATATCCAGGCTTAGCAGAGGTACATTGTGGGATTTACAGTTTAGGGGCAGTGGTAGTTGTGGGATTGGTTAAGTACAGCGGCCACTTGTGGAGTTATTTTTTGCACTGTGGGGTTAATTTTTTGACCTTGTGGGGTTAGGGTTTAACATGGGAAAAACCTCACAAGTAAGAAAGTGTAAGAACGTCCATACGTGCATTCTTCTCTGCTGTCCATCCACAATTATTCCTTTAGTACACCCTACAGGCCGCAGCTCTCAACCGACCAGTTCCAAATTTCAAACATGGCGTTGGGGCAATGTCCAGATGGGAACTATAAAATTTTTTCAAATTTCTGTGAAAAACATGTCTGCCAGTGGCCATCTTGGATTTGGATATAAATTGTCCAACAATTCCTTTAGCACAACCTACAGGCCACTGCTCTCTCACCTGATCAGTCCCAAATTCATATGTGTCTTTTTCGCAATGTCTAGATGGGAACAATCAAATTTTTCTGAATTTTGTTCAAAAACATTTCCACCAGTGGCCATCTTCGATTTGGCATATAAATTGTCAACAATTAAATTAGCACACCCTACAGGCCGCATCTCTCACCCGATCTTTTTCAAATTTCATATCTAGCTTTGATGTGTAGATGGGAGCTATCAAATATTTCTGAATTTTGTTGAAAAACATGGCTGATGGAAGACATCTTGGATTTGGATATAAATTGTTAACAATTCCATTAGCAAACTCTATAGGCTGCATCTCTCTCCTGATCTTTTTCAAATTCTTCATATGTAGCTTTGGTGTGATGTCTTGATGGGAGCTATCAAATTTTTCTTTCTGAATTATTTTAAAAAATATGGCCACCAGCAGATTTGGCATATGAATTGTCAAGAATTCCATTAGCACACCCTGCAGGCTACACTCTCACCCAGTCTTTTTCAAATTTGATATGTACTTGTATCTTTGGTGTGATGTCTAGATGGGAGCTATCAAATTATTTTTAATTTTGTTAAAAAACATGGCTGCAGGTGGCCATCTTGGATTGGGCATATAAATTGTCAACAATCCCATCAGCATACCCTACAAGTTGCATCCCTCACCAGATTGTATTCAGATTTCATATGTAGGTTTGGTGTGATATCTTTTCTGTAGAATCTTGAGTGAATGACTTGGCATTACTGGATCTTCCTATTCAGTTCAGTGCCTTCTTCGACAAGTTGAGCTGCAGTGTCATCGATACTTTTATTATATCACTGTTGGCTGCCTGCACAGGCAGCCAACAATAATGTAGAAACATTGTTAAGTCATCTGCAACTGTGCACATGCATATACAGTAGCTATTAACATACAATTTGTCTGAAGACTTGAGGATTAAACCTCAGCATTTTTGAGTAAAATGGTATTCTCAGCAGTAGGGAAAAATCCAGTTGTCAGTCTGAACATTCCTTATTTGCAGAACAAAGCTTTACTGTAATTTGAGATAATAATTTTCCAGATGTTCCTATGGACATTGTGGAACAATCAGCACTTCTTAATAATAATTGCTTGTCTAATGATAGTGCAATTTAAAATCCCAGAAGCCACCAGAAACTGATACACAATAAAATACAGGTCATATTCAAATCGGGGTTTGATTCAACAATTTTTGCCAGCGTTATGCCCCTTTTTCAACTTCAAAAATTCATTTTCTCTTGGTTTCCTGATAACTTTTGACGTTGACAGATTCAAATAAAAATTGGTATGTAGGTGTATCAATATAAAATACAGGTCAAGTTCAAATCGGGGTTTGGTCCGACATTGTTTGCCAGAGTTATGTCCCTTTTTCGATATCAAAAAATTTAATTTTTTTCAGATACTCAAATTGCACACTTTTCAGGGGATGTGTGGCCAGATGGCCTGTTATAGATACAGAAAAGGCCAAATTCACCTGGTGTGCATAATTTTTCCGCGTTGCAAAATACCAGTAGAAAGTCGTTTGAATGTTGCCTTTTTAAAGAAAATTTGTTGAATTATATGTCATGGTTTTGCAGTATGTGAATTGTTAGAATTTGGTTCCCATAAATTTTCATGAGCTTTGTTCTTTGAATATAAAATCTTTAAACTATGAAGATGCTTGAGAATTTCCAAGACATTTATAAATGTTTATTGGATGAACTTGAGCACTTAGCATTGTAATAACTCAAAATCCCATTGGAACAACAAACAAAATCAGTCCTTTAATAGCCCAAGAACATTAGGTTTCACTAGGGAAAAAAATCGGAGAAAGCTGATTTTTTCAGGGAATGTCGAGTACATGTCACTGAACGATTAGACAAAAGTCCCCTAAAATCCCAGTTGAGCTTTTTTTCTACAGCCTTTTTTCGAAAACGCGTTTGAAAAAAATCAAAAAAAAATCGCACGAACTTTGTAACCTCGAATTGATCCAACTGTATTTTTTGTTTACGCGTATTTCGAGCTACATAATGTCTAATATATATTTACCTAGAGGAAAATGTGCATTCTGTGACAATTTCTGCGAAAAATTATTGAAAATTCACAAAAAAAGTATCGGATTTACGCAAAAAATGACGATTTTCCTAACGGATTTGCCCAAAGGGTCATAGTACAGAACGGGATGTTAGATGGACAGACGATAAAAAATCCACCACCATTTGAAGACTTTTATCATTGCTTACAAAATAGACATTATGGAAGACCCCCTCTGCTTCTGGCCGAGTTCCCCTTTTGGCATAAAATTCGTCAGCATGAGAACTCAACTATTTTCGGGCTTGGGACCGAACAGACACGTCTGTGTCTGGCAGCATTAGATCAATAAATAATATTTACAGAATGTACAAAAATCAATAAATAATATTTACAGAATGTACAAATCAATCAACATGGATTAAGTTACATTGACTATTATCAACGCTATATACAGAAATGACATGACCTATATGCATATTATCCATCGAACTCAGAAATTTCCGACAGGACAGTGTTTCTGTGGTTGTTACAAGAATCCGAACTGCAATTACACAAACCTGAGCAAGAGAGTCCTGCCTTCTTACACCCACACCTTTTTGTACAAGCACTCTTGCAACCACAACTGATCAGATTCAGTAGGTTATCGGGGGCACATGGCTTTGTGGCTGCAGTCGGTACAAGAAGTCCATTGTCTAGCGACCACCCCCAATCCGTCGGAGAAAGCGAAGTGCCCAGCCATTGTTGGACCTGGAGATAACATCTGTAGACATGTTGTTGTGCAGCATCGCTGCTTGGTGGGAGTGAGGCTAGGTCGATGGGTTTATTCAGTTTAGATGTTGCTACATAACGCTTGTAACTGACATCTATATTGGTCGAGAGAGGAAACAGTTTTACTCCCGTATAAGATCAGGAGAAGTTGTTCCCCGGCAGCGGCTACTGCACTTGGTGTACTGTCATCCGCCAAAATTGTGTTGACATACTGTTGTTAGTCGCTAGTAACATCGGAGACAATTGTACTGAATACTTTCTTCTTACCAACTCGAAAGAGTGCAGAAGTAGTGTCACAACCACTTATAGGATGTGCTACAAGAAGGTTGCTTCTATGGTCACCCATTTTGGTTGCTATTTCACTAACTGAAACTAGTAAGTTTGGGGTAATGGAATACATCATGTGAATATTACATCCCGGTTGAACTCGAGAGGTAAGAATGACTAACAAGTCTGTGTCTGTTCCCACAACGACAACATTGTTGTCATCTTGAGCGATGTCAAGTGCAGTTTCGGCTATCAGTACATCAGCATCAGCCTGCTTGGACTGAATATTGATAGCAGATAGCTCCTGCATTAGAAGATCGATCAGTTGGGTTTTGTTCTTGGCATTTGCAAGGAAATCGGATTGGGGTGTGGTGGCTGGTAACTCGGGTGAGATATTGATATCAATGGAATACCTGTCTTTAGATCTACGGGCTTGTTCCATGCCCTTTGTCGACATTGTACAAGCATAACCATCAAAAACAACCACGACGTTCGCCCCAAAATGTCTCACTAGATAATTGGAATATGATGTACATATGTCCTTATATGACGACTGTTTAGGCCATACAACTGCCCTCAATAAAAATCCACCATCTACAACAAACAGAGAATGTTCTGGGATTTTAGTTTGCTCGGAACCGTATGTTTTGAGGATCTTACCGAGCGTGCTTTTCTGTGTCTTCCTCATTCCAGCAGAATCAAACAATGCTGGTGGTTTCGCTGCGAGTTCATATTTGAGATACTCTTCCATCTCTGCTTGTGACTGAATAACACATGTGATGCGGTTGAACAGAATTGTGGTGTCAATCACTACCTTACTTCCACGGACTTTGATGCTATTTGCCATCGATGCGAAAGACTTCACAGTGTCAACGGCTACCGGTCATATCGGCCGCCAGCCAAATCGGCCGCTGCAATTTCGGACGAATCGGCCGCGACAATTTGGGTCAAATCGGCCGCTGAAAAAAAAATATTTTATTAGGGAAAAATAAACAAAAATTAAGTAATTTTTTACAGACTCACCCAAAAAGTAAGAATATTATGCACTGAATCCCAAAATCCAAATGTGTAAAAAGTAACATTTTTTTCTTGTCTGAGTAAATGCAATCCCATTAGTGCCCTGATTGGAGAAACAACGGAAAATGATTGACATCTCCAGGGGCGTTACACATGTCACTGACTGGTCTGTTTTACTGTTTGACATCACTCACTCAACTGTCTCTCAGAAAAGGTTGTTTGGACAGTAATTTAATCACAATGCAAACTTTTTGATGCACTGTTTGTGTTTGTTTGTACAGTAATGATCATTTTGGCATTGCAAATCGGCTGGTATATTGTTTTTGAATACCAGTTAACTTACTAATCTGCTTTATTGTTGCGAAGAGAGTTTGTGATTAATAGATTACCTTTGAACATTGTTATTGAAAAGATATCAATCGGTTTTTGATCTCGAGCATTGTTTTCAATATCAAAGAATCCCCAAGCTAGTTGAATTATGATAAATCTGCCCCAATATTGTGTTGGAGAAAAAGCGTTCGACTCGGTATGGCACAATGGCGTGAGATATAAACTAGCGAAAATGGGATTACCCACTAAAATTCTAAGGATCATATCATCATTTCTAACTGACCGAAAAATCAAGGTGAAGGTTAATCGCGAGGTGTCAGAGGAAGTAATACTCGAGGCGGGAACACCACAAGGGTCGGTTCTAAGTCCGCTTCTTTTCATAATATATGTGAATGATATAGAAAAAGTAGGGAAAAACTTTGTTGAACTATCGCAGTTCTCAGACGACAAAGGCATTTGGACAGCCAGCAAGTCCAGAAACATAATTAAAAATCGTCTACAGGATACCATTCGCGATCTTGAGAGCTGGTGTGCCCTGTGGTGCATCAAACTCAATGCCGCCAAAACTCAAAAAGTTACGTTCTTCAAAAAGCAAAGGAAAAAACCAGTCCCGAGTATCGATCTCCAGTTATACGATCACAAACTAGAAGCAAATAAAGAAGCCAAATTTTTGGGATTTATCCTAGATAGCAATCTCAGTCTAAACAGTCACGTAAACTCCATTACGGTTAGAGCTACTAAACGTATCAATTTTCTGAAGATGATCAGAGGTAGAAATTGGGGAGCAAACAAAGATGTGCTTCTCAAGCTCTACAAAACATTTATACGTCCGGTACTAGAATACGATGCCATAATAACAAGCGACCTAAGCAAAACCAACATTCAGAAGCTACAGAGGGTTCAAAATTATGCCCTGCGAGTGGCACTATGCAAACCCAAATGGACACCGATAAAGGAACTTCACGAGCTAGCAAAAATAGAAACTATTGATACGCGATTAAAAGACCTACAAAACAAAACCCTCAACAGACTCCAAGATAGTGAATTAATGGTTGAGCTGAACGAACACCGATCCCTTAACAGAAAAACAAAATAAGTTTCCAGAAAATAAAAAAAAAAATAAATAAAAAAAAAAAATAAAAAAATAAAAAAAAATAAAATAAAATAAAATAAAATAAAAATTATACAATATAACTAAATCGCGTGGAGTCAGTGAGGATTGCCTCGCTACTCATTGGGAACTTTAAGATAGAGTCTGCGAGGACTGCCTCGCAACTCTGCTGACGCGCGATTGAAACGCGTTTAATAAGATCTATATAACAAAACCCTCCACACTCTCCAGGACAGTGAATCAATGGTGAAGCTGAACGAACACCGAACCCTAAACAGAAAAACAAAATAATCCACAGTAAATTAAAAGTACTCAATAGCATGGAGTCAGTGAGGATTGCCTCGCTACTCATTGAGATCTTTAGGATTGAGTCTGTGAGGATTGCCTCGCAACTCTGCGTGTGGGGAGTGGGCTCCGAAGAAACACACCCCTTACCCCATCCATAGCAACAATCACACAGCATGCACAATATACAATAGCGGATACCTATCTTTCTCTCTACCTATAACTTTTCTAACTGAACATTCTCAAATTTTCTTGCAACACTCTAATCTAGAAGACGCATGGAAATGGTAGACAAAGCGTAGGAGGAATTGGTGCAACCTACCTTTCTGCAACATATACAAGAAACCACCAAACGATAGGCAAGGATTGAAACAAGCTTGTCTGGCTGGGAACGAGTGTATATTTGATATAAATAAACATTTGAATAAAGATTTAACAGCCCTTTTAAGGGCTTGAGGGTGTGTGTCAGTGAGAGTTTTTTTTTTTTTTTTCTTTGGGGGGGGGGGGGGGGGGTGTGGAGGAGGTCATTTGGAATTCCCGAAGGATAACCAGATACCTCAAAATCACATACGGCATCCTATCTCCCAGAAGGCTTGATGGATGACTCCCGGTTTTTTAAAACTATACTGTTGGAGCTTTCTCCACTTCTTTTTTGTAACCGCTATGGTCATATACCGGGGCCGCTACCAAACCGGCGTTGCTGTTTGGTTTTCATTTCTCTTCTTCCCTTTAACTTGCCATCGCTCAACTTTACATTCTGACTCGCCACCATGGTAGGACTCAAACCTCTACCATCGCCGAACTGGAACCGAATAGAACTCGCCCTCTAATAGTTTTAAAGGCGTTGAGGGATTGAGTATTGACCATCTAACACTACAACGTAAACTGCCGGGTATTCTAACCGCGTGCATAACCCCCCCCCCCCCCCCCCCCCCCCCAGACTCCATTTTGGGCAATAGGAAAGCTAGGCCTGTGTGATCCAAGGGAAAAATAAGGTTAACCGGGTCGCAAGGGATTTGTAAATCCCACATCGTCCCTGCGCGCCTTCGGCACGCTAAAACCTTTCATTCTTTCTCTTTCCTGGAGTCAGTCATCATGGAACCTGCACTTTGCGTATATTGTGCAAGGTTGTGCAGAGAGAGACAGGAAAGCCTACAATGTGATTTTTGTCATAGATGGCAACACAGAACTTGCCAAACCAAAAATTGAATGCTGTAAGTAATTTATACCATTAAAGAGATGAAGTCGACGTATTTTTTCCGGCAATTCGCTTTATTAACATCCCTTCAATAATGATAATCAGTCCGGCATTAATTGCCAGGCCGGTAGTCATCATTGGACGGCTCTTAATAAAGCGAATTGTCTGAAGAAAAAAATTGAATGCTGTAAGTAATTTATACCAGTAAAGAGATGAAGTCGACGTATTTTTTCCGGCAATTCGCTTTATTAACAGCCCTTCAATAATGATAATCAGTCCGGTCCTCATAAGAGAAGGCCATCATTCCCCCTGCACCCCACCCCTCTTCCCCTCCTCTCCTCCCAGCATTCAGATATAAACTGCTTAATAGTGTTCCTCACTTCCTCTTTTTCAATTTCTTCAATAAGTATTCCTACCCTCTCCCTCGTGTCCCCCTTCAGCCATCTATCCTTTGTTTCTTCACCCCACTTCTGCATTATTCTTCCAGTAAATTTTATTCTATGAGGTATATACTGTGGGCATTCCAAGAGAAAATGTTCCAGGGTCTCCACTACTCCAGAGTGGCACATTAGGCATCCCTTTTCCCCATCTCTCCCAATTTTTCCCCGAAGCTCCAGTGATCTTGATCTCAGTTTGAACAGCAGTGACCCTCCAAAGGTGCCATCTAGGTACTTCTCAAAAGCTGGCTTTTCTTTATATTGTAACCCCTGCAGTGATCTTTTCACGCTAACCCCTGCTCGCCAGTTTCGATTGCAATCTTCCATGACTCTCTCTTTGACAAACCTTTTGCCTTCTTTCATTCCTACTTCTATGTTTGTGACCTCTATAGAGTAATTGTCCATTAGTTCCCTCACATGTTTTGACCACCCCGTTTCTATATTAGAATTCCAAATGGTATCGAGCATCAATTTGCACCACCGGTTGTCAGGCAGGTTTCTCAAGTAGTTAAAGTAACACAGTTTTCCCAAATCTACCCTGTCCTTGATTTTCATCCACCCAAGCTCCCCCCTTACTGCTTCCAAAGCTGCAGCATTACTCGACCCTGTTATCCATCTGCCGGCATCATTTTGAGTATTTTCCAACTTCTTAATAACGGTTTGGTTTAATGGAATCACGTCCGTGCCATACGTTATACTTGGTAAACCCACCCTCTCCCACAGTGTTTTCCCCACAAAGACCTTGTTGAAACTATTTTTCCCTAAAAGTTTTAGTTGGTTCAGAATTCTTTTCCCCTTCAGAATCAGTTTGGCTGAGTAATTTCTGTACACCCCTCTTCCCGTTATATTTATGCTTACCCCTAGATACTCATACTCTCCCGTTTCTCCTACAGTGATTTGTTTGCTTTCCCCTTCGGGGATTGAGAACTCCCCCACTCTCCATCTCTTCGTCATATCTACCTTGCGTCCAACGGGTATTACCTTGCTTTTATTTTCATTTAGTTCTAGCCGCCAAGTGTTCCCATATCTACCAACAATTTCCAACAGTTTCTCTAGCCCCTGTTCAGTTCTAGACATTAACACCATGTCGTCCGCAAAGAATAAGCCTGGTATCTTTATGTCTCCAACATTTACCCCCTCCGCACTCTGAATTAGTTCGTCCCCTAAATCTTTAACATACAATGCAAACAAAATCGGTGAAAAGATACACCCCTGCTTCAGGCCTATATCCATAGGGACTCGTTTTGTAGTGATACTCCCTAGACTGAGTTGGCTTTGCACATCTGTATACAGTGCTTTCATGATTCCCACAAAGTCACCCCCCAGTCCGATGCCCTCGAGCTTTCGCCACATACCTTCCCTCCACACTCGGTCGTACGCTTTTTTCACATCTAGAAATGCCAGAAACATCTTTTTCTTTTCAGCCTTTGTTGATTCTATCAGTTGGGTGAGTGTAAATAGGTGATCAGTGACTCTTCGTCCTTTCCTGAAACCATTTTGAATTTCTCCTAAAAAACCTTTCTCTTCAATAACTTCCTCTAGTCTACCGTATATGACCTTACAGAATACTTTTCCGATGTTACTACTAACTGATATCCCCCTATAGTTATCTAGAACTTCCTTATCCCCCTTTTTGTGTATGAACGACACCTTACTTTCCCTCCACTCTCTGGGGACCTCTTGCTTTCGCAGAGCCAGGTTGAAAAGGTTTGTCAGGACTTCAATAAGTGCCTCCCCTCCATTTTTGAGGAATTCGTTCGGAATTTCATCAGTCCCTCCCGCTTTACCATTTTTTAATTTCGAGACCACGTTCCGCACTTCTTCTGCCGTTATTTCGCTACATACACGATTGGATACGTTCTCCTCCACCAGTGTATTTCTTTTTGGTGGGGACCCACTGCCCCATCGCCTATCGTTTATCTTTTCCCAGTGCTTGACTAACTCTGAAGCGATACGGCCTTTATCTTCTGTACTTTCCCCATCCACTTTGATACTCTGCACACTACTTTTCCCCCGTTTATTTACCCAGTTCCAAAATACGTTTGAGCTCGAACCCCCCGTTTTCTTTATTGTTCTGGCAAGACTGCAATTGTGCTCCTTCCTATTATTATTCTTTATCTCATTCACCTTTTTCCGTGCCAGTTCATATTCTCCTTTCATTAGTCTCGTGTCATTGTTATCCACCCCTTTAAGCTTCCTACTTCTTCTGTAAGCAGCGCATTTTACCTTCCTTTCTTTTATAGCCTTTTTCAGTCCCTCGTTAACCCTGTATCCAAGCTCTTTCATTGGGACCCTCACCCTTCCTATACACTCCTTCCCTGCCTCTGTTAGGCTATTTACTATGCCATCTGAAATACTCTGGACATTTGCATCCCTAGGTATACATTCAAGATTTGGTTTTAGTTTTTCCCGAAACTGCTTCCAGTCGGCTCCTTGTTTTAGTCCCCAAACTTCCTTGAAGGTATTTCTGTCTCTATTCGTCTTTTTGCCCATAATCTTAACTGTTATCAGGTTGTGATCACTACCCAAGTCATTTTTTCCCTCGTCATCTATTTCTACATCTATAACCTCCCTCCATACGCTAATGTCAGTGAGTATATAATCAATTATTGTTTTCTTATCGTTCCTCTCCCAGGTCCATTTACCCTTACATTTCGCATCCCTGTTCAGGATCTTTAAACCAAGCTCTTTTGATAGGTCCAACATCTTCCTCCCATTCGTGTTAATTTTCCTATCACCTCCCTGTATGCCCTCCTCCTTATCCCCGATGTGCCCATTGAAGTCCCCCATTAGGACAATACTGAACCCTCTGCTCCCAAGCTCTGTGATATTCGATCTAAGAGTTGTATATATTGAATCATTCCACTCGGGCTTACTTCCCTCCACTGCTAAGTATACAACACCAACGGCAACACTCCTGTTTCCTAACTTGATTTTTGCCCAGACTATTTCGTTGGATACTGGAATCTGAGTCCTTGCTTCTGTGAGATCTGTAATCAATGAGGGCTGTAATTCCTCTTTAGCGTAGATGCCAACACCCCCACCCCGTTTCTGACCCTCAGTTCGCCCAGCTCCTATCCACACGCAACCCTTCATCTGATCAACCCGCTCATCCCGTCGTATCCACGTCTCACTTAGACCCATTATATCGAAGTCTCCTTCGTCCATCATTGTTGATATTTCGCTTACTTTCTTGTGCAGCCCCTGGATGTTACAGTACCCAAACTTAATGAATCTTTGTTTTTTTGTCATCACTGGCACATTATTATAACCCTGGTATGTCCCTGTATTGTGCATGTTTGTTGTTCTTCCCATGTTCCCAGCATTTGTGCCACTCTGGGTTACCGGCTGTGGTCCCCTACCCCCCTTTTCTCCAAAAAAGGCCCAGCCACCTGTAAGATTTTTTGGCCCAACAGGTCTGTACCCATCCTACTTAAATGCAATCCGTCTCGCCCATACAACTCTCCTTGTCCCCAGAATGAATCCCAGTGGTCAATGAAATGTACTCCCAAGTCTTTGCAGTGCTCTTCCAGCTCCTCGTTTAGTGCCATAATCCGCGAGTTCCTCTCATTTCCACCACCCATAACGGGGAGCACCCCTGAAACGATGATCCGAGCATTCCTGCTAAGTAGCTTACTAATTAGGTCCTTGTATGTGTCCACCAAACGAACTGATTTCCTCTCCCTGATGTTATTGGACCCCACATGTAATACCACTACCGGATCAGGCCCCGACCCAGCTACAATACCGTCCACTCTATCCCTCAGGTCCTCCACTTTAGCCCCCGGAAAGCACAGAACTGTTCTATTTTTACTGTCCGGACCACAGACAACCTTGTCGATCCCCCGAACTATGCTACTTCCCGCAACCACCAACTTACTTTTGGACCTCGCCCTATTTATCTCCTCTAGTCTCCTATTGTTTACAGCGTCCTCTTCCTCTCCAACAGCCCCACTCGGACTCAATATCGGTATCGGTATCTTTGACCTAGGATTACTCCTATCCTTGTCCCTCCGTCTCTTTCCAGGCCCTGAGCTACCTGGACTACTCCCCTGGTCTTCCCCCGGATCCCTCCTCCTTTTTCCTGGCCTAGACCCCAAGCTACTATCTGTTGCAACTACCTCCATCTCCTCCTCTGTCTCTTCCGAATCGAGCACATCAAATCTGTTTCTGGTGCTGCACTCCCCACTGCCTTTGGACTTTACACCCCTATCTACCTGCTTCTCTGGCCCCCCTTTCCTACCACTTTTGGTAGTCCACGCCAAACGCTTTACAGCATTGCTCCGGCCCGGGCCCCCCTCATCTGTCCTACGTACTTTTCTAGCAGCCCCCACCTCATCACCTACCTCATTCACATCAAAGGTTCTACCCCCATGTTTCCTCTTGGAACCACCGACAACCTTCCATCCTTCTCGGAAAGCCACTTTCACAGGCGTAACTCCAGACAGCCCCGCCCTACCAAGTCTTCCCGTGTCAACACGTCGTAGTTTGATGCTGTTGAACGTTTTGCTTACAACGTTCGATACGCAACATTCACCAATTTTGCGAACTTGGTCACAGTTCACAGTTTCGTCGGCCACAAGCCCGGTCGCTATAGAGACTAATTGTAGTGAATCTCTATTCTGAAAGGGGGAATGCACTCTGAGCCAGTTCAATAATTTGGTGATATCATTGGCATCAGTCAGTTGTGAACTTTGACGGAGATCCCGATGTTGTTCGCCATGACCAGTGTGAACATGAACAAAATTTTCGAGAGCATTACATATCGGAAGGCAAAGAGGTAGTCCATGTACCCATTTCGCAACAGTGCTATCGGTTATTCCCCTGCCATGTGTGAGACCACCAGGGAGCTTGAACATTCTCATTAAACACTGCTCTGTGGTCTGATCAGAATATATCCCGTCCCAGAATTTATCTGAGCGCCTTATGGTAAAGTAACCTTTCTCAGTGAACAACTTCAAATCATCCTGTTGCATTATTTCTGTTAGCTCATTCATCTGCTGCAAATAGAGATGAGAACTTTTTGCGTATGCAAAATGACTACCTGCGTGAAATACTGGAATCATATTGCGAACACAATATGTGTGGAGTTCCCAGTCGCCTGTGCGCTCTGCTCTCAAGAACAACTGGAGAAGACCAATACAAATTTGTTTATGAGTACACATCAAGGGCGTGCACACATTACATGCCAATGCATCTTGAGTGTAGGCGAACACCACATTATGTGATTTAATCGAACATGGAAATTGAAACAATGATGCTATAATACGGTATTTGAATGAGAAAAGTCGATGCCGTTTGAATTTGAGTTTAGGGGGTATGCTTAATATTTCACACGTTTCACCAGTTCATTATGGAATAAATGACTATTGTTATATATCATTATAAAGCCACTGCTTTTCTGCAATTTTTGATATATAATTTAACTCCCAAAGTAGTCGTAGATTTGATTTAATGGACGTTGTGTACCGTTGTGTGTATGAAAACAATATTTTTTTTTTCTTAATTTTGTACATTTTCGTGAATATTTCACCATTGAGTGTGAGGATTGGTACAAAGTTGGCATTTTCTGTTGGGGATATGTATTCTCAGTATAATTCAGCACGATATTTATGATTCTCACCCTACTAAGGCGAATAAGAATGAGAAATATGGAGCTGGGTCGAATTTTTTTTTAAAATTTTTTTTTCATCAAAAAAACGCTATAACTAAAAAAGCTCAACTCGGATTCGCGGGGACTTTTCACACCTTATCCGCAATGTGTGTCCCGGAAACATAAAAAAATCAGCTTTCTCCGATTTTTTTCCTTACTTTCTCATTTTTATGTCTAATGTGCCTGGACTATAAACTCATTTCATAAAAAAGACTCCTCAGAATGTTTTCCACCAGGCTCTTCTTTTAAGGCTCTTCTATAAATGATGGCATCTCTAAAAATTACTATTTTAAAACACCTATTTTATTGAAATATCCCTCCATTGAAAAAGCCTAGAAGATTTTATAAAATTGCAGAAGTTGTCTTCTTTTTCAAAAGAATTGAGTGCTTATAGGCAAATTCCAGTTGATCCTGGTGACATACACTTAGTTGAGATTTCTTAGAACACAAAAAGCTTCA
The DNA here is from genome assembly GCA_031216915.1 of Pictodentalium vernedei. NCBI lineage: Eukaryota > Metazoa > Mollusca > Scaphopoda > Dentaliida > Dentaliidae > Pictodentalium > Pictodentalium vernedei. The sequence goes on from CM062296.1 coordinate 483,940,271, forward strand.
TTAGCTCTGCCTGACAAGTTTCTGGTAATAATTTGTCCATCGTCCATCCATTGTCTGGTGTCCGTCATCCATCTTTTATCAAAATTTTGCTTGTCCAGATCATATTATCAAAATTTTGCTTATCCAGATCATAACTTCTTAACCACTAAATATTTTGTGATAAAACTTTATAACAATATGTATTATCAAAAGACAGTGTGTCACAAATTGTAATATGGTATAATATGGTCAAGCGCACAGGCCCTATGTTGAGGTGACAGAAAAACTTGTCTGGTTCATATACCTTGGTATGATTGACAGATCTATTCACACTTGTTACGATTATGACTCATGACTCAAAAGTGGGTTACAACTTTGATCCAAGGTCATGTCATTAAGGTCAAGGTCACAGATGGCAAAACTTTTATATTGTTATACAGCCCTTGTCTGGTCTGTATAACTGAATCTTGTCCGGGACATAACTGCTTAACCGCTGAATATTTTGTGACAAAACTTTATAACAATATGTATTATCAAAAGACAGTGTGTCGCAAATTATAATATGGTATGTGCCTCTCAAGGTTAAGGTTACATACCCTATGTTAAGGTGACAATTAGAAAAACTTGGGCATTTTTCTGTGATTTTTTTGTCCTGTCTGTAACTTGGTATGACCTGTAGATCTTATTCATTCTTGATTAAATTATTGCTCATGACTCAAAGGTGTGTCATGACTTTGATCCAAGGTCATATTATAAAGGTCAAGGTCACAGACAGCAAAAATTTGATATTGTTATAGAGCCCTTGTCTGGTACGTTTAAGTGAATATATTTGACAGATCTTGGTTCATCCTTTACACAATTGTTACCCATAACCGAACTTTGTTTCCTGACCTTGACCCATTGTCATATCATCAAGGTCAAAGTCACAAGCAGTAACACTTGGATTCTTGAATTCCGTTCTTGTCCGGGTTGTACAATTTGATGACTTTTTGTCCTGTCTATATAACTTGCAATGATTGACAGATCTGATTCATACTTGGTCCAATTATGACTCATGACTCTATAAGTTATATGGCGTGTGAGGCGAAGCCGAACCTGATATGAACACTCAGAGCCTTGTATGGAAATGTATCAGCCAGCTACACGCCATGTAACATATTTATTATGTCGAAAGTCCATGTAAATCAAGCGATTAATACTTTTCTCCATAAACAAACAACGGCCCGGAATTTATTTTTCAGGAACCACTATTGATAGCACCGCGCAGAATCATGAACAGTAACAGGCACCGGTACGTGTAACCATGGTAATTGTAAACAAATCATCACTTTGCGAATGGCGATTGCCGTACTTGTTTACAAATGAAACGAATCGCTGCTTGCTACTGAGATCAGTGCTGCTTGCCAACTCGGCATAATCTGGAGGCCCCTTGCGTACATTTACTGTTGTTACTACCTAAAAAGGACTAATAAAGCAGTTTTGAACATTAAAAATCACTTTTTTACTGTAGAGCAAACAATAACAATAACGCAACTTGAACTTTGAAGTTGAATCTGAAACGCACACCGACTTTCTGTTAATTCTGTTTGATCGGAATGTTTCAAAAACAAGTTTGTTCATTTATTATTTATAGTGATGTTGATGTTGCCGATTTTGCAATTTCTGAAAATAGGAGCACCCTTTGGCATTGATGAGCTGGACAAATTTTCTATTCACCTCAAAACCCCGATCCAAACAGTGACTGAAGGAGTCGTAAAACAAAGAACTTTTCAGACTACAAATATTATCTTCTGCCCATCTTTTTACATATTTAATGTTTTAAATCACAAAATACGGTATCTTGAAAATATTTTCGGAACCTAAATTCTCTTATTTTGTTTTAATTCAGATTTTGAAAATTCGAAGTGAGGGGAATTGCATCAAAATAGTAATGGCGGCTACTCACCTGATATTAATTAATATCAGGTGAGTAACCCGATACGGTGGAATCTTTAGAAGGTATTCCAGCATTTTGATTGGACAAACTAACTTTGAGACATAATAAAAAGGTGTATCACGACTTTGAACCAGTGTCATATCTTCAAGGTCGTCACATACAGCAAAACTTTGATATTGTAAAACATCCCTCATCTGGTATGTATAATATAAATTTTGTTTGCCATTATAATAGCAGAAGATAGATTCTAAACCATTAATTTTTCATTTTAACATTGGTTAATCAGCAAGTTTAATATCATTGGCAATTTTAATATCATCCAGTCAGGGCCTGGTCATAATTAATGAGATTTTAAGACAACCATTTATCTTATATTCTCTGTCTTATATTTATCCTGTATATATCTGCCCTAAGCAGAGCTATATAGACCAAGAGGCCTCTTGTTTTGATAATATAAGTTACATGGCGTGTAGCTGGCTGATACATTTCCATACAAGGCGATGAGTGTTCATATCAGGTGAGGCGAAGCCGAACCTGATATGAACACTCAGAGCCTTGTATGGAAATGTATCAGCCAGCTACACGCCATGTAACATATTTATTATGTCGGAAGTCCATGTAAATCAAGCGATTAATAATTTTCTCCATAAACAAACAACGGCCCGGAATTTATTTTTCAGGAACCACTATTGATAGCACCGCGCAGAATCATGAACAGTAACAGGCACCGGTACGTGTAACCATGGTAATTGTAAACAAATCATCACTTTGCGAAGGGCGATTGCCGTACTTGTTTACAAATGAAACGAATCGCTGCTTGCCACTGAGATCAGTGCTGCTTGCCAACTCGGCATAATCTGGAGGCCCCCTGCGTACATTTACTGTTGTTACTACCTAAAAAGGACTAATAAAGCAGTTTTGAACATTAAAAATCACTTTTTTACTGTAGAGCAAACAATAACAATAACGCAACTTGAACTTTGAAGTTGAATCTGAAACGCACACCGACTTTCTGTTAATTCTGTTTGATCGGAATGTTTCAAAAACAAGTTTGTTCATTTATTATTTATAGTGATGTTGATGTTGCCGATTTTGCAATTTCTGAAAATAGGAGCACCCTTTGGCATTGATGAGCTGGACAAATTTTCTATTCACCTCAAAAACCCGATCCAAACAGTGACTGAAGGAGTCGTAAAACAAAGAACTTTTCAGACTACAAATATTATCTTCTGCCCATCTTTTTACATATTTAATGTTTTAAATCACAAAATACGGTATCTTGAAAATATTTTCGGAACCTAAATTCTCTTATTTTGTTTTAATTCAGATTTTGAAAATTCGAAGTGAGGGGAATTGCATCAAAATAGTAATGGCGGCTACTCACCTGATATTAATTAATATCAGGTGAGTAACCCGATACGGTGGAATCTTTAGAAGGTATTCCAGCATTTTGATTGGACAAACTAACTTTGAGACATAATAAAAAGGTGTATCACGACTTTGAACCAGTGTCATATCTTCAAGGTCGTCACATACAGCAAAACTTTGATATTGTAAAACATCCCTCATCTGGTATGTATAATATAAATTTTGTTTGCCATTATAATAGCAGAAGATAGATTCTAAACCATTAATTTTTCATTTTAACATTGGTTAATCAGCAAGTTTAATATCATTGGCAATTTTAATATCATCCAGTCAGGGCCTGGTCATAATTAATGAGATTTTAAGACAACCATTTATCTTATATTCTCTGTCTTATATTTATCCTGTATATATCTGCCCTGAGCAGAGCTATATAGACCAAGAGGCCTCTTGTTTTGATAATATAAGTTACATGGCGTGTAGCTGGCTGATACATTTCCATACAAGGCGATGAGTGTTCATATCAGGTGAGGCGAAGCCGAACCTGATATGAACACTCAGAGCCTTGTATGGAAATGTATCAGCCAGCTACACGCCATGTAACATATTTATTATGTCGGAAGTCCATGTAAATCAAGCGATTAATAATTTTCTCCATAAACAAACAACGGCCCGGAATTTATTTTTCAGGAACCACTATTGATAGCACCGCGCAGAATCATGAACAGTAACAGGCACCGGTACGTGTAACCATGGTAATTGTAAACAAATCATCACTTTGCTAAGGGCGATTGCCGTACTTGTTTACAAATGAAACGAATCGCTGCTTGCCACTGAGATCAGTGCTGCTTGCCAACTCGGCATAATCTGGAGGCCCCTTGCGTACATTTACTGTTGTTACTACCTAAAAAGGACTAATAAAGCAGTTTTGAACATTAAAAATCACTTTTTTACTGTAGAGCAAACAATAACAATAACGCAACTTGAACTTTGAAGTTGAATCTGAAACGCACACCGACTTTCTATTAATTCTGTTTGATCGGAATGTTTCAAAAACAAGTTTGTTCATTTATTATTTATAGTGATGTTGATGTTGCCGATTTTGCAATTTCTGAAAATAGGAGCACCCTTTGGCATTGATGAGCTGGACAAATTTTCTATTCACCTCAAAAACCCGATCCAAACAGTGACTGAAGGAGTCGTAAAACAAAGAACTTTTCAGACTACAAATATTATCTTCTGCCCATCTTTTTACATATTTAATGTTTTAAATCACAAAATACGGTATCTTGAAAATATTTTCGGAACCTAAATTCTCTTATTTTGTTTTAATTCAGATTTTGAAAATTCGAAGTGAGGGGAATTGCATCAAAATAGTAATGGCGGCTACTCACCTGATATTATAAGTTACAGGACGTTCAGGTGGCGGATACGGTATCATATGAGGCGAGGTGAAAACAATATTGGACGAGGCGGTACGCCGAGTCCAATATTGTTTTTGCCGAGCCTCATATGATACCGTATCCGCCACCTGAACGTCCTGTAACGTATTTATTGCGCCAGCGAAAACAAAATAACAATCAAATTTGAACGCCGGCACATTTTCAAAACTGGTGCAAAACGCTATTTATCTTATACCTGTTGAAGATATAGCCCATGTGTTATAGATTATTATTACCACTTCAGAGGGCGTTCCCTGTAGGTTATCGCGAGTTTATTGATACGGTGAATATCATAACGCACGGTAGTGAATTGCATCGGGCCGTTATGAAATTTTGTTGTGATTTTTCGGCCCGCCACTTACTTCCGGTTTCTCATTTGCAATTGCCTCCCAAAAATGTTTGAAATAGAGACACAAATTACCTCCCATGATCGAACGCGCATTTTCGTTCCAACATTCTGCTGAAATGTATAAAGTTTATAAAATGATCTGGATCACTGGATTTCAAACTTGTTGGATATTATACGTATTGTTGAACAACTTAACTTTCCTTGAGAAATGTTATGCTGAATGTTGAGACCGTTAAATTTTATGTCACAAAATATGTTTGTATATATGTTCATTAAACTGTTAATTGAAATTGAATAATTTACTTTATCTTTAAAATATACTAGGTACCGTTAACAATGTGGTAATAAGTGGTAATAATAGTAATAACATGACTTCCATAGTCGGGCGTTATGGTTCATTAACGGCCCACCATAAATGATTAACAGCCCACTGGCCTTATAACGCCCCTCGACTTCGTCTCGGGCCGTTATAACGCCCTGGGGCTGTTAATCATTTATGGTGGGCCGTTAATGAACCATAACGCCCTCCTGAAGTCATGTTATTGTTATATCTATAACACATACCCCTATGTCATATAGATTAGAGAACATTTTGAGTCGACATTTTGACACGAAATCATCCCCAAAACGCTTTTAAAAATGCAGAAAAGAACAAAAATGGTCGGTATAAGATAAATACAACAATACCATAGTGTGTTTTGATATGTGTGATATCTCAACTCGTTGAAAGTGAGTTTTTTTCGCTCGGCAAGCCTCGCGAAAAAAAACTCACTTTCAACTCGTTGAGATATCAAACATATCAAAACACACTATGGTATTATCATGTATGTAAGTTGTAACAAACGTGCACAGTTGTCTCCCTGTTTGTGTATAATTTCCTTGACAACACTGGACAACAGCGACAGACGCTTTTCTTCGTACTGTCACTTTGTCTTGAGTGTGCAGAAAATGTCCGAAACGTCCGATTTTATAGAATTCGAACAAAATAAATGTATCTCGCATCTTTTCCTTCATAGCTGTGATTCATTTCTTACAATTTCATTAGTGCAGTCGCTATTTATATTTTATCCATTTTCGAAGCGACGTTATCCATTTACCACAACAGAGACTACAGAATGACCTCAACGTTAAAAAAATGAAATTAATCTATTCCCGGGATAAGACAATTTTTTTCTCAGTTTATTTATTCACACTATATATATTTTTCAACTTTCTAACAACGCATTTATGGGTTATATATTTTTTCTAAAGCTTTTAAAATATCGAGGCGAACACCGTACCCAAACTGTTGTGTGTTAGCCTCAATAAGCTTAGACCATATGTCAAGTTTGGGCCAGACCGACTTATCCGTTACCGGTAGATCGAATACAGAAGTATTTCTCACTTCAAATAATTAAATTTCCATTTAGAAAATAAATTTCACAATAAATTTATTATAAAACGAGAAAAAATGAGACATATAGACACGGAGGGACGTTTGATTGTACTGCAATTTCTTCAATATGGATATAAAAGCACCGCGAGGTGAGGAATTTTCACGTCGAAACAAAATGGCGGTACTGACCTAATACGAGTTTCGTATTAGGTCACCTCGGGCTGCAGGTAACCCAATACGGCTCAGTGCCGTCCCACTATTCAGGGGCTGTGATTGGTGAGTTTCATTAGCTGGCATAACAATAATTAATATCAGGTGAGGAACCCGATACGGTGGAATCTTTAGAAGGTATTCCAGCATTTTGATTGGACAAACTAACTTTGAGACATAATAAGGTTTTATCTATAGGTCTCATATCTGCAACTTACGTTTGTCAGGGGGTAATGAATGCTGTGGATTGTATTTGTAGGTATGGAGGCACCCAAAAAAGCAAATCGTGCCAAAATGTTAAATTTTATTTTGGACAGTTGTAGTTTACCAGAATCAGAAGACACAAGCAGGTAGAGTGTGGGAAGCCCATATTTGGTCTTATACTGAAGTGCAGGTGTGGCAACCTAAAAGCTTCGTATTCTGTGAAAGTGCTTCAGATTATCTTCTACAAGTGAATAAAAAAATTCACCCTTGTACCCTCAAGCAAATCTTTGGAGGTTTTTCGGGCATAAATTTACTCAAAATACTTTAAAATGCATTTTACTTGTAAAATGCTAAATTATATTTGGTTCTTCTTCGCAGCACAGTAGAATTCATATTCTCACACAGTAGCTTCTTTTAACCAGGAATATGCATACATTATAATCAAATGCATGAGCTTTCATGTTTTATATTACATGTATATACATAAGAGAAGGTCATCAAAGTTCAAAACGAGTGCGGCGAAGTTGCTGAAGTTGTTCCTGATGGCGCTTTCACCGCCCTCTCTGCGGGTCTTCGGGCGTTTATTTTTTTTAAAAAGGGGAGAAAAAGGAAAAGAAAGGGGAGAGGAGTGAAGGTGCCTGGAGATCCAAGGAGGGAGCAGGGGTGGGGGTGGGGGGTGGGTGCACTGGCAGGAGTAGGTTCAGTGATTTTGTTGTGTTTGTTTTGGACTTTCATGATTTTTTCTTATAACTACCAGCACAAGGATTTGTTTATAAACTTCTGATATATATACATATATATTTATATTCTGTACTACTGATAATGTGATTATGTATCTGAAACAAAAATTAAAAAAAAAAAATTAAAAAAATACTTTAAAATGCATTTTACTTGTAAAATGCTAAATTATATTTGATCCTCAAAATTTGCTCACTTGTCTTTGCCTTATAACAATTTATGGGAGAGTGTCTAGTGTCACTCTTCCCATAACTTGTGATGAGGCTTAATCCACACAGACTTAATAATTTCACTTTAAAGGTATTATGAAGCACAACCTGCAGAATATGAAGTTCTAAGTTGTGCACCTGGACTTCAGAACAAAGCCCAGATACGGACTTCCAGCACTCTTCCAGTTAAAGAAGAAGAAAACACATCCAATGGATCTCATGTGCTATAAGATGTTGCACAAATATCAAAACTGTATTTCATCTTCCTTTTTCTTAAGTAAGGTCATATGCCAAAAATGGATTGGCTGTGTTGAGTAAAGCTGGTGTTATCAACTGGAAACCATAAATCTCAACCTAAAGTCATGTCAATTCTAAGAAAATAAAGGTCAATAACTTCACAACAATGTTTCACAAATGTCAAAAATTGAACTTAATCTGCCTTTTACATTAGTAAGGTGGTAGACCACAAAACAGATTAGTTACATTTCGAATAGATGGTGTTAACATAGGAAACCATAAATCATGGAAATTCAAGACAATAAAGGGCAATAACTCCCCAACAAAATATTGGACAGACCTCAAATTCAAACTTGTTCTGCATTTTCTGTGGATAAGGTTGTGTACCAAATATGGATTGGTTGTGACAATTTTAAAAATGAAAGTGTCAGTGACACTATAGCTTAACTTGACTGTGTTAATTTCTGTTCCCTATTTGCTATGTTTTCAATAAAAATAATTTGAGGTATAGACTGTACTAAAGAATTGAGGGGTGGGTTAATGAGGCCCTCACAGTTAATGTATGTCAACCAAGTTACCAAGTTAAGTGAAATTATTCCAAAACGAAGCATCCTATCAAGTTACAATGAAATCACTTCATAAATATGGCATGGAGACTGTGGTAAAGGTTTTTGGGCCTGTGTAGCCATAACGGTTGACCCATCGCAACCAAAATGGGATATCCTCATCTAGACATTATACTGAGTCATCCTACCAAGTTACAATGAAATCCCTTCATAAATACAACCTGTAGTCTGTGCTAAAGGTTTTCGGGTTTTGGGCTCGGGAAGCCGTCACGGTTGAACGAGCATGAACAAAAGGGGACATTCTCATCTAGACATTATATGGAGTCATACTACTAAGTTACAATGAAATCCCTCCACATTAAATATGGCCTGGAGACTGTGCTAAAAGTTTTTGGGTTTTGGGATTGGACAGCTGTCACGGTTGACAGATCATGACCAAAAGGAGACGTTCTCATCTACACATTATACAGAGATACTGAGTCATCCTACCAAGTTAGAATGAAATCCCTTCATAAATACAACCTGTAGACTGTGCTAAAGGTTTTCTGGTTTTGAGCTCGGGCAGCCATCACGGTTGACCAATCATGACCAAAATGGGGTTGTTTTCATCTAGACATGACCACAAACCTTCTGGACATGAGCTCAAACCTGCATATGAAATTTCATGACGATTGGGGTGTAGCCTGTGCTAAAGGAAAATGTGAACAGACTGACCGACTGACAGATTTCTGCGCACATGATGGCAATAGCTTATCTTGACTTTGTCAAGTTAAGCTAACAAGTTATCGTTCAGGAAACAAAAAGTGTATGGACAGATGGATGGTTGTACAATGCCATGTCATAATACACCATGTTTACACAGGTGTATAAAAATCCCAATAGGTCCATAAAATGTTGATAGGTTCAAAGTATTTTATTATTTTTTTTGGTCAGTATTGTTATTGCTTTTGGTCTGCGTTGGTCATGCTTTTGGTCAGTAATTAACACTTTGGACTGTTTTGGATGGTAATTGGTTTGACCATTTATTTTTGGGGTTATTATACTGGTTGGATAAAGAATTTTAAGTGTCAAAATAAATTAATTAAAATGAAATTGAAATATCTATAACTGGAGCATGAAAGAATATCTTTGTGTCTAAAGGGACTTTACATTACCCCTTTAACTAACTCGAAAGGCAGACGTCAACTGCAAACAAAATTCTTCAATAACTAAATTTTTAAATTTTTGTGTCAAAAACAACTTATGACCTCCATTCGAACAAGCACATGAGTGGTCATAAGCTATGTTTTTGAAACGAGAAATAAAACTGAATGGTGATTTTTGTGAATAGAGCTGGCCAGTTTGGGCCGTTGCATTGAATAAAGGGTTAAAGCAAAGGTAAGCTGCACTCAAACTCGACAAAAAGTCAATAAACAGATAAACAATCAGCCCACAACAGCATTGGATTTTTTACAGACATGTGTTTGGCAGTATTCACCATAGATTGCTCCCCCCCCCCCCCCCCCACCCCTCATGTTTGGAGTTGTGTGCTGTGTTTGATATGATCAACCATTGAGTTCTGCTAAAACATAAGAACATCAGGTTTGAATTTCAGGCACACCCCCTACTGTGGCTTCAATCATATCTTTAGGAGCATTCTCAGAGAGTGACCATCAGCTGTGAGCTCTTTGAGGTCATATTGAGATTCAGTGTCTTTCAGAGGTCACTGTTAGAACCACTTCTTTACATCATTTACATTCTGCCGTTTGGCGATATTAATCGTCGACACAACCTCAAGTATTATTGCAATTGCAATGCAGCTGACACACAGATCGTCAAGCTTGTTCCAGTGAGGGGTCACATGACATGGTTTTGTTGAAATTTTTTGAAAAATTAAAAAAAATGATATTCAAAAGAATAAATTTTGATATTGTTATTGTTATAATTAATCATTAATGAAGATTAAAAATGGCCAAATACATGATCAAATTTGAGTTGTGCATGTTATTTTTCTTTAGACACTATTTAGATATTGGTGTTTGAGGTTACATTCAGCATCTGTGGCTATGTATCATGAACTCAACACAAGTACAACTAATCATTTATATATATGCTGCCCACTTCAGAGGAATTTCACCTCAAGGCACTGCTTATCAGGTCCTATTCTACCATTAAACAGAACTTGTTACCACAGAAAACAAGTACTGCTACACTTTCTGGGTTCAGACACTAAATTCACTTTCTGTGTTTGTAATTAAGACTGGCCAAGCATTTGTGAAATTTGTACAAAGTCATATATGAATGGAATGAAGACAGGAGAAATCAAAATAAAAACACACAAAAACTTTGTGAAAACTTTAATATACCATGGTAGAATTATTTATTTACTCTTTTTTACAACAAAAGCTTGTATCACAGCCATATTTTATTTTACAAAATATACATATTTATCATGTATCTCACACAAAGGTCAAATTAACAGGACTTGAAAATGCAAAATGTTTGAAAGAATACATTACAAACCTCACTCTTTATCCAGATATTGACAACCAATCAAAACATTCATTTTATATACGAGTCATATGACAGGTATTATTTATTTATTAAGGTTTAACGACACTTTAACAGCCAAGGTCATATTGCGTCGGTGACAGTTTTACGGGTGGAGGAAGCCGGAGTACCCGGAGAGATCCACCAAGCAACGACGAGCAGCTGCCAGCTCCCCAACATCGTAACTCCGCACTGCAGCACAGGCAGGGTTAGATTGATTGAAGACATGTGCACCATCGAAGTGCAATACACATTGGAACATGGCATCATCGTGCCCCCATGTGGACAATCGGGGTTAAGTGCCTTGCCCAAGGACACAATGCGGGAGTCCAAATCGATTGCTCAGGCGGTCCCCCATCCAAGGACTAACCAGGCTCAACATTGCTTAACTTTGGTGATCTGACAAGAACCATATGACAGGTATACTGGATCAACAGGCCTTTAGCTCGGACTAATTTGGGGACATTACAGACTTGTCAAGTCAGTTGTTGTTCAGACCCATTAACTAGTAGCATGCTGAATTATTTTTAGTCATTAATATTTCTTCACAAGTCTTTGCCTTGTTACAATTTATGGGAGAGTGCCAAAAGGAACTCTCCCGTAAATTGAAACAAGGAAAATCTGTATAGATTAATTAATTTAGATTCAAAGATAATATGGACATCCAGAGAATCTGAAGCCTTTGAATTGCAGTACCAGGACTGTAGTGTAAAGCTCAAAACCAGTTAAAGAAACCGTTTTGTAATACTTTTTGAAATGTTATTGTTTGGCTTCTCGGGGCGATATCTAGTAACACAATATGGCCTAATTCCAACTTTGATCACTGTTTACTGCAACACTACATTTGCCCCAACTTCCAGTCTCTGTATGCAGGCAGAGAGGTGGTTATGGCATTGGACTTCAAACCGAGAGGTCCATGATTCGATCCACATCAGGTGCAACTGCATTCTGTACTTGGGCAAGTCACTTAATCCCTATTCCCCATGTGGGGACATGGTGGTGCTGTGTACTAAGGCATATTGCACGTCGATGATGCCCACTAGCTTCAACCCTGCTTGTGTGGAGTTGGTATGTTGGGGAGTCTGGGTTACTGAGGGCTGTTATCTCAGCTGAAACTAACCAAGTAATAACCTCTTTCTCTCGAGGTACTCTGGCTTCCTCCACCTTCTCTGACACAAGGTGACCCTTACTGTTGAAAAGTGCCATTAAACCCCAATAAATAAAAAATAAATTCAGTCTCTGTCCTCCGTGGGAACACCAGGAAGTGAAGCAGTGCTTGTTTACTGTTGTAAACCAGCCATTTTACTGCTTGTGATGGGAAGTCCTCTAAAATGGGCAACATGGGTACAAACGACTGGACTTGACTTTATATCCATATTAAAGTCATGATTAGCCATTGTGCAGAAATGTGACCTCAAACACCAATAAATAAAAAAAATACTTCAGTCTCTGTGTAAATTACATTATAAGAACCATGGCAGTTGTTTCTTGGCAAGTCTTGGCTGCCTATATGGGCAGCCAAGACTTGCCCAGAAACAACTGCAAAGCTGTAGCATGTAACCACAACCATTTTGACATAAAAATATATAAAATTTCCAACCCTCTCTCTCTCAAGAGGTAATTTTTTTTCTGAATGGGGACAGGAAAGCAGAAAAAAAGGGGATAATATGCATTATTGACTCTGCATGACTGGCAAGACATATCACAGAAGAACTACCCCAGCATGTTCTTTCTTCTGGGCAAGGTATGTATGTTGAGTTAAGAGGTATTCAATTCAGATTTGTTACAAACGGGATATTTTCCACTTGCTAATTGCAATTTTGCGAGTACTGCCAGGTTCAACTACATACGGTCGGCCTCCCTTGGATGACTAAATCAATTTTCCATACTATACTATACCAACATCATAAATGCTTACTAGCGTTTAAAGTCACATTCTTCATCTGTGGCTAGAACATGACTGTAATGCAAGTATAAAGTCAAGTTAAGTCAATTGTTATACTGCCCACTTTAGTCCTTTGAACCATTGCACACTATATCAAAATTTGTTATTTTAATCATTTCTTTCACATTTTTCAAAATATTTCAATAGAACCATATCACGCGACCCTTCATTGGAATAAGGCCAGCATGGTATACTTTTGTAGATTTTTTTTTTTTTAAATTTGTTTCAACTGTTCAGTTTATCAAATATGTGGGCTGATGTGTCAAATTCATTAAAGGATGGATTAAAGAACTCTCACCCCCAGCATTTTCGTTATCAGTTCCTACCATACCAGTACAGTACAGCCGCCGTGGACTGGTAACTTTCCAGACAGTGGGTAATATTTCCATGGATGGAAGAATATTAAATTCCAAACATTAATTATAGGAATATTCATCAAAAATTTAATTAATGAAGTGTTAACCTGGTGCTTCATTAAAATTTTGCTGCTGATGATTTTTATTACCTGGTAAATGCATACATTGACACCACTGCCCATGCATGGATTATGACCACTCCACAGAGGCTGTACTGTAAGACTGACTCTGGTTGTCAAAAGTGTTGATAAACCCCAATAAACAATAATAATCATAATGCAGAAAAAAAACTACTTGAAATTTCATTATTTTGACATTAGTGTGCAGTGAGTTGACCCGATTTGAACAACTTGAATCTGACTCACCTAGAGATGTTGTATACAAAATATGAAAGGATTCTGATTGGTGGATCTGAAGAAGAAGATTTTAAAAGAAATTGCCTTCAACCATTATCTGATCGAATACCCTGCGGCTTTTGTAGTATCCTTCACATAACCTTTATAGGTAAGCCAGACAGCTGTAATCTAACTGATACAGAAAAGAATGTGTTTCATGCTCATTCATTTACACAAGAGTCTGCATAAATTTGCTGTCTTGAAAATCGGCGGACATCTTTGATGTTAAGTGAGCAGCATTTGACAGAGGTTAGATATGGATTTGGAACAATTGAGACTCGCTTTGCAGTAAGCATTGATGGGCAACCTACAGAAGTACTAAGCAGCTAACTGTGGTAATCATATGGTAAATACATCAAATTGAGGGCAACATGATGCTATTTGAAATGTTTTAGCATCGCAGATGGTGCCTTTTTGCACTCAAGAGACCATGTCTTCTTCCCATGACTATTCATTTTATATCTCAAACAATGCCATCAAATGCATTAGTACTCTTTATAGAATTTAGGGAGTGTGGGTAGGAGGTATTAGTCCCATCTCTTCCGAGAGGCCTTCAATGTTTCAGCTACCTAATTTGATTAGGTTTTGTTTATTTCAGTGCTTTTAGTAGGGAGCTCAAATATGTACGGTATTTATTTTCCATGTAAAGTGTTTTAGAGCACAGCCATGTGATTGTACACTATATAAAAACTATGAATTATTTAATTATCAGGTATTAAACAAGAGGCCCCAAGGGTGCTCCCCTGACATGGTACCTAAATATCAACCCAGGGAACTGATTTGAACAAGTTGCATCTGACCCTCCTAAGAAAAGCTTATACCAAATATCAAAAGATTCTGACTAGTGGATCTGAAAATTTTTTTTTTTTAAAGAATATTCCTCATATTGAACTAAGTTATAATTTGGGCTCCCACAGGGAGCCCAAATATGAACCCAGGGATTTGGCTTGAACAAACTTGAATCTCACCCCCTAAGGATGCTGCATACCATATATAAAAAGATTCTGACTACTGGATCTGAAGAAATATATTTTTAAAGAATATTCCTCATATTGAACTAAGTTATAATTCGGGCTCCCACAGAGAGCCCAAAATATGAACCCAGGGACTTAGCTCAAACAAACTTGAATCTCACCCCTTAGGATGCTGCATACCATATATAAAAAGACTCTGACTACTGGATCTGAAGAAATATATTTTTAAAGAATATTCCTCATATTGAACTAAGTTATAATTCGGGCTCCCACAGAGAGCCCAAAATATGAACCCAGGGACTTAGCTAAAACAAACTTGAATCTCACCCCTTAGGATGCTGCATACCAAATATCAAAAGATTCTGACTGGTGAATTGGAAGAAGATTTTTAAAGAATATTCCTCATATTGCACTAATCTGAACATTTGGCCTCCCATAGAAAGCCCAAATATGGACCCAGGGATTTGATTTCAACAAACGTGTGAATGAATCTTCCAAAGATGTTATATGTGAAATATGAAAGCCTTTGGAGCAGTAATATGGGAGAAGATTCTTTAATGTTTTTCCCATTACTCAAAAAAAAGTGATAAAAAATTATGACTAAGCATTTTTTCAAAAGTCCTGAAAAAATCCCCTGTGATAAGACCGATGGCAAACATTTTTTTTTTGGACCATTCCATTCTGCTGTTCCTAAGGAAGCTTCACACAAAATAAAAATTCTCAGTGCCGTGTAGTTTTGGAGATGAGTGCATTTTTTTTTCTATTTTTAGCTCCTGAGGTTCCCATGGGTCGACGGGAAAAATTTCTTTGGCATAAATTAGGTACTTATGATCCAATAAGCCCTCATATCAAATTTGATTCAAAACGGCCTCTCAGTTCAGAAAATAGAAATTTTGGTACAATTCAGGCTCACACAGGAGCCCAAATATGAACCCAGGAACTTGGCTTGAACAAACTTGAATCTCCCCCCCCCCCCCCCCCCCCCCCTAAGGATGCTGCATATCAAAACATTCTGACTGCTGGATCTGAAGAAGATTTTTAAAGAAAATTTCTCATTTTGAACTAAGTTATAATTCAGGCTCTCAAAGTGAGGCTAGAGAGCCCAAATATGAACCCAGGGACTTGGCTTGAACAAACTTGAATCTCACCCCCCTAAAGATGCTGCACACGAAATATCAAAAGATTCTGATTGGTGGATCTGAAGAAGATTTTTAAAGAATATTCCTCACATTACACTAATTTGAACATTTGGGCTCCCATAGAGAGCCCAAATATGGACCCAGGGATTTGATTTCGATAAACCTGTGAAACAATCTTCCAAAGATGTTATATGTGAAATTTGAAAGCTTTTGGAACAGTGGTTTGGGAGAAGAAAATGCTGACTCAGCATTTTTTCAAAAGTCTTGAAAAAGTACCCTATGATAAAACTAATAGCAATTTTTTTTTACCATTCCATTCTGTTGGTCCTAAGGAAACTTCACACCAAATGAGAATTCTCAGTGCCGTGCTCAGTGCCGTGTAGTTTTGGAGATATGTGCGTTTTAATTTTTTTTCTCCATTTTTAGCTCCTGCGGTTCCCATGGGGTGACAAGAACATTTTTGGGGGCATAAATTAAGTACTTATAACGCAATAAGCCCTCACATCAAATTTGGTTCAAATCAGCCTCTCGGTTTTGAAATTTTGGGTGGGGTGGAAATTCTTGCCCCTCCCATAACGACGGCAAATATAGCCCCACAAACCTCTCTTGAAGAAAGCTGAGTCTACACCTCAAAAGGAAGCTGCACACCAAATATCAAGTCTCTTCTGCTGCTGGTTCATGAGAAGATTTTTTCAGATTTAGGCACACTTTTGGGGCGTGGCCCCCACTGAGGGGTGGGGCAACTTGATTTGAACAAAATCAAAATGCAAAGTTATAACAAACTATCATCTCAAATTTCACTTAAATTGATTCAGCGGTTTTGGAGGAGAAGACGAAAACACCATGTTCGCGGACGCCGGATGACAGATGACAGACGGTTAGTGATCACAATAGCTCACCCTGACTTTCAGTCAGGTGAGCTAAAAACTGAGATTGAGGGTATGTTTCAGTGAGCTATTCCGGTTTACTTGGTTTATTGTGAGCATGCGTAGACACACTGAATAAAAACTAGGTCGTTTCATTGAGCAGTTTATATTCTGGTTTACCATTCTGGATTAAACCAACTAAACCTCCTTGAGAGCAGGGTTACCTGGTTTATCATTCTATTCTTGACATGCGCAGTGAAACGCACATAAAAGTTCTACGCCTCGCACAACGACAATAAAAAAAAACATTCTATTTCGAGTGTCAAAAAAGAAATAAACAGTGCAAAGTTCATGAAAATGCTATAACTCAAGAGAGAGAAACTATAAAAAAGTTAATAAAATTTATTTAGCCCATAAAAGCGGCATTTCAAAAATATTCGATTCTCAACTGAAAGGGTGTTTTTTCTCTCAGAAAAAATTGTTACAACTTTCAGGAGATCCTTTTTGGCCATTTTATTTCCATGATAGCAGTCACGCAATTTTTGACACCATCACTGGAAAGTTTCTGATGATGGCCTTTTTAACGATGGGTTTCTAAGATTGTTTAAAAATGAAAGCAGGGATGTGTTTCCCACGCTTTGGATGTCCCCCCTTCTAACAATACTTTCATGCGTCGCGTTTCCTAGCAACATCAAACAGGTTTATGTGGAATAGTATTCGCATTAAACACATCGTTCTGTTGTGATTTCTAAACCTAGTTTAGGTTTACATGGAATAGTAAACTAAGTAAACCGGAATAGTTCACTGAAACATACCCCGAGTCTAAAATAAGACAGATGATAAAATTAAACAATTCCAAGAGCATAAAGGGCAATAAATCTGACAAAAATATTTTGATTAACACCTGCATTAAACATGAGGGCTTGATATAAATAAGACACACTTTCATATCAAATATGATATCATTTCACCAAGTGTTGAGTATGAAAATTCATTTGTCACAGACTGATTGACAGAGACTAACTGACAAACATTTTCAAGTATAGAGCTGCTTGCTGCAGCTAATAAAGAGCTAATTATACAAAACATCACATTAATCAAACTGAAACTTCAGCTTTTCCAGCCATCGTGCATAAGAATGGTGCAACAGTTTATTATAACTCCACCTGTATACACAAAGTACAAACTTACACAATTTTGTTATATTTAACCCTTTCCCTAACGAATTGGCTGCATCTGCCCACATAATTTACAAATTAAGTCATTAAAATATATATACAGTGGAGCCCACTTAATTGGATATCTCTTAATTGTATATCCCTGTTAATTGAATATAATTTTCAAACACAAAACCATTTACCATACCTTCAGTACAAATTTGATCTGTTAATTGCATATGGATTGTAGAGTAAACTCCTGTTAATTGTATATAAATTTTTGTAATAGGTCAAAAAAATTACTGCGACACACACCAAATTCCCCTTATTTATCAACCTTTTTGGCCTCACTACATCCTATACAGGCATTTATTCGATTATATCTTGTTTGACAGAGCTCTATGAGCTCTGTCAAACAAGATATAAAAGAATAAATGCTCAGTTTACCTCCAGAACACAGGAAACTGACCAAATCCCTGTTAATTGTATACTCCTGTTAATTGAATAATTTTCACTGGCAAAATGGATATTCAATTAAGAGGATTCTACTGTATATATTTCAAAAATTTCTAAGAAACCATATGTTACCACTCATTGGAACAAGCTCATCGAGCTCGTTCCAATGAGGGGTCACATGATATGGTTTCATTAAAATTTTTTCAAAAATTTGAAAAAACAAATAATAAAATAATAAATTTTGATATCGTCTGCAATGGGTAAAGGGTTAATACCTGTACATTAATGACATCATCATTCTCACTCATTACTCTTACTCATTCTCACTCTCCACATGAAGTGTACACAGCCTGTGCCTACCCTGTACCTAACACAAATAATAGATGTTAAATTCTTCAAAAACTGAAAAGGCTTAAAGTTTTGCCTTAAAAACAGATAATAGCTTCTCATTGAAATGGGCTCAATAAACTTGAGCCAATGAGTGTTTATGAGCTATATTTGGGAGGCAAAAGTTGAAAAAAAAAATTAATTGATTTTCTTTGTAAATAGAACTCACCGAAAAAACTCTTTGGATCTTGAACTACTATGAAGTGGGACATCAAACTTGACCATGTGATTTCACTGCACAATGCCCAGTTCAGATGATGAATCAGCGTCTCGGCGAATTGAAATAAAAGCCTGTAGTTGAATCCGAAGTGACAGTAGTGCGACATCTGAATCAATTAAATCTGTGTAAACGTATTAGCGATGAACTATCCGTGTCAGCCAGACAAATTTAATTGCTAGATTGGTGCCAATTCGTGTTTGATTCAGATGGCACTTCACCGACGAATCTAATTCAACGTTCAGGTGCTGATAACATCTTTTGAGGGAGATGTCCACTTCGGCCCCCCCCCCCATATAAATCAGAGGGGAATTTTCTGGGAAGTCAGAAAAACATAAACAACATTACATCATTTTCGACATTTTTCTTTACTTTTTGCAGGTCTGCATGTTTTCGTTTGGTTCGATACAATGGATATTCATCAGACTATCAATGAGGAATCTGACCAGTGAGTTTCTCCACCGGGTGCAAACATAAAAATAGATGTGTCTATTAACAGGCCCACAAATTGCCAAAACTTTTGACAATTTGATGTTGTTTTTTTGTTATTGTAAACACCAAAGTTCCCAGCTCCTCAGTCAATGTTATTATCAGATTCAATAACTTCTCTGTCTAATATTATCCACATGTGAGAGATATTTATAATGATTTTTATACGGCCGCTCATATTATGAGTGGGCCGTATTATGGTCTGTCTGTCTGTCTGTCTGTCTGTCTGTCTGTCTGTCTGTTTGTCCATCCGTACATCCATCAGTTAACTTTTGTTTGTCCATGCGATAACTTGAAAACAATACATCCAACAGATACTGTTTTTTTATGGTTGATTAGTCATGACTAGAGGATGGTTCCTTTCGATAACCAGCATTCTGGCATATCCAATATGGCCACAACAGCAGCCATCTTGAATTTTCATGGAATTTTGATTATCCACGCAATAACTTGAAAACTATACATCCAACAGATACTGTTTTTTTATGGTTGATTAATCATGACTAGAGGATGATTCCTTTCGATAACCAGCATCAATGTCCATCCATCCATCCAACCATCTGTCTGTCTGTCCATCCGTCCGACCATTAACTTTTGTTTGTCCATGCGATAACTTGAAAACAATACATCCAACAGATACTGTTTTTTTATGGTTGATTAGTCATGACTAGAGGATGGTTCCTTTCGATAACCAGCATCAGTGTCTGTCCATCCATCTGTCTGTCCATCTGTACATCCATTAACTTTTATTTGTCCACGCGATAACTTGAAAATAATACATCCGACAGATACTGTTTTTTTATGGTTGCTTAGTCATGACTAGAGGATGGTTCCTTTCGATAACCAGCATTCTGGCATGGAGTTTTGTTGACTTTTGATTCTCCACGCAATAATTTGAAAACAATATATTCAGCTTTAATGGGTCGTAAGCCAGGAATGTACAATTATTTTTGAAGGAATTATTGACCTTTTGTTCAACTAAAAATTTCTTCGCAAGTACAATTTCTTCATAGGCACAGCCGTATATTGATCCACCACCTGGCGGTGTACTTGTTGTTTGTTAATTTAAAATCTACTCAATATTTTCCATGTTAAGGACAAATCTGACTCAACATGTTATCGTTAATTAGATGTTTCTTCAATTCAAAATTATTTTGTTTGTTTTGTGTGAAAATGATTCATGTTATACAGAAAATAATATGTCTATATTAAAAACGGAAAGGCAGTTAAGTGGGGAAATGCTCGATATATTACTTCTGAAGAAGCCATTTAGCTGTGCGTTTTTCCTTGGCGTGTTAAACATTTTTGAGTCTGATATCCTTAATGACTTTGGATTCATCAATTTTGATGAATCCATCAAAAGAAATAAACTCTGCCCATTTTTACAATCAGCCAATAAAAATATCACATTCTGACCCAGATGCACTCAGAAGTTGTCATTACAGCCGATAAACACCTCAGTCTATAAATAACAAAGAGTTTGGGAGTTTGAATTTTCTGTGTGTGATGTTTGAATTTTTAAATTAATGGATTCTATGTCATAGAGGTATGTAATGAACACATTATAAGTTATTGTGATGAACTGACGGTAACATGGTCTGAGGTTTGCAGCTTGTAGCTTATGTTTAACCGAGACACGAAGCATCGAGGTTGAACCTAAGCTCCGAGCCGCAAACCCCAGACCATATTACCATCAATTCATCACAATAACATATATGTTCCAATAAGACACTGCCCATAGCCCAAAACCTATATCGTAAAACACGAGAGGCTTATTTACTAAACTTGTGATCGTTAAAAGTTGCCTTATTCATAGGTCTATGAGCAAAGGAAAATTTGGGTGAGTCAGAGTAATTTCTCGACAGATTACAAGATTTTTTGTTCAATTAACAGGAGTTTACTCTATATCCTATATTCCATTCACAGGTCAAATTTGTACTGGAGGTATGGTAAATGGTTTTGTGTTGGGAAATTATATTCATTTAACAGGGATATACAAGTAAGAGATATCCAATTAAGTGGGCTCAACTGTATTCCAGCCTGGAAAAAAGCGGAATGAGATGCACCAGAGATCTTTTTAATCCAGATGGTAGTCTCAAGTCCTATCAACTTTTTAAAGACAGATATGGAAATTTTACCTATTTTATAAGCTATTCTGGTGTAACAATGTGAAATAGAAAAGGAATGAAAGTTTTTAAGTTAGACCAAGAAACAATTGCATCAATCAAACAATTTATTATCCCCACCCTGTATCCCATATCTTGTCAGAAAAAGGTCACAGATTGCTGAAGCTTCAAAATACACAAAAAAAAACATTAAATGTAAATCACAATTGAAATGGGAGTCAGAAATCGAAGTAGACCTAAACTGGACAACAATATACCAAAATCCATTTAACTCTGGGATTATGGACAACAAATTAAAATACTTTCAATACAAAATTATCAATTGAATATTAGGAGTAAACAAAAATATAGCTAAATTTAATAATACTCATTGCTCTCTATGCAATTTTTGCAAAGAAGAAGAAACTATCTCCCACATCTTTTGGTCTTGCAACATAATCAAACAATTCAGGGAGGAATGCCAAGAGCAGGACATATCTATATGTTTGACTAAAAGGAATATATTACTCAGCACAGAAGACCCTAATGACATAATCAAGAGTGTCAACATTGTGGCTAATCACCATATATACTGCTGTAAATTTCAACAAATGTCTCCTAGCTTCGCCAACTTTTGAATCCACTTAAAAAGATTTTACGAAATAGAGGAACACATATATATAAAAAATAACCCAGCTACTGAATTTGCTGAGAGATGGAACAAACTTGACATTATTACTTGCAAATAATTACCAATTCCGACATCACCTCTGTAATAATCCAGTAGGTGAGGTATTGTGTTTGTAGCCTGTAAGGAGTGGTAAGTTAGTTTAAGTGTGATATTAGACATCTTTTCTGGAATTTGGGGACACTAAAATTTGTGGGGGAGGACTAAAGATCTCAGACCATTGCAATTGTGCTCTGCTTAGAGTTATGCTTCTTTTCCTCCTTATCCGCAAAGTTCCTGGGAACACTGTACACAGTCACTAGGATGCCTGTCTTCAAGAAAGTGGAAACTGAGCTAATCGTCAATATATGCATGCATATACAATTAAGCAAGAATAATGAATTGTCTAAACAAGTCATTTCAAATTACACCCTCTATCTTCTTTTTCATAGTAGCAGTCTCAACTTAGCCCACCAAGCCCACACACACCACCTCCATCACAAAACACTCAAATACACCCACACAAACACCCACACATGCATGCACCCCCCCCCACCCCCACACACCCTACTGTATCAACATATACATTTTCTCCAATTGTTACAAAATTTTGCTTAACAGATTTGGTAATATAATATGTAATATTTTGTATGTCCTCTTGTATCTCCTAGACAGGTGAGATTGTACTGAGGATTATAAAATCGTGCCTCTGTAGAATATCACCAAATAAACAACTGTGAAAAAAAACACCTGCAGTCAACAAGGGGTTAGACATTAACTGATAGAGTGCTGGAAGCCCATATTAGGGCTTTATTCTGAAGTGCAGGTATCACAGCTTGAAGGCTCATATTCAATGCATGTGCTTTGTATTATGTTTGAAGTGATATTATTTAATCTGTACGGGTTCGCCTTGTTACAATTCATGGGAGAGTGCGCACCATAAATTGTAACAAGGCAAAGACATGTGTACAAGATTTAATGGTCAAAAATAATTTAGCACTCTACCAGTTAATAAGATATACTGGCACACCAAATATGATGTCATTAAATTAAGTATTTTAAGTTGCTGAGAATGTTCAACTCCGTGCGACATGGCAAAACTGACAGTACATGTACTGCAAAGCAAAACTGTAACACTCGAGATTCACACAAGATACAAATCGAATTGCATGTTTTGAGGTTAAATTTTGAACTGAATTTGAATCGTATTGGACATTCACTTGGTATATTCAGTGACCGTTCTCGCAATTTCAAGTTCATGCATTGTTGAGCCATATGTACAACTGATACACCCGCATGCATTCTGACATAACATCTGCTTAGTTGTCCGCCCCCCCCCCCCCCCCCCCCCCCCCCCCCCCGCCAATGATTTTATTCATGCTGGGCTACTGACCTTTAAATAATTGCTCTGAGTGACCAGTTATTCTTGATATCACAATTGGCGAGAAATAATTACCACATATAACGAGATACATAAAAAGAAAGGACATAAGTTTCTACAATTGTCGTCAGGATATTCAATTCAGTATTCAGCGGTCAGTCTTTGAAAATCAATTTGAATCAGACAAATGATTTCAAATTTGAAGATTCGTAGGGCCCTATTAAGCTTTTCAAAAATTCATGCCAGGGTCTAGTTTCATCTCTGAAAATAAAACATGGCATAAATTTCCCCACAGATCTAAAAGATATTTTAAATTTTGGCATTTGGGAATGACTTTTAGTGTTAACTTTTTACCCAACATGAACATCAGTCAAAATTTGCAATTCTTTAATTTTCCAATAACTGAAAACTCATTTTTGGTCTCAAAAACATACCTCAAAACTTTCACTGGAACAAGCTTGATTAGCTTGTTTCAATAAAGGATACTAAGCTATGTTTTGTGGGTAAAAATTGAAAAGAATAATAAAACATGGCAATTTTTGTGAAAATGCTAGACAGATATGTTAGTTACAAGCCTGAAAATAAGCAGACTGTCATTTGCAAAATGAGGTTCCCAGAGGGTGAATTTGGCCCTCTGTGAACCTCAGTCTGAATCAAGATCTCAAGCCAAAGCAGAAAGATGTACCAAGAGGATAAATTGGCCCACTGTATGGAATAGCATCAGCAAATTCACCCTCTGGGGATCTCATTTTTCAAATGACAGGTTGCTTATATTGAGGCTTGGTTAGTTACACTAGGCAAAGTATTAATAGACTGTATAATGACATTCAACAAGAGCAACATGAAGCATGGTATATGCCTCCGACAGTGTTATAATGCCATGGCAGCCATATTGAATTGGCTGGCTGGACCAAAATTGAAAGGAAGCATTGTCTAGTCATCCACAAGTAACCCCTATAATTATGATTTGATCAAATAAGCGGTTTTCAAATCCAATATGCAGTGAATGCAATATAGAGGTTGAGAAATATTTTCTAAGTCGAAAGAGTGAAAGTGGGCCATAACTCTGGAAATATCCGTTTCCGTATGAGTGTCTATCAGCATACCAAAGGAGATCCAAATCTGACTGATGGCTTTGAATTTACAATCCAAAAGGATTTGGACAGATGGACAGAGGTCTCTACTAGATACCCCCAAATCATCCTTTGGAGGTTGGGGACATAATAATTGGGGTTCACAAAGTATAGGCTGTGTGTTAGTCAAATACACAAATATCTAATTAGAAACTGATCAGCACAACCAAATATCTCCTTTAACTTTAATTAAAAAAAAAACCATACAAAATTTTGAAGTAATAAAGTTATTGGTTCTAAGTGACGAACAATAGTTTGCCACAATGTATTTGATACTATTTGAAATCAGCTCAATTTGCATTTTACCAGCAAGCTTTCAGTGTGCAGCATTAGTCTCTCAAGCCTGAGTCACATACTGTAACCTCGCAGTTGAAGTCACCACATATGGATCCATATGGGGTGAGCAGACACCATTTTGAATTCTTAATAAATATCCTCACCCCACCTCCAATACATACACTGTGCTGAGAGTGCTTACATTCAATTTAAACTTTCAAAATCAAACATCTTCTTGAAACAACGATAAACATGATATATTCGTCACAGTTATGCTCTACTGGAACTTGATTGACAACATTATGATGAAATGTGCCCAAAATATCTCACCGCTTAATGCAGTCTTTAGCTATTTATAAACCAATCGATAATGTATAACTCAAAGAAAAACTGAGTTACAACCCTTGCAGCACAAATCAGACATCTTGTTTATAAACAAAAACACAGATGCAAAAATCAGTCAGTTGTACATGTACCACGATATGTTTTTGAAATTCATCGGGAAGAAGATGTAGTTGAGAAAAGAGTAAAGTACACTCTGAATTGGCAGCTGGTAAAATAAAACTGTTATGGTGTGCTTAATTGGCAACTACAGTGTTATAGGTGACTTAGCAAAAACAATACTAGGCTTGGCACACAACCTCTAAGCACACCATAACATATAGTACTGACAGAAAGTTTTGCATTATTTGTGATTTGCTTGTTAGATAAAGAGTTAAATAGAGGATCTGATATGCAGGGTTTCTGCTACCATGGCTGAGGGTCAGTAAACAGGACCCATTCCACCCCCGCCAATCATTTACTGATAAAGCCTAAAATCTGGTCGAAAAAACAAACAACATGACACCGTAAAATTCTAGTCAAAACACTGTCATTCTCTCGACAAAGTTGACACATTTTAGGAGCACTGTTTCCGGAATTGGCATTCTGTAACTTAAGATTGTTGAGTGTCATTCAGAAAGTATCGCTATTATCTGGCGTTTGCCGATTGGGTAAGATGTCACATGCCGATTGTAGTGAATAAACGGCGATAGCTTTGGGTGGTTCCCAAAGATTTGACAATTATTCTCATAAAATCGTTCACACTAAAACATGTCTTGCAGTCTCAGATGCATGGAAATGGCCTTCCTGCAGTGTTCAATTCTAATATTTTCTTCGCCCGGCACGAACCATGGTCATGCCAGGCAATCTGTGATTTTCCCCTCCTACCAGATCCACTAATTTATTCCTAGTGGAAACTCTGCGTATGAACCACAATTGTAAATGAAATTTTCGAAATTCAGTTCACTAAAATCAATGAGCCGAGGTTTACTGAGGCTCAGATTGATTCTAATGAATGAGGTTCAGAAAATCATATCAAATCTTGACAAATTTGATATTCTTTTCTATCAATCACATGTGTAGTTTATCACTTCACCTAACATAATAACAAAATTTGTCAGTGCCTCTTACAAAAATAACCAATTAATTTTTTCCTTGAAGACAGCTTATGATCCAATGTTCCAATGAGAGGTCATAAGCAATGTTTTCTGTGTAAAAAAATTAAAATTTTTAGTTACTCAGAAATATTTTTGCAAATGTCATCTGCTAGTTGCATTAACACTTTACTCAACATAACGACCAAAACCGGCCAGCACTATTCACAAAAATCACCATTTAATTTTCATTATTTTTTTCAATTTTTGTTTCAAAAACATAGCTTATGACCCCTTATTGGAACGAGCTCACTGAGCAAAAAAACTTAAAAATTTATTATTTGAGAATTTTATTTGCAAGTGTCGACTACCTTTCATTTTTGGTTAAAGGGTTAATTAAACAGCTAATGAAATAACTGATTTCAAAAAGTGAGAAGCTTATTTCAATTCTACTTCTGAAACAAACTCAGTGTTACAACCTAGATGTTGACTTCTGCCATATGTTTATTGGACATGTTGCAAATGACATATCATAATGGGCTATTGAATGGTTAGTATGTTATAAAAGATTATTATGACAGTTAACTAAACTGGTTTGTCGTATTCTGTCAAGTTGATGAGATCAGATCATACGAGCCACCAAAGGAAGCTTGTGTGATCTACCAGTCTGACCTCATCAACGAGATTGAATGTGACAAACTGGATCACTTTACTGTCATAATGATGTGTTTATTATGAAAATTCACCTTTCACACGAGAAATCAATATAAAATGGGTTAAGAACAATATTAGATATTCACATTATTCGATGGTGTTTATTTACACAAATGAAGCATACTCAGAAAGGGTTGGTAACCAGGGAAGATTCGATTGACATTCTCCAGTGCGGTCCTCATTTGGAAGACCAACCATCTGATATGGAACCAGAAAGCCACTCAGTGTGATGCAGTGATCAGGATTCGAAAGATGAAAAACACGGCGTATCGTTGATAGGTATAAACATTTTTATTCAGATAATAATCAACTCGTTCTCAATGTTTACTATTTTAACGTTATATCACAAATAATACAAGAAACCTAATGCATGGATCTCACTCTATTAGGCAGACATTCTTTGGAGACAAAGAATATACATTCCAGAAAATATTCGACTCACCTGTTAGAATTAACTCAATAAACTTATTGCATAGAAAAATATACATATTTTTTTCTTAAATAATAATCACAATTCTTTCATAATAATACCTACACATTGTTTACAATGTATACAAAATAAAAATATATACAATGATCAAGTGTAACAGCAAAACATATACCACCTTTAGGCTATTAAAATGACACTGTAGCTCAACTTTGAATACGACAGGAATTAGTATTTGCTGTGACCAGGTCAACAATAATGAATATGACAGGAATCAGTATTTGTTGTGACTAAGTCAACAATAATGAATAAGAGAAAAAGAGTAACTCGCATAATATATGCATGAGAAAAAAAAAACGTAATATATGTGATGTATTCCATGTTACTAAACATTCGTACAAAAATTTATCCATATCAGATCTTTCAAATAGAAGTTCTGTACAAAAAACTGATTGCACCTAATTTCGGTACAAAATGGCCTCCAGTGGCCATCTTGAATTTCGGACCGGACCCCAAAACACTTGTTCTCGTCCCACGGTCATAACAAAGATATCCAAGAAGTTTCGTAAAGATCGGTTCATAAATACGGCCTCTAGCCCGAGCCATATTGGCATTTGCAGTGCTGAAAGTAACACTAAATAGATCAAAGTTAGTCTAATTGGCATACTTTATGCGCGAGAAAATACCCATGTTATATGTGATGTATCCCATGGTACTAAACATTCACACAAAAAATTATTCAAATCAGCGCTTTCATATGGAAGTTCTGCGCAAAAATCTGATTGCACCTAATTTTGTACAAAATGGCTGACAGCGACCATCTTGAATTTCAGACCGGACCCCAAAACACTCGTGCTTGTCCCATGGTGATAACAAAGGTACCCAAGAAGTTTCGTAAAGATCGGTTCATAAATACGGCATCTAGCCCGTGCCGTATTGGCATTTGAACTTACAGTGCTGAAAGTAACACTAAATAAATCAAAGTTAGTCTAATTTGCATAATTTACGCACGAGAAAAAAACCTGTATTATATGTGATGTATCCCATAGTACTAAACATTCATAAAAATTATTCAAATCAGAGCTTTCATATGGGAGTTCTGCGGAAAAATCTGATTGCACCTAATTTTGCATGAAATGGCTGCCAGCGGCCACCTTGAATTTCAGACCGGACACAAACACACTCGTTCTCATCCCACGGTGATAACAAAGGTACCCAAGAAGTTTCACAAAGATCGGTTCATAAATACGGCCTCTAGCCCGTGCCATGTTGACGGCGCGACAGACAGACAACGGCATGACATTACCTCAAATTTGGCTTCGCCAAAGTTGAGCTAAAAATCTTGTGTCTCAAGCAATTTTCCCTGAATTTCTTGATAAAGGGGAGAGGGAGGTTCATTAACTGTTGAAGATATCATTTTTTCCACACTTTCACAGTCTGCATCCTAAGAGTCTCCAGATTTTTCTAGGCAAGTCTTGGCTACCTCAATAGGCAGCCAAGACTTGCCTTGAAATAACTGGCAGAGTACTTAGGATGTGACCTGCATGTTTACCCATCAGATTTAATACATATCAAAGTTTGAAGAAATAGATTTAGTCAGTGTAAATTTTGACTAATTAAAAAAAAACTGAAAAAGTGGGGTTTTTTGCAGACTTTTAATCATGATGAAGCTTTTTTGGCATAATTTTAATGACAAGGGAAGTGCGAGAGAAAAAAAACTTGATAGCCTTAAACTGTAGTGAAGAAGCGTCCACAAAAAATATACATAAACTAGAGCAACGCGAAAAGTATGGAATATGCCTCCAACGGTGTCATAACACCATGGCGGCCACATTGAACTGGCAAACTGGACCAAAATCGAAAGGGAGCATTGTCTAGTCATCCACAGGTAACCCCTAAAATTATGATTTGATCAAATAAGCGGTTCTTTAGTTATTGGACGGAAACCAAAAGTTAACAGACAGACAGATGGATGGACGGATGGATGGATGGATAAATGGACATGGTTAAAACATAATGCCCCCAAGAGAGTCGGTGGCATAAAAAGCATGCAAACAAATTTAAGATTATGCACTTCCTGTTTGTTCTGTTGTTATTCAATGGTGCCTGACTGCAGATGTTTCAGCATCTCAGTGTTGATGCTTTGAAACCTGTAACCAAAACAACTAGACTTTAGGTGTTGAAACAGCCAAAAAGTTTAACTGTCCAGTTGAACCTTTCACAAAAATATAATACATACATTAGATTAATTTCTAATCTATTTTTTAAAATCTGTTTCACTGACAGACGACATCATTACCTTTCTTGATACAGTTCCATGGACTGAAGAATAACCCAAACAGGTGGAGTGCTAAATTATATTTCAAAAGTGATTTGTGAGGCTATTAAAAAAACAGAGGCTCAAGTAAGCCTAAAACGATCACCGGGATCAAGTTGTCAAAAGAGATGAGTGTATCAGTTAGTGATCAGCAAGAACAATTTTTTTATTTGCTATAACACAACCAAAGACAATTTTTTGGCCATTCATTTCTCCTGGTCCTAGGAAAGCTTTCTAGCAAGCTCAGTTCTGTGAAGTATTAAAAAACAACTGAATGAAATTTTTGTTTTGTTTTCAACTACTGTGGTTCTCTCTACACCCCCCTCCCACCAAAAAAAAAATTACGGCATAAATGAAATACTTATGACCCAGTTATATACTACATGACAAATGTAGTTCACATCTGCCCACTGAATCTGAAAATAGAAAGTTTGAGTTTCTTTGAAAAAAAAAGTGAATCTGCATCACTAAAGTAAGTTCCAAACAAAAAATTTAAGCATTATTGCAAGTGGCTTATAAAAAGAGGATTTTACAAGCATATTAGGCTTATGGAGCATTAACCCACACCGTAAGGGATATAGTAATTTGGAGGGAAAAAATAAGAAGAGTAAATTCCACCAGCCTGAAGATGGAAGCAGCTTCATTTGAACAAAGAGAAAAGGTTTACTTCAAAGATGGTCTGTGCCATAAATGAATGAATTTGGCCCAGTGGTTTTAAAGAATAAGAAAGATTTCAAACTAGAGAAACAGAATTTTACTGCCACCCGTAAATTCAAGTCTGTGTGAAAATGGTTAAAGCATCAAAAATAAACAAAGCAGAAAGAGAATTTTTGGAGGCTTATTTTGGGGAGAAAAATATTTTTAAAGAAATCAGAAATAGGTTTTCATTAACAGTATTACATGAAATAAAATCTTTGAAAACCACACTGAAGTCTTGAGAGGGGTTAAATTAAAGACATCCATACAGGAATCAAATAAATGTTTCCAAAAAACAGAAAAAACACATGTGCACAGTATTGAAAGAGTTTCACCCCACACCCCCCGCCCCCACCCCCTCCACCCCCATGGATGCTACACACCACATATCAAAACATTCCGACTGCTGGATCTGAAGAAGAAGATTTTTTAAGAAAATTCCTCATTTCGAACTAAGTTACAATTCAAGCTCCCACAGTGAGCCCAAAAATGGACCTAGGGACATGGCTTGAACAAACTTGAATCTCACCCCCCTAAGGATGCTGCATACCAAATATCAAAACATTCCGACTGCTGGATCTGAAGAAGAAGATTTTTTAAGAAAATTCCTCATTTTGAACTAAGTTATAATTCGGGCTACCACAGTGAGCCCAAAAATGGACCTAGGGACATGGCTTGAACAAACTTGAATCTCACCCCCCTAAGGATGCTGCATACCATATATCAAAACATTTCGACTGCTGGATCTGAAGAAGAAGATTTTTTAAAAAAATTCCTCATTTTGAACTAAGTTATAATTCGGGCTACCACAATGAGCCCAAATATGGACTAGGGACATGGCATGAACAAACTTGAATCTCATCACCCTAAAGATGCTGAATACCAAATATCAAAACATTCCGAATGCTGGATCTGAAGAAGATTTTTAAAGAAAATTCCTCATTTTGAACTAAGTTATAATTCGGGCTACTACAGTGAGCCCAACTATGAACCCAGGGACTTGGCTTGAACAAACTTGAATCTCACCCCCCTAAGCATGGTGCATACCCAATATCAAAAGATTCTGCCTGCTGGATCTTGAGAAGAAGATTTTCAAATAAATTTGCCTGAAATGCAGTAAGTTCAAATTTGGGCTCCTATACTGAGCCCAAATATAAACCCAGGAAGCCAATTTGAACAACTTGAATCAGATCCACCCCATAATGTTGCATACCAAATATCAAATGATTCTGCCTGCTGGATCTGGAGAAGATTTTTTTTAAGAAATTTGCCTGAAATGCACTAAGTTCGAATTCAGGCTTCTATAGTGAGCCCAAATATGAATCCAGAGGGCCGATTTGAACAAACTTGAATCAGATCCAACCCACAATGTTGCATACCAAATATCAAAAGATTCTGCCTGCTGGATCTGGAGAAGATTTTTTAAGAAATTTGCCTGAAATGCACTAAGTTCGAATTTGAGCTTCTATAGTGAGCCCAAATATGAATCTAGGGAGCCGATTTGAACAAACTTGAATCAGATCCACCCCACAATGTTGCATACCAAATATCAAAAGATTCTGCCTGCTGGATCTGGAGAAGAAGATTTTTTAAGAAATTTGCTTGAAATGCACTAAGTTCGAAATCGGGCTCCTATACTGAGCCCAAATATGAACCCAGGGGGGCCGATTTAAACAAACTTGAATCAGATACACCCTACAATGTTGCATACCAAATATCAAAAGATTCTGCCTGCTGGATCTGGAGAAGAAGATTTTTTAATGTTTTTCCCATTGCCTACAGTGTTAAAAAGTGCTGACTCAGCACTTTTTCAAAGTCCTGAAAAAAGTACCTTGTGATCAAACCGATAGCGATTTTTTTTAATCATTCTATTCTACTGGATAAAAGTAAGCTTTATACAAAATAAGAATTCACTGTGCCATGTACTTTTAAAGATATGGCAGTTTTAAAATCAAATTTGGTTCAAATCAACCTCACGGTTCTGAAAATAGAAATTTTAGGCGTGGTCAAAATTTTTGCCCCTCCCATAACGAAGGCAAACAATGCCTAACAAACTTCTCTTGAACAAACTTAATTCTAAACCTCAAAAGGACTCTGTATACCACATATCAAGTCTCTGCTACTGGTGGTTCAATAGAAGAAGATTTTCAAAAAATTTGAACATTTTTTCCCCACCCCTCTGTTCAATATGAGCCAAAACCTAATTTGCATAAAAATCAAAATGCCCCTATATAACCACTACTTACATGAAATTTAATTAAAATGTGGCCAGTGGTTTAGGAGAAAGAGGCTCAAACACCACCTTCACGCAGGACGACGGACAGACGACGGACGAAGAGTGATAAGAAAAGCTCACCCTGACTTTCAGTCAGGTGAGCTAAAAAGCCTCCCGCCCTCATCATAAAATTGAGGAAAAATTACCTGAGAAACAAGTTATTTTTTATAGGCCTAACTCAACCATTTTTTGTCAACGTTACCATGCTAATGTTTTGCAGTTTATTGGGAGTCAAGACATGTATTGGTTACCTGGTCAAATTATATCGTGAAATGAAAACTTGTCTACTATAAAAGGCAAGCACTACTGCATTTCCCAGGTTTCAAATGAGAAATGCTTTCAGCTACATAATTCTGTTGCACATTTAAGAATACATTTGTAAAACACCTTCAAAGCTCAGAGTATTTCGAAAAAAAAACACAAGATATTAAGTAACTGTCAGTGGTGTTTGATCCCAACAACTGGATATGTCAATTAATATAGCACTAAATACTGCATTGAATACTGAATTATCTTTCAGCATGCATCATCGTCATTCCTCTGAACTGCATCTTTTCCACTTGTCTTAACTGACCAGAAATATCTACTTTCAATAATTCTATAACCATTTGTTCTTGAAGGATTAATTACATCTCCAGGCAACATGTTCATCTTGAAAAATAAAATCATATAAATATTTTTACAATGTGAATAACTTGAATGGAGAAAAACTATAGTATAATTTTAATATTTTTGTGGATTTCAAGTACATGTAAGGTAAAAAAAAAAAAATGACTGTTTGGTTCTGGTTATATGCAACAGAAAAATAGGGTAGTTCGGATGGAATTTTTTAAAAATTTATTTTAATATTTTATTTTCTCATGCAGTTGCTTAACGTTTTGCTCAACATACCAGCTAAATCTGGCCAATGCTATTTATATAAATCAGCATTCAAATTTCATTATTTTTTCATGTTTTTTTATGTCTTAAAAACATAGCTCATGACCCTTCATTGAAATGAGCTCATTCCAATGAGGGGTCATAAGCTATGTTTTTGAGGCAATGAAAGTGTCAATGACACTGTAGCTTAACTTCACTGTGTATAGTGTTTGATGAAAAGGATAATGTTCAATGTTTATGAAAGGATTATGAAATAAGACAAGAATTGTGATAATATGTAAATTTCTGTTCCCTATATGCTATGTTGTTAATAAGAATAATCTGAGGTGCAGACTGTACTAAAGAATTGAGGCCTGGGTTAATGTGGCTCTCACAGTTAATGTATGTCAACCAAAGTTACCAAGTTACAGTAAAATCATTCCAAAGAGAGTCATCCTACCAAGTTACAATGAAATTGCTTCATAAATATAACTTGTAGACTTTGCTAAAGGAATGTAGATCACATGAAGGTTCGGTGGTCATGGTAGACTGATCATAACCAAAATAGGAGTCTCATCTAGACATCATACCGAGTTATCATCCTTCCAAGTTACAATGAAATCGCTTCATAAATATGAACTGCAGACTGTGCTAAACAAATCTTGGTCACATGCCAGTGTAGCCATCACGGTTGACCGATCACGACCAAAATAAGATGTTCTCATCTACATGTTACACTGAGTCATTATACAAATTTGCAATGAAATCCCTTCATAAATGCAAGCTGTAGACTGTGCTACAAGAATCTAGGTAATGCGGCGCTGCGGCCATCATGGTTGACTGAACCCGACCAAAATACGACATTCTCATCTGGACATTATACAAAGTCAACCTATGAAGTTACAGTAAAATCCCTTCATAAATACGACCTGTAGACTGTGCTAAAGGTTTGCGGGATTTGGGGCCTAACAGGCGTCATGGCTGACCGACCACAACCAAAAGGGGATATTCTAATCTTGACATTATACGGAGTTATCCTACCAAGTTACAATGAAATCCCTTCATAAATACAACCTGTAGACTGTGCTAAAAGTTTTAGGGTTTTCAGGTTCGCATAGCTGTCATGGTTGACTGATCACAGCCAAAAGGGGTCATTCTCATCTAGACATGACCTCGAACCTGCATATGAAATTTCATGAGGATTGGACAAGAACTACGGGGTGCAGCCTGTGCTAAAGAAAATGTGAACAGACTGACAGACTAACAGACTCCTGCACACGTGATGGCAATAGCTTATCTGGACTTTGTCAAGTTAAGCTAAAAATGAATTTATACTTATCTGATCCAAGAAAGTTTTAAGAAAGTGTCATCTGTTCTACAAATAGCTGAAGGGCTAAAATTTATTGCCTATACTCACAGTGCACATGTGTTGATGCCATGTCTGAAAGAATCTTCAGATATCAGTTTTGAATAGATACTTTTTTTCGGCGAAGAGCTCATAAAAAAAAATTAGGGATGGGTATGAAAATTAGGAATGGTCAGGAAACCAGAACCATTTCATTCTTTTCCTCAGTTAAATGAGCAAATGAAAAAGGACCTACTGGTACATCTTTTTGCCTTTTTATCATTCAGAACCATCTTAGAAGAAAGTTGCAACTGCAGTTTACCAAAAGAAAAATGCATTCTCTTTTTCAGACAAAGAACCGAAATCAAACTGACAAAATGTCACTTTTTCCTCATTTTAAAATTAAGAAAAATTCATGAAAGTTTCCGATGTCTAGTGCATGAAACAAGAGCCATTTGTGAAAATCAAAATGAGAATCCTGATTCTGATTCCCACCAAACGTTAATCATTAACATGTTACCCATTGCACATGATCAAGCCAGGAAATAAGCAGACTGCTATCTGCAGAATGAGGTCCCCAGAAGGTGAATTTAAATTTAAATTTACCCTCTGTGAACCTCAATTTGAATTAAGGTCTCAGGCCTAAACAGAAAGAGGTACCCAGAGGATAAATTGGGGGATTCTAGCCCACTGTATGGGATAACATCAGCAAATTCACCTTCTGGGGACCTCATTCGGCAAATGACAGATTGCTTATTTCCAGGCTTGCACATATCAAAATTTGTTATATAAATTATTTTTTCCTTCAAACTTTATTAAAAATTTCAACAAAACCTTATGATGTGACTACAAAGTGTAACGAGTTAGATAAACTCATTCCGATTAAGGGTCACATGACATGGTTTTGTTGAAAGTTTCTAGAAATTTTTGTCCCAGATGCTCTGAATTGTAAATAAGGTGGGCAGACGATTCATAAGTTAAATGGTTAAACTTAATCCACATAAAATGCAGCTGTCAGTACCAATGTGTTTTCTTTATCACAAATAGTTAATTCCAGTTGCAGGAAACAGTGCCATAACTTTTGCGTTAGGCCGCAACAAAAAATTCCTAGATTTTTATCCAACATTTTTTCCAGTCTGGTGCAGGTGGATGAGTTTTATTTTTTATTTCACCCGCAGACTGGATAATCTAGAACAGCCTTAGGAAAGGTGGGTTGGGGGATATGGGTCTAAAACTTATAACAAAATATTACTTCGATGAATAGGAATAACATTTGAGAAAAAGACTCCATGAATGGATCCAAAAGGGTACTTTGGTCATAAATTCAGTACCAGCAGACTTAAGTAGTAGGACAACCACAAAAAAATTTTGATCACACTTCATTCAGTTAATAATTCCAAAACTTGACATCATTTTTTGGAAAGCTGTCCCTGAGAGCTTCCCAAGAAATGATGTCAAAGGTTGGAATTAACAATGTGAGAATTATTGTAGGAGTAATTTTTTAGTGGTTATCCTAAAAGATGATATGACAAAATGTTTTAAAATGCTAATAAAAAAAACTGGGGTGGGTTGAAAAAATTGGGTGGGGGTGAATGAGGGTGGGTTGGGTTTCTAGGTGTTAAATGATAATAAAAAAAAAAAAAATTCTACTATCTCTAACTCCTGATTAAACATGCACTATGAGCAGACCCACTGACAGTTCACAAGCTATAGTTTTGAAAAACAAGAGATGCAATGGCTCAGTCATTCACTTGTGGACCTTCTTGAAACAAAAAAAGTGTCAATGACACTGCAGCTCAACTTGTCCAAGAAGGGACTGAACTAAATAGAAAGATCCAGTAATGCCAAGTCATTCCTTCAAGTTTCTACAGAAAAAAAAACATCACACCAAAGCTACATATGAAATCTGAAAAAAAAGGGTGAGGGATGGGGCCTGCTGGGTGTACTAAAGGAATTGTTGGCAATTTATATGTCAAATCCAAGATGGCCGGTTCTATTTGGATTTGAAAAAGATCGGGTGAGAGGAGCAACCTGTAGGGTCTGCTAATGGAATTGTTGACAATTTATATGCCAAATCCAAGATGGTCACTGCCAGCCACATTTTTCAACAAAATTCAGAAAAATTTGAAAGCTACCATCTAGACATCACACCAAAATTACATATGAAATTTGAAAAAGATTGGGTGAGAGATGCAGCCTGCTGGGTGTGCTAATGGAATAGTTGACAATTCAAATGCCAATCCAAGAGCTGCTGACAGCCTAATTTTTTTACAAAATTCTGAAAAATTTGATACCTCCTATCTAGACATCACACCAAAGCTATATATGAAATTCAAAAAAGATCAGGTGAGAGATGCGATCGGTAGGGCGTGCTAATGGAATTGTTGACAATTTATATCCAAATTGAAGATGGCTGCTGGTAAGCGCCATGTTTTTCAACAAAATTCAGAAATATTTGATAGCTCCCATCTAAAAATCAAACCAAAACGCTACATATGAAATTTGAAAAAGATCTGGTGAGAAATGCAATCTGTAGGGTGTGCTAATAGAATTGTTGACGATTTGTAACCAAAATCTAAGATGGCCACCGGTGGACATGCTTTTCAACGAAGTTTGGAAAAGTTTGATAGCTCCCATTTTGACATTACCCCAAAGCCACATATGAAATTTGGGACTGATCAGGTGAGATCTGTGGCTTGTAGGGTGTGCTAAAGGAATTGTTGGAAAATTTATATCCAAGTCCAAGATGGATGCTGGCGGCCATGATGTTTTTCAACAAAACTCAGAAAAATTATAAATTAAAGTAATTTGTATATTTTTTATACTTACCAATGGCCCAGACTTAGTTGGTGCAACCTCAATAATATCAAGGGCAAAACACAAATTTTGAACCCCTCAATCCACAAAGATTTGCATACAATACCGAAAATTGAAAGTCCTATCTGGCCCTCCATACTTTTAGTACTGCACATGCGCAGTACCCAGGAAGAGACTGGAATTGGCACCAAGCATCATTCTTCCTAGTTGTGTCAACTAATGTTATAAATCAGCAGGGAGGTATGAGTGCCCACTCATGGGAGGGCCATCCCTGTCAGGGCCATTGGTAAGTATAAAAAATATATAAATTACTTTATCATATTTTTATACTAGAACCAATGGCCCAGACATAGCTGAATATAGTAAAAAGGCTAGAGGGCCTAGGACTTAAAGGAATAGCAGACTAAATTTCAGCTCCTTAGCCTGCATTAGGACTCCCAAGGTGAATAGGAGATTAAAATTTTAGGAATTACATGTATCCCTCTCTATACAACAATAGAGAAGGATATACCACCGAAATAAGGAGCAATATTCAAGTCCTTATTACTTAGCATAAACGATTATGCTAATTGGGTGTAACGAGCCTCCAATTTTAAGGCAATTCAATTCTGCAATAAGACAATTAAAATTAGGAAACGCGTGTCCGAGAGTTGGAGACTAACACCCACAGACACATGTCATATATAATGCAACAAGCTGTACATAAGATCAGTATAATCTATAGACAATAACAGCTTCACTCACAATTACACACTTATTATAAAGCCAGAAGAGGTAAAGAGAAATCACCCCCTCCCCCTTTTTTTTGAAGGAATTAATCTTCAAAACAAAGAGTGAAGCGGCCTGGAATCAGTGAAAAAGCAGTACTGAATAATATATAGTCGTCTAAAAGGCTCCCGGCTACTAAAATCTGTTCGGAGAATGAATATATCACTCCAAATAATGAAGCCAAAAATAGAGAACGTATGCATAGACGGCCTGTAGGAAACTCCCTAACTGATCCAACAAGCCCAAAATTCTCATAAGCTTTATACTAACACTGAGTAAGAATTTCAGAGAATCTATTAAAGAAATATGTCTGCCTAATGATAAATACATATTATGCACGCAATCAACAGAATCCCACATGTACCCTCGCCTGAATACAGCCTGTTCCAATGGTGTAACCGAGTGATACAAAATATAACCAGGAAACTGAAGGAATAAAACGATGTTAATGTAATTTAACCTGAGGAATAGACTCATACAGACAACTCTGAGTGAAACTTCTGAGTGGACTAATTGCCATATTTGAAGAATGCCGTCCAGATAACTGACATGCCTGCCACTCAGGTACATGAAGGCTAGCACTATCAACCGAATGTATTCATGAAAGAATTTGAAATCCAAAAACAGTTACTGTTCAGGAATCATATGCTTGTATACGACTTATGAACGAACAACCACAGGAAGCAAACCAACTAAAGAGTGGATGTGCCCCTGAAGTCGCAGTTAGACCACAAACCACCCGCCAATCGAAGAGCAATGAGAGACATGCATATAACTGAATGCATTTAAGGCTTACAGGAGAGAAATATGTCCTGCCCTGTAATCGCCTCTTAACATATTGGCAGGGTGGGTATTCACCGAATAAATCTTATCGATCGACCCCCACCCCCACCCCACCCCACCCACATTACTTGAATCACTAGATAAGTAAGGTTGGTGCAGCAATACTAAAGCTTGGAACTTACACAAATTCCTTTTTCACTATAGGAAAAGAAAGCCTCACACTACATTCCCAAAGCTATACTGCTGCTGCTATTCTCAATAAAGAGTTATACAGCTAATAGAAGCTTATAGTTAGTCAAAACAAGCAAAACCAATTTTTAACCCGGCGCAACTCGTAACACTTAGTGTTAGTCATCTAGAATAGCATAAAACCATAGGGCTCCCTCACGTCTGACCAACGCCATAATGTCACTAAGGACGGAGAGGGACGTGATGAACATGGCACTATTGCAAGGAATACACCCGCTGATAGAGCGACATATCCTCTGAAATCAAGATAGTATGCCCTGGCCCTAAACAATACACCATATAGACATAATATCCAAATCCTCCAAGTGGAAATATAATCCACGACAATAGATTGGATTTAAAATG
This sequence comes from Pictodentalium vernedei, assembly GCA_031216915.1. Classification (NCBI taxonomy): domain Eukaryota; kingdom Metazoa; phylum Mollusca; class Scaphopoda; order Dentaliida; family Dentaliidae; genus Pictodentalium; species Pictodentalium vernedei. Next base: position 483,980,362 of record CM062296.1, read on the forward strand.
AAGCGGGCCACGAAAAACTAAGTTCTGGCACCCGATCATAAAAACCTAGATGAACTCCTTGCACCTCATTCCGATTATAGTAGAAAATATATTCCTGAAAAAAGAGTTAACTACAGGCATCTGAATGAACGCTCATTATTCTCACTAGGTTAATATGGCGTCATCAATTGGGCTAAAGCCTCAGACAACTAACACAAAACAATACCGTTAAGGAGAGAACAACCTCTTCTATTATAATGGTACCTTGTGCAATAGGACAGTGGTCTCAACCTAGCTGAAGAAGCTAAAGGTCTTCGTATTCGTGAAGACAATTATATGGCTGTTAACTGCGGCCCTAGAAGCTCACTTCTGTGGCCCTAGAAGCCACTAATGATAGGAAAAAAACACCGCTCATAATTCTAGCTAGGCTACTATGGTGTCAACAATAAGACTAAAGTCTGTGACACAAAAGAAAACAACACCAAGAAGGATAAAATGTGCTCTTTCCTTTTAGCGGTTCTATTTCCAGAAGACAGTGATCTCAGCGTAGCTAACATAGCTTAGAAGTCTTCATATCCGTGAAGACAGATATCTCGGTGTAATTTTTGCAACTTTAGAAAGATCACTAATGGAGACTTACAACGTTAGTTGCTCAAGTTGAGGAAAAAGGGCCACACTTGATTCTAATATGGTGTCAACAAAATACTAAAAGCCTCAGACACCTAAGAATACAACACCAAGAAGGAAACAACGTACTCTTTCCTTTTAACGGATCTAATTCCAAAGAGACAGCAGTCTCAGATTAGCTTGCACAGCTAAGAAGTCTTCATCTCCGTGAAGACAGATATCTCAGTGTAACTTGTGACCTTGAAAGCTCACTAAATGGAGACTTATGACCTTAGTCGGTCAAGGTAAGGAATAAAAGACCGCTTTTCTAATGGCCATAATTCCAAAGAGACAGTAGTCTCAGCTTAGTTAACGTCACTTGGTAGTCTTCATCTCTGTGAAGGCAGATATCTATGTCACCTGCGGCCTTGGAACGCTCACTAAACAGAGACGTAATAACGTTAGCTGCAATGTATAAGAAAGAGTGCTGTAAAATATATAAGGCCACTATGACGTTAGCCACTAATGTTATAGAAACCGACCACTCTTAATTCACATAAGACTACTAAGCCGACAACAATAGGACTAAATGCCTGTGATGCCTAGGAATAACACACAGAGAAGGAAAGAACATAATCTTTCCTTCTAACGGCCTTATTCCAAAAAGATAGTGGTCTCGGCATAGTTAACACAGCCTAAAAGTCATATACTGGTGAAGACAGATATCTATGTGTTATCCTGCGGCCCTGGACAGCTCACTAAAATGGAGACTTACGACGTTAGCCACTAATGTATAAGAAAAGACCGCTCTAACAGTACATAAAGCTACTATGGTGTCAACAATAGAACTAAATGCCTCTGACGCCTGGGAATACAACACCGAGAAGAAAAAGACATACTTTTTTCCTTCTAACGGCCCTGTTCCAAACAAGACAGCTGTCTCAGCCTAACTATGAGCTATCGATCTTCTTTTCGTAAAGAATAGATCATTGCTTTTCTTATACTATTGCTAGGCCAAGGGAAGCATCATTAAGCAGACCAAAGGCCTTCGAAACCTGAGCAGAAAGATCTGGGAAGGAAAGATCTTTGTCTTTCCTTTGCCTGGTACCCTAAGCTATTTTTTGCCTAGCAAAAGCAGACTTTTGTTCAGATGGAACAAGATCCGAAAGAACATATGAATAAAATTCATAGTCTTAATGTGCTGTTCTGTAAGGGATGGAGAATCATCCTCCGTAGCCCTCTCACAATATGAATACTCCATCTGAAAACATGGTCAAAACCATCCGAATGAACAGATGACTAGAACAACCCAGCATCGTCCAACAGTTCACTGTAGGAGACTGTTGACAGCTGAACCTGCGACTATTGGGATGCTGTGATATACTGTGCAATCTGCGATAGCAGGTCTGTGAACGAGGCTTGCAGAGCAGCAGTTATCCACTTCTTCACCATATGCTGCTCACAGGACGGAGATCTGACCCCAGATCTTTTGACACATGTTCTGTATGAATATGCCTCGAACCACTTGCTGCAGGTTAATCCGACTTTGGTGGTGAAGACTGGGAACACCTTCATGGAACAGCATGAACACGCGAAGTCAGACAGCTAGTCTGCGGTCTAATGTGCTTCGTTGATGAAGCAGAGGAAGAAGCCATAGTTGCAACCAGCCCCGGCTGCAGTGTGGAAGAAGCGTCCCAGACTGCAAGCGTGAACGGATGCCCCAACTCACTAAAGTTTCTCGAAGCAGAAACAGTTGACTCCGGCTGCTGACGGAATGGAGAGGGTTCTCCAACTCGCGATCTGACAGCAGATCTCGCCGAGCATTCTGTTTAGAAACTTGTAGGCTTCTACCCCTTAGCGTGCTGTTCCATGGAAGAAGAGGAAGCTGTAATAACAGCCAATCCCAGCTGAAGAGTGGAAGGAACGTCCCGACTCGCACATTTCGGATGTGTGCTCTGACTCATTAAAGTTTCTCACGACAGAAAACAGTCGACGTCGACTGCTGACGGGACGTAGAATGCTCTCCAACTCGCGATCTGACCCCAGATCTCACTGAGTATCCCGTTGAGAAACTTGTAGGCTAATCCCCTTTGCGTTCTCTTCCATGTAAGAAGAAGAAGCCATAACCGAAGCTGACCCTGGCTGCAGTGTGGAAGGAACATCCCGACTCGCACATTTCAGATGGGTGCTCCGACTCACGACGAACAGTCGACCCCGACTGCTAATGGGACGGAGAGGGTTCTCCAATCGTGATCTGACCCCAGATCTTACCAAGCGTCCCGTATAGAAACTTTCAGGCTTCTTCTCCTTTTGCCATCGTCATTGGGTGAGCTTTAGTTTATGAGGTGCTCGCTCTACCCACGTCTATATTTCTCTACCGCAACGGACCTACCCAACGTCCCGGCTCCCATATGGGGACAATCACTTCACCGGTCAAGCTAGCTGCATGTAGAGGATTAAGCGAACTAACTAGAGACCTTAATCCCCTGCTAAAATTCATGAGCACCTTGGCAGCAAGCCCAGTTTACTCATCAGAGTGCGACAACGGCAGCATGTAATGGACAGGTGTCAAAGTACCATCACCCTGTTCTTGTTCCTCTGAAAAAGAGACTGAAAGACTAGTATTTGCCTGCGGTAAAAGCTCCTCCATCGGAACTTCACCGCCCACCACACAGGTCGTCACCCGTTTCTAATGTTTGCATCCCATAGTACAAGTATTGAAGGAGTACAGTGACTACCGACAAACAGCAAGCAATTAAATCCGAGACTTCCTGGACTTGCACTATGTACCAAATTATTATAATAGATACAATTATAATGAAGCCAAAATCCTAAGTCCACTGCACTCCCAATAATAATACAGAAAAAACATTGCAAGGATACATAACATGGACAATCCCAAAAAATTTCGAAACAAATTGAAAAAAACAATAACTAATTACACACTGAATTAATAAGTATCCAAAACGCTATTGAACAGACAACAACGTCAAGAGGAAAAAACGGAAACTAACCAACAACAGAGCCCAAAGTCAGTAACTGATCAATAACTGATCAACAACCACCTGATGCAAAGCTAGATCTTCATAGGAAGAAAAAACAACGCATCTGGTAGAAGATGCAAGAATACAAAACGTCCTGAACATTAAACGAACAGGACATAAACACAGGGGATAAACGCTGGGAGGTAATTATTGACGTTCGACATCCAATAGGATAGATGATCTGTAAAACAAGTTAAACTCCCAAGAATTTTAATAAAAAATTCTCAATAAAAAATCCGAAAGAGCTTGGGAGTACAAGAGGATGGTTCAGGAGAGGGAAGGGAAGTAACACTGACAAAACAACAGTGAAGTCATATAAAAATGATGACGTTCAGAAGCATATCCCAAAAATAGGGAACATGAATAATTTCACATAAAAATTATAAATTTATAGTAATTTCTATACTTTTATACTTACCAATGGCCCAGACATAGCTGGTGCTAACTCTAAAATATCGAGGGCCAAACACAAATTTTGCCCCCCCCCCAATCCCCAAAATTTGCATGCAAAACCGAAAATAAGAAGTCCTATCTGGTCCTCCATACATTTACAGACACCAGGAAGTGACCGGAATTGGTGCCAACATCATTCTTTGTAAAAGAGAGTATTACATAATAATTCAGCGGGGGGGGGGGGGGGGGGGGGGGTATGAGTGCCCACTCATGGGAGGGCCATCCCCCGTCTGGGCCATTGGTAAGTATTAAAATACAGAAATTACTACAAATTTATAATATTTTTACACAGTATACCAAGGGCCCAGACAGAGCTGAATCATAAAAAGGTGGAGGACCTAGGACTTCCGAAATAATTCCAATCCTGAAATCCATGATGAAAGGAACTTAGAATAATTAGGAGTTACATGTATGTCTCTCTGTACAGTAATAGAGGAGACATATTCTACCTAAGGAGCCCAATTTATGTAATTCCTTATTGAAAGCATGAAGACAATGCTACATAGGATGTGACATGTTCCTAATTTTTAAGGCTAGTCCGGACTAAGCCCCAAAAATTAGGATGGCGTATTTGAGAATGAGAGAAAATCTCCCACAAACATACACCTTACAGTAACACTTCAGCTGTATGCAGGATATAAATATGGATAAAACAGCTTCCTTCAAAGATATATACTTTTTAAGCCAGAGAGAAGGGATAAAAATCACACCCCCACCCCCTTTCTTTTGAAGAAGTCTTCAAAAGAAAGAGGGGAGAGCTCTGGAATCAATAAGAGTGGTACCAAAAAACAATATAAATAATCGTCGAACAGGCACTCAGGTATTAATTCATGATTAATAAATGGTGCTTAATGCTACTTCAGAAGTTAAGGCTATAGTGACGATCCTGGTAATTACTACTGTCCGCTATATAACATACCCCGCAGACGTCGTACACATATACGTCGAAAACCGGTGATATATAAAAAATATAACATACACATATCCAATCGAACCACACTGAACAATCCCTGAAGAGAAAACACACTTCCAAGGTAATCCACAGGTGGCCTCTGTACAATAAATTCCAGTAACAACACTCTCCGTGTACTATCCGATATCTACGATCGTAAAAACACATGCCAATTGAGTACAGACAAAATAGAAACTTGGATCTAGAAATGTAAGTAGGTATGATTAACAGGCTCCGACACGGACCATTCCCGAACTAGATTATGATTTCAAGGTCCACAAAATACAATAAAGCGTTAGCCTCCTAATATAATGCGCGAAAGCATTTATATTTAGCATGTAATCATCTGAATACCAGTTAACTGATTATGCAGACTGCGAAGGACTCAAGAGTAGCAATTTAATTGTGATGATTTATAAAATAAGTGCTCGTATATAACAAATCAACAAAAATAACAGGACACTAATCCAACTAAAAAGCAGATGTGCCCATGAGGTCACCATAGAACACGACCCAAATGCATAGGGGGGGGGGGGGGGGAATTCAAAGTCATATCAAAATCTCCTCATAATCCGCATTATTAATCGTTCTTGTGTCAAGTTATCAACAAAATATAAGAACCGCGATGGTTCCCTCTCGTCTAACCGACTCCATTATGCCACTATGGGCGGAAAAGGACATGAAGAATAAAACTTCCTCTGAAAGAAGACCCTCACATGGAGGAAGCTTCTAGGGGGCGCCCCAAAAGAGAATATTGATCGAAGGTTTCTGTGACAACAGGGGTGCTACTAGTAGGATTCACAATGAGACTGTTTAATCTAAAACGTAATCTAATGAATCAAATGAACTGGAGGATATGCATATCCTATTATTCATCCCCATGAATTCTGCAGAGCGTCTACTGCATGCGCTCAATGATCTGGTCATGGCGACATAAATGACAGAAACTAATTGTTCTGGTGCATCGCAAACTGAACTATCATAGAGTGATCCCACTGGTAGCAAAACTGTCCAAATAATATCTGAACAAGCCAATCCGCATTGATGTAGCGCTAACAATATTGACATCATTCTTTGATGTTTATGTGTTTCTCCAGGAACCAAGGGTCCCAAGACCCCTGCATTTCGAGTTTTTCGGACTCAGGGTCGTGCCCCAAACTATTGACTCATACTCGTCGTAATCGTGAAAGCCGGATCTGGCAGTTGCAGCGGAACTCTTTGAGTTAACCACTCAATATCTGCCCCAATATGGACCTTATGTTTTACAAGATCCGTTACAACAATACTGGTCCTGAGCAAATGCGTTTTCACACTGCAGTTCTGGTTAAACAATAACTGGAGGGGACGTGTGTGTAAGCGACCCATCTAAACAAGATGAGCAGCCACTCAGCACAACCCCATCAGTCGCATAAAATTTCTCGCTATTAATGTGTCTGATAGAAGAGAAAAGCGAGCATAACAACTGACTAATTTCGTTCTGGATAATGGCAGATGAACAAGATTGTTGTGAGACATTACCGAGTTCATTATTCAAGTGACAGCCCAGGGAGCTATCTTCAGACCGAAGCATATCACTCGGAACTGAAATACCATCCTTTGGACGATGAACTGTAGGTACTTTCTGAAAGCAGGATATACCAGGACATGAAAAAACGGATCCTTAGATCTATGCTTGTAGCATAGTCAATCACTCGAACGCTCACTTTTACCGACTAAATGATAACCATAAATAAACTTTTAGAGTTTTGATAAACTTGTTATCCAGCTCCAGTCTATTATCGGTCGTAACGAGCTCTATGGTTTCGGTACGAGTAACAGGTGACTATAGAATTCTAGAGAATCTTGATTCTCGACGACCTCTATTACTTTCATTATCAAGAGAACCTTTACCTCCAATTGGAGAGACTCTTATGCAAGGATTTGACGGAAGCATTGTCCATCAGACATTAAGTTAGTTGTGGTTCACTCGGAAAGAGAGCCGTAGGCCGTCCGAGACCACACTTCTCGCCTACTGGTCTTCCGTAATAGTTATCCAGTTTGATGCGAATCTTGATAACCATCCGTCAACTGCAAAGCAATAGAGGTCCTAACCCTCACCTGTAGTACTTGTGAGGCCTACGGAAGGAGAAACTATGCTTCCTTCACGAAGGGTCTCGAGCCAATGGCTTAGGGGCATCTGACCGATAGTCTCGATCAGACCTAAGCCCCCTATCCGATTCGCTGTATGACGATCTCTAGAGTAATTATGGGAGGGTTAACTATACCCTCGCGAGGAGTCCTTTTTAGACGACTTTCTGTCTAGGACGTCCTCCCTTATTCCTTTCTGCTATTGCAGGTCGATTAGACGCCGACTTAAGGAGCAGAGTATTGATGGTTTCTTTGTAGCTTGGTCATAAACCAATGAAAGCTTATCTTCAAAAATTCAGGGTCCGGAAACCGAGCGACCCGAAGAGTTTTTCACCTTGTCATGTATTAAGGATGACGATGCAAGGGCTCCGTCACATCTGATTAACGCCAAATTAGCAACTGTTAAGACAGAGTTATACGTGATAAATATAATAGCCCTGGAAAGGACTCTAATTGAGGTACAAACGTCCTCAAATTCCTTTCCGTAGAGACGTTGCATCACAGTTCTTAAAGGTGATCTGTGTAAGACAGTCAGTCTAAATTCGCTCTGAATGAAGAAATGCTGTCTCAATTGTGACCGAGCGAATAGTGAATGACGAAGGTAAAACCATAACTAGGTCCTTAGCTTGCTCATTCAAATGCAGAGGAACTCTCAATACATCTTCCCCGTTTTCCGTTAATCAGTGAAATTACGGAAGATGATGACAAGAAACTGCCTTACTTCTTTCCACTGGAAAGTTGAAAATGGCATCATCTAAAAGGCCATAGGCCTGAGACACGTTGTCTTTTCTTAACCGGAAAAGACATTTCCTCCTCTTTTTCCAGAAGAAGTCAGCGTCCAACAATGCTAGTGGTTTCTTGCAAGTAGCCATAGCATTCTGATTCACTGGAACAAATTCAGGATAGTGTTGATGGATTAAATCCATCGCAACCATGTGTTGTTCCGAAAGGGATGGCAAATCCTCCTCCATATCCCTTTCATCATTCGTCTGAATCAGTTGAAGATCATGGTCAGCGGCATCTGAAAGCGCAGATGACTGGACCGACCCAGCACCATCTGACAGCTCGGGTTCTGAGACTGCCATCGGCTGCACTTGCTGGGATGCTGCGATGAGCTGCGCAATCTGCGACAGCAAATCCGTAACGGAGGCCTGAGGAGCAGCAGTCTTGTATTCTGGCCGCCAGCTGCTCCTGGGACAGTGTGTCCAAGACGGCTCTTTTCTCCAGACGTTCCAATATATGAAGCCTCGTCTCTTAGCTACTGAATAGTGCTACTTTCGAGCGGTCGCAGCATTCTGATTCTCAGGAACTTACTCAGGGAAGTTTTGATGCATTAGATCCATCGCCACCCTGTGTTGTTCCGAAAGGGAAGGGTAATTCTCCTCCAAATCCCTATCACCATCCGACTGAATCAGATTATACTCACGGTCATCGGCATCTGAACGCGTAGATGACTGGACCGACCCAGCACCATCCGACAGCTCAAGTTCTGAGACTGCCGTCAGCTGCTTCTGCATTTGCTGGGATGCTGCGATGAGCTGCGCAATCTGCGGCAGCAAGTCCGTTACGGAGGCCTAAGGACCAGCGGTCTTCTGTTGCTTGGCCGTCGGCTGCTCCTGGGACAGTGTGTCCGAGATGGCTCTTTTCTGCGGATGTCCCGATGAATGAGGCCTCGTTTCCTTGGCTACTGTATGGTGTGACTTCTCCGACGAAGAGTGGACCTTCTCGGCGATGCAGGCTGGAAATCAGAAGTCACGTTGCCAAGGTGCGGTCGTGTGTGCTTGGAAGACGCTGAAGAAGCCGTAACTATAGCCGATCACGGCTGTGAACTGAACAGAGCGTCTCGGAAGGGAGACGTGGACATATGCTCCGACTGACGCAAGTTCCGAACCACAACATCTGGCCCCATATGTAGTTATAAAAGAGAGAGGGGGCTCTCTAGCTCGCGGTCCTTCAGACCTCGCCGTGCTTCCTGCTGAACTTGCCGGCCTCTTCCTCTCCGTCGTCGCAGGGTGAGCCTGTTACTATTTTATAGTGCTCGCTCTACCCTTTCTACTCTCCTCGACCACAACGGACACACCCGGCATCACGGTACCCTCAGACGGTGTAACCGCTTCACCGGTCGAGCTAGCTGGCGGCAGGGAGCTGAAACCGTGCTGTGGCTTATTGCTCTGTCTAATATTCAAGAGAACTTAAGCCGCTAGCTCTTATTTACTATCTAAATGTGACAACAGAAGCACAGTCTCCGACGGCGTCACGTAAACATCACCATGTTCTTGTTCCTCTGTAAATAGAAACTAAAAAACTAGAGTGACTTTTTGGCGAGAGGACCGGCGGTGTCTTCTCAGTGCGAGAGGACTGGCAGTGGCCCATCGCTAATAACGTACCGTGACACCCATCTCCAACGTTTGTGACACATGTTGAGCAAGAATTAGTGGGAGTACATCGACTACAAGCAAGGTAACCAAGATGTAAATCAGAGGAAAGACTTCCTTGCCTTGCTTATTGAGCAATATGCTTTCATAATGAAGCAAACTAAGTCGATCGTATTCCCACCAACTCCACATTAACATTATAAAGAGATACATAACAAATAACATTTAAAATATAAATCGAAAAATAGTTTACACAAAAAAAATTTTCGAAAAATTTTGACAAGAGCCCAAGTTCCCAAAGGGAACGAAGAATTAGTGGGAGTACATCGACTACAAGCAAGGCAACCAAGATGTAAATCAGAGGAAAGACTTCCTCGCCTTGCTTATTGAGCAATATGCTTTCATAATGAAGCAAACTAAGTCGATCGTATTCCCACCAACTCCACATTAATATTATAAAAAGATACATAACAAATAACATTTAAAATATAAATCAAAAAATAGTTTACACAAAAAAAAATTTCGAAAAATTTTGACAAGAGCCCAAGTTCCCAAAGGGAACAAAGTGCCCAAATGTATCCCAACAGAGCCCAAGTGTGGACAAAAATTAAATTTTTCTATCCAAACTTTAACTGCTACACTACCGGACTGTTTAATGTATCTTACCACAAACCTACCATATAATAAATAGGAAACTACATAAATATAAAGAGCATTGTTAATGTAAACAATGTCAGAATGAAAACCGGAAACGAGACCCCAGGCAACACGGCTCGAAGTCAGTAACAGATTTTTGAACTATCTGATGTAAGGCAAGATCTTCATCAGAAGAAAAAACGATACATCGGATGTATGATTCATGACCAAAACGCCTAAACACCCAAAGGGTGAGGACGTAACCCTGGGGATATACAGAATAAACATTCTGTGTAACACGTTAAACTCCCAAGAAATTTTATACAAAAATTTCAATAAAAAAATAGGCCGATGAAATCGTCAGATGTGTACCCATACGCGCAACTAGTAGAAAGCTGTATGACGAAGGGCCAACACGGATGCTGACATTATGTACACCATACAAGGTATGGGTACATATAGAAATGGATTGGAGGAGTGTCTAATCTGATGGATAAAGGGTTAATATCTCCAGATCAAATTATCAGATTTACATAAAAAAACTATACAGCACAGCACATCAGTAACCTGAATAAATATATAAAGAAACATGACAATCGGATTGATCTTTTTTGAGTTATCTCATGCCAAAGGGATTGGAGGAATTTTCAATTTAGTTTAAACAATAGTTTTATTTCAGTTAACACCTTATATGTATACAAAATTTGAGATATGAGATACAAAAAAACAATACACATAATAATGGCTATACAATATAGCAGAAGGCTAGGACACAAATTAAGGATGGGATTCGACAGAAAGCTTAAAGCTTATTAATGGTCGTTTCCCAATGAATTTCAATTTAAAGGATAAAGGGTTAATATCTCTGGATCAAATTATCAGATTATCACCAAAAACTATACAGCTCAGCACATCAGTAACCTGAACACAATTATACAGTAACTTGACAATCCAAGCAATATTTTTCAAGTTATCGAATGCCAAAGGGATTGGAGGAATTTTCAATTTGAAGGATAAAGGGTTAATATCTCAGGATTAAATTATCAGATTTACACCAAAAACTATACAGCTCGGCACATCAGTAACCTGAACACAAATATAAAGTAACTAGACAATCCAAGCAATATTTTTCAAATTATCGAATGCCAAAGGGATTGGAGGAATTTTCAATTTGAAAGATAAAGGGTTAATATCTCACGATCAAATTATCCGATTTACACCAAAAACTATACAGCTCGGCACATCAGTAACCTGAACACAAATATAAAGTAACTTGACAATCCAAGCAATATTTTTCAAGTTATCGAATGCCAAAGGGATTGGAGGAATTTTCAATTTGAAGGATAAAGGGTTAATATCTCAGGATTAAATTATCAGATTTACACCAAAAACTATACAGCTCGGCACATCAGTAACCTGAACACAAATATAAAGTAACCTGACAATCCAAGCAATATTTTTCAAGTTATCGAATGCCAAAGGGATTGGAGAAATTTTCAATTTGAAGGATAAAGGGTTAATATCTCAGGATCAGAAAAACAGATTTACACCAAAAACTATACAGCTCAGTACATCAGTAACCTGAACACAAATATAAAGTAACTTGACAATCCAAGCAACAGTTTTCAAGTTATCGAATGCCAAAGGGATTGGAGGAATTTTCAATTTGAAGGATAAAGGGTTAATATCTCGGGATCAAATCATCAGATTTACACCAAAAACTAAACAGCTCGGCAAATCAGTAACCTGAACACAAATATAAAGTAACTAGACAATTCAAGCAATACTTTTCAAGATATCGAATGCCAAAGGGATTGGAGGAATTTTCAATTTGAAGGATAAAGGGTTAATATCTCAGGATCAAATTATCCGATTTACACCAAAAACTATACAGCTCGGCACATCAGTAACCTGAACACAAATATAAAGTAACTTGACAATCAAAGCAATAATTTTCAAGTTATCGAATGCCAAAGAAATGGATACGGAAACCGGACGGACAGACAGATGGACGGACAGACAGACGGACAAAGGATGGACGAACGACGGATGGTCACCACGGATGCCGGCATTATGTGTACCATACATAGTATGGATACACATAACAAACCAAAAAGCTTGGGAGTTTAACTGGGGGAATCAAGGAAGGGTAGGGAAGGAATACTTAACAAACAGAGGAAAAATCATTATCAACAATGATGACGTCAGGACCATGTCCCGAAATTGGGGAACATGAACTAATTTTTATAAAAATTATAAAATTACAGCCCTGAACATTTCAAACCGTTTCTTCCTTCCTTTATCCAGTTGTGTCCTTGGATCCACCAAATTAACCATTGATTTGTGTCTGGCATCATTATAAACTTGAGATTTAAAAGCACAAAAGTCAGTTTGTTGTTATCTGACAAAGGCCAAACAAAGAATGGTGTTGGTGCCAATTCCGGTCAGTTCCTGGCATCTGCGCATGCGCAGAGAGTAAATGTATGGAGGACCAGATAGGACTTCTAATTTTCGGTTTTTGCATGCAAATTTGGGGGATTGGGGGGCAAAATTTGTGTTTGGCCCTCGATATTTTAGAGTTAGCACCAGCTATGTCTGGACCATTGGTATACTGTGTAAAAATATTATAAAGTTACAGCCCTGAACATCCAAAATCACCGTTATTCACTTCCAACATACTGCTACACTGTTGATTCCCTGAAAATCATCACTGATTTGTGTCTGGCATCTTCAAAAATGAGAGTTTATTGCACAGATGTTAGTTCAAATGTTTACTGACTTGGGCCAAACAAAAGAATGATTCTTGGTGCAAATTCCGGTCTCTTCCTGGGTACTGCGTATGCGCAGTACTAAAAGTATGGAGAACCAGATAGGACTTCAATTTTCGGTATTGTATGCAAATTTTTAGGATTGGGGGAGTTCAAAATTTGTGTTTGGCCCCTTGATATTATTGAGGTTTCACCAGCTAAGTCTGGGCCACTGGTTCTAGTATAAAAATATTCAATAGCTCCCATCTAGACACAACAAAGCTACATATGGATGGACGACAGATCACAACCCATGCTAATAGCTCATACTTGAATTTGTCAAGTTGAGCTAATTACTTAAAACTTTGAACAGGATATTGTTTTGAAAAGAATCATTGAAAGGATTGTGGAAACCTCCTGCTGTCATATTAATTGTTCATCAAAGCTTGTAACAAATCTTAGATGGGATTAAAATTCATGCAAGAATCAGAATCAATTCTTGTAAATGATTCTCACAAGGAAAACAATGAGAATCAACTTTGATTCTTGCCAGTTGTTCACTTGCGCATCTTGTGATGATAGATTTTTAAAGTGTCCTTAAAAACCTGAAGTTTTCTAATTTTTGCTCCATTGTAACAAGATTACACTCTGACTTGGCAGTACAGTTGAGGACTGAAATTTAACATTTGGTTTCGGTATCGGTATTTTAGAATGATTTACCTCGGTATCAGTACGGTATCATCAGCAACATACACATACTCACACAAATTCCAATATCCAATGGTATTTTTGGTACATTTGCCCAGATATCGCTCACCTCTTTAAAGCAGACAAAGCCGCTGAAGTGTCAAAATGTTGGAAGCAAAACAGGCACTAACCATCAGTCATTTGATGTAACAAAGAAGCTGAGAGAAAATACCCTTTGGGTAAACAAGTCTGTGTTTTGTTTTTCTTGACGATAACAACATAAATACGTTGTCAACCCACTGACCCTTAGATTTCTATACTAGGTTATAGCCTGTATCACCACCCTCCACACACATCTCACTCACAATTTAGGACTTAAATGACAAAATATACCCGTACTGAGCTGTAAATATTCTGGTGACTGTTAATAGCAACCATGAGTAGTTTATATTATGAATGGTTGATAATGACCCCCCCCCCCCCCCCCACTCCCCCACCCTCCCACTGTCCACACCGACACACATCTTTACAACCTTCTACAATCTCACACTTCCACGTTTTTACACTCTCCATCCTACCCCTCCCCCACCACTCCCCTATTATAACATATATATTAAGGACTAGTTATTGTGTGCTAATTACTCAGGGGATTTAGTAGTAATACCAACTTGCCTATACACAGCCATATATCATATATCTAATCATATGTAATAATCATACTGAATCATACTGAGTTAGATGTTAGTGAATACCATGTGATAATCACTATGACATATATTAAGTAATAGTTAACGTGCACCAGCTTTATACTGCCCCAGCCTTATATTAATCTACTTCATAGAACGTGATAGTAATATTCACTTACCACTACAAAACTGTATAATATGAGAAAAAATCATATTGTGGTAGGTGCTGAAAATGATCATGTGATATTCACTGTTTGGCTCGATTGACTACTGGGCAATGGAGTCAAATAGCTGATGGCTGATAACGCCACACCCTCGCATCTTAATAACCTGTACCCACCCCACCAACCCTTATTGTGACTGACATGTCAAGCACAATTTAATGTATGCCAAGTTCATACTGTTCTTGATAACAACACCCCTACCCCACCCCACTCCCACACCAACAGCTGTGTAGTTATAACCTTTAAATCAAGGACTAGCTATTCTGTGCCAACCTCATACTGGAAGATACTGAAGACTGTCATGTGATATTCACTGCCTGGCTCTAGCCAAACAGCTTATGGCTGATACCCCCCCCCCCCCCCCCCCCCCCCAACAGCTGTGTAATTATAACCTGTAAATCAAGGGCTAACTACTCCGTGTCAACTTCTCACTGAATTTGGAAGTAATGCCCACTTACCCTTACAAAGCTGTTCGTTGTAAGCAATAATCGTATTATGTAGATGTTGAAAATTGCCAGGTGATATTCACTACTTGGCTCGATTGGCCAATGGGCAATGGAGCCAAGTAGCAATTAGCTGCTGACTGGTAACACCCCCACCCCACCACCTTAACAATTTGCACCCCGTCCTCCGCCATTCCCCATCGTGACAGATATATCAAACACCATTTAAGGAGTGCTGAAATCTTACTGACCCTGAATACAGTTAATGTGTGCCAACTATGTACTGTCCCTGATGTCCATCTGACATATTTCAGGTGCTAGCTATACTCACCAGTGCCTGATATATTTCATCTACCTTATATAATCTGATAACAATACCGACTTATCCCTACAAAACTTATAGTTTTCACCCCACCCACCTCATAAATTGTACCCTTTTCACCATCCCTCATTTTGGCTGACACATCAAGTCTTATTCAATGACATATTAAGTACGATTTTAAAGTGCCAACTCCATACTGTCCTTTTGACATATTTCAGGTACTAGCTATACCCACTAGTGCCTGATATATTTCATCTACCTTATACAATCTGATAATAATATCCACTTACCCTTACAAAACTAATAATCTTCACCCCACCCACCTCATAAATTGTACCCTTTTCACCATCCCTCATTCTGACTAACACATCAAGTGCAATTCAATGACATATTAAGTACGATTTTAAAGTGTGCCAACTCCATACTGTCCCTCTGATATATTTCAGGTACTAGCTATACCCACTAGTGCCTGATATATTTCATCTACCTTATATAATCTTATATAATCTGATAATAATACTCACTTACCCCTACAGTTGTAGCTGTAGTTAAAGCCTGTAAATCAAGGACTAGCTGTTGCATGCCAACTTCATACTGAATCTCGAAGTTTATTATAAATAATAATCATTTTGTGGTAGATGTTGTTGATTATCAAGTGATTATCAAGTAATTACTAAGTGATATTCACTACCTGGTTTGATTGGCCAACGAGCAATGGAGTCAGATAGCGGATGACTGATAACACCCCCACCCCACCTACCTTACAATGGGTTGTTTTACTGCTTAACTTGGTTACCTAATCGAGCCTAATCGCTGATCAATTCCACCCCGTACACTCACGCCTTGATAATCCCTTCCTTTTTACGTCCCCAATCGTGACCTATATAATATGTACTGGTAAACATAAGCCTATATCTCAGTAAATGTGAGAGTGATACCCATTGAGGAAAATTTATTAAGAGCCATTATATATTGTATATAAGGTCGTTATTGAATATATAAATCGTACACACGCTGTTAAGCACTACCCTTAAGAATTGTTTGAAGATCACTCTGTGTCAGTTACTGTCTGTACTATTGCGCTGTGTCATTTGCTGTTTTAGCTGATAGACAAACAAGGCCAGATTATGAATGGCTGGCTAAATCACTATTCTATCGACCACCAGCTGTTATATGTTTGTCAATACAGCTGAAACATGCTGATGATAATTGGGTTGTGTGCTTTCAATTTCGACGGTGAAATAGCACGGTGTGCACGAGGAAAATATGTTAAGAACCACTGTCATACTCCAGATGTACCTTGTCTATTACTTGGAACAAGGGAGTATTCCACGCAAAAGTTAGGCCACTGCTGACAACTGCCCGTTTTCCACTTTTATTGTCAGGGGCTGGAAGGACAAGTTCAAGTTCATTCCAAGTATGTTTCTGTATATAATTTTCACTGTATATTTTAAAGTTTCATTTATGCTTGGCAGTAAAAGTTCACTTCGATCTCAGACACTTCACAATTTTCTGTTGCTTTTGGGCAATCTTTACATTTTATATTGGCTCAAACTTCTCCTAACTCATCAATAACTAAGTAACAATGGCTAGAGAAATCACACTTGATGAGATAGAGAATAACTCTTGTTATAATTTCGTAAATCTATTCAACGATTCGCTGTCTGATACAGATACTGATGATATATCAACCTCACCGTTCACCTTAGATAACCACAGTTGTAAGTATTATAGTCCAAATGAGGTCAAAAACTTAGCATCGCCGAATAACAAATCATTCTCGTTATTTAATGTTAACTGCCGTAGTCTTAACGCAAACTGGGACAATCTTCATAACCTACTATGCGACATGCAACCTGAGCGTAATTTTCTGGACGTAATTGGATTAACTGAAATCTTTAACATAGAAGAAAATATCTCTTATGAATTGGAAGGCTATCATCCGCTCATTAAACGAAATCGGCCCATGAAAGACGAAGGACGTGGGGGCGTTGGAGTATACATTAGTGAAAATCTTTCATTTAAGGTACGCGACGATCTATCTATCTTCATTCCACATGTATTTGAATCTGTTTTTGTGGAAATAACTTCCAAACACAAATGTATACTGGGAACTATATATAGGCCCAACACAGCCCCCAAGGCGGATTTAGATCTCTTCTTGGAAACTCTAACAAATTTACTAGAGCGCATAAACAGTGAACATAAAATCGTGTACCTCATGGGAGACTTCAATATTGACCTGTTGAGTTATAACCATCACTCTAAAACTAATACGTACATAGATTCCATGTTCAGTTCAGGATTTCTGCCTGCCATTACCAAACCAACTAGGGTAACTCATTGTTCAGCGACTGTAATTGATCACATATTCTCAAATAGCCTTAACAAAGCTACAGCCGGGGTCATTATTACTGATGTCAGTGATCACTTTGGTATTTTCTGTATTAATAATTCCGCTAAAGAACAACCTAATAGAAGCGACAAATCGAAAAGAATATTTAAACAAGAAAACGTGGAACACTTTAAATCTTTGTTAGGTGCAAGTGATTTCTCTAATGTAGTAGACACAGTGTGCCCCAATAAAGCATACGACTGCTTTCAAGCAATCTTCCGTACAGCCTTTGATCAAGCATTTCCGTTAAAAAAAACCCATATTCCCAAACGCTATATCAAACGTGAACCTTGGATGACTGCTGGACTTCTTCAATCGTCGTGCACAAAGAAAACACTTTATCTAAAAAAACTCAAATCCCCAACAGTCAACAATGTTGAACGATACAAAAACCATTGCACTCTCTTCAATCGTTTAAAGCGTAAATGCAAGGAAGATTATTATAAAGTGGCATTAACGCGGAATAAGAATAACCTAAAAAAATCATGGGAAATACTTCGCAAAGCTATCAAAAGGACAAGTTGTGATGGTTCACTGCCATCTACTTTTTTTGAAGATGGTATTGCGATAACCGACCCTCAAATGATTGCTGACACATTCAACTCGTTTTTTGTAAATATTGGAAAAAAACTGCACAACGATATTCCAGCATCATCTGAAAATTTTTTGAATTTTATGAACCCTAATAACCCAAATTCATTTTTCGTTTCGCCAACGTGTGAAGAGGAAATTGTAACAGTTGTAAAAAGCTTGCATGCTAAAACAAGCAGAGACTTTACTGATGTATCAACGAAATTGCTAAAAGAAATCATCCTAGATATTATTAACCCCCTCACCCACATCATTAATTTATCACTAAACAAGGGAATCTTCCCAAATGGAATGAAAATAGCTAAAGTTATCCCAGTATACAAATCAGGAGATAAGGAATCCTTCACCAACTATAGGCCCATTAGTATTTTACCCGCATTCTCCAAGATTTTAGAAAAGGTTATGTATAATCGTCTTTCTAGTTACCTGAATTCCCACAACTTATTAAACAATTATCAATTTGGCTTTAGAAAGAAACATTCGACCATACACCCAATATTGCACCTTCTAAATGCAGTTGTCAGTGAAAGTGATAAACCAACCAAAAACTGTACTATATCAATTTTCCTGGATTTTTCAAAAGCATTTGATACAATTGACCATCCGACGCTGTTAGGAAAATTAGAACGCTATGGCATTAGGGGCCTGACCCTAAATTGGTTTAGAGACTATTTGACCGAACGAAAACAATTCGTACAATTTATGGATACCGCATCAACCTTAGAGAATATATCGGTAGGTGTCCCACAAGGATCAATTCTTGGGCCGCTCCTCTTTTTGTTATATATTAACGATTTAAGCCATTCTACTGTCCTCAATATTCTTTCGTTTGCTGACGATACCACCGCTCATGCCTCAGGTAATAATGTTTGTTCATTGCTTGAAAATACTAATGTGGAGTTAAGGAATATAAATGAATGGTGCACTGTTAATAAACTGAGCTTGAATGCCAAAAAAACAAATTTTATCATTCTTCACCCCTATAATGACTCGCACAGTATTTCCAATGAACACCTTTCGCTAAACAACATTAACATAACTCCGATTGGCAACGTGCAAGAGCACAAAAGTGTAAAATTTCTTGGAATTCATATGGATGAAAATCTGAACTTCAAAAAACATATTTCTGTAGTATGTTCAAAAATGGCCTCAGCCATATATGCTATCAATAGAGCCAAAAAGTTTCTTCCTTTGAGTGCATTAAAGATGCTATATTACTCTCTTATTCACAGTTATATGCTTTACGGAATCCAGGTCTGGGGCCATGCTCCCTCAGCTAATAAAATCTTTAACCTATAAAAAAAGTCCCTTCGCATTATTAGTAACCGGAAATACTCATCCCATACTGATCCTCTATTTAAGTATCACCGCATACTGAAGTTCAAAGACCTATATAATTTGCAAGTACTTCTATTTATGCATGACTGGTCCAATAATATCCTCCCTGTAAGCTTTAACAATTGCTTTACATTTTATGAAAATCCAACAGGTATGATCACAAGACAAAGTGGCAAAATCTATACAGGGAAACCGAGAACCAAGTTTTCCGCTGATCTTCCCTTACATACTTTTCCCCGAGCTTGGAATGAAATACCCCACGTTATCCAAGAATATAGTCGCCACAAATTTAAGAAGACACTATTTGAGAGTTATTTAAATAAGTATTCTGATATCGTAGTCTGTCGTAACCCCAGATGCCCTGATTGCATTGCAAACCCAGTGTAATTCAAACAAAAAATGAAACACAGAACTGTATGCAGACTTTGTATGTATATATATATATACGTATGTATGTGTATATGTATATATGTGCGTGTGTGTACCCTTTCACACTTTTGTGTGTATTTTTTACACTGTTTGTATTTTTTTACACTTGCTACACTTTTGTGTGAATTTGTATGTTTGTATGTTTGCGTGCATGAATTTGTTTGTGTAATCCAGGATCTCTCAGTCTCTGAGTTTAACTGTTTAACTGGTAGACATAACACTGGTTTCTCATATCCCGCAAAATGACTGTCAAGCTATCGATATAGACGCGCGATGTAATCAACATTGTAATCAACATCGTGTTAAATTGCCCACCACTTACTGACTCGTAAGTGTCTATAATGCTGCCAAGCATAAGTGAGTTCTTTATCAGTTCTTAAGTGAGTTTGAAATGCTGCCAACCTTTGGTACACGCCCTGAAGGGAGCGTCAGGAAGACAGCCAAATAGGCTATGGCACCCCCTACAGTATACAACAGTTTCTAATTTGTATATCTTTGTGTTTGTATTTTTTCTTTTGTATACTGTAAATAAAAAGAATTGAATTGAATTGTCATGGGGCACACCAATTTTTAACACAGAAAGGCACCCCCTACAGTATACAACAGTTTCTAATTTGTATATCTTTGTGTTTGTATTTTTTCTTTTGTATACTGTAAATAAAAAGAATTGAATTGAATTGTCATGGGGCACACCAATTTTTAACACAGAAATATACGGATCACTTAAGAGTTGTTGATGTTCATGTCATATCGGTTATTTCTGTGTTGGGTTACAAAGACCTAAATTTTACAGGGTTTCGAAATTTGATTCAAAATGAAACGAACACTAAAATAAAACGAAATTTATTAAGAAATTTCAATTCCATGAAGAGCAAAAATGTTTCTGATATATTTAATTAAATTTCCTTACTTTTTCCATACCATTAATATGAAAACAGAATTTTCCATACCTTTTCCAGGCCTGGATAATATTTTTAAAAATTCTATACTTTTTCCAGACTTCCAGACTCACGTACGAACCCTGGGTAGTGTAACTTTCATCAAGAAGACCACCAAAGGCCTTTATGTTGAAACATGTGTTCTACCTGTACATTTATGGCAAGAAATGCACAAAGATTGGAACTAGGACCAAACAAGAAGCTCGAAGGGGCCTGAGGTACTCACCTGAAAGTTTTTAAAGGAGTTAAGGCCAAATTCAGCATGTATGGTCAGTTAATACTGGAGAGGAATGAAATCATGGATTTATTAGTGCTTCTGTTGCTCATGTCAGATGATTCTCTCAGTATGACTGGAATAACAGCGATTTCCAGTATTGCCAGTAACGATAACAAAGGGCAGAATTTTCCTCATATTGCATTGAGTGAAAATTTTAACAAACTGGAATTTTGCCACCCCATGCCTCACCCTTCACACACACACACCTTAAAGGAGATGGTGTATACCAAATATCAAATGATTCTGACTGGTGGTTCTGGAGAAGAAGATTTTTAAAGAATGTGGATTCCCATAGGGAGCCCCAAATATAACCCCAGGGACTTCATTTGAACAAACTTAAATCTGATTCCTCCAAGGGTATTATATATTAAATATCAAAACATTCTGATTGGTGGTTCTGGAGAAGAAACTTTTTAAAAATATTGCATTTCTCATTGAACCCCCTCTGCAACTGTCTGGCCTCCTGTAGGGGAGACTTGACGACAAAAAGAAGAGTTTCAAGAGGTTCAATTTCAGAAAAAAAATATTGATTCTGTTTCTGGAATATTCCACATTTTTGAGTGACATGCCAAAACAGAAAGTTATTGATTCTATATAACATGGGCCGAAAGTTAAAAAATTTATAGTAATTTATATATTTTTTATACTTACCAATGACCCAGACTTAGCTGGTGCTAACTCTAACAAAACCAGGGCCAAACACAAATTTTGCCCCCCAATCCCCAAAATTTGCATCCAAAACAAAAAGAAATCATGTCCTAAAGGACCTCCATACTACGCCTCTACTGCGCATGCGCAGTGACGCAGTCGTCCCGAAATTGGCGCCAATTATCATTCTTACTGGCAGTGCCTGGTCAGCGCTATGTACTCAGCGGGGAGGCAAGAGTTCCCAACTCCAGGGAGGGCCATCCCCGTCTGGGTCATTGGTAAGTATAAAAAATATATAAATTACTATAAATTTTTTAACATTTTTATACTGTACCAATGACCCAGACTTAGCTGAATAGTAAACAGGCTGGAGGGCCTAGGACATAGAGGAAAATCCAATAAGCTCAACTATATAGTAAAGAGGTAACCCCTTAAGGAGAAAAGGAGTATTAGGCTTTACATGTATCTTTCTTATTTAATATTAAATTAGAAAGATACACTACCCTTAATAATTGAGCACAATAACATTCATGTTCTCTATTAACATCCAGTATAACCCTTATACTAATTATTTTTAAAGCAAGCCAATAAATAATGTAGTCCAGAGAATTGAGACTCTTTATAATCATTTAAAAGTGTCCGAGTATTGTATATTAAAGCCTGTTTGACACTTGACATATACAAATGCTTCACACCGAGCTACACTTTAAAAATAAGACATGAATGAATTTAAACATTAATATTACACTTTAAAACCATCCCGGAAGCGACTCAGAAATACTGACTTGGAGAAGGCATTCCCTTGCTTTTCACTATAAAGCAGGTGACCTAAGGGAACACCCGCCCCCCCCCCCCCCTCCCCTTGCCCTGGGTCAAATAGCCCAGAGCGAAGAGGGCAGCCGGACGGAGTCACTGCCGGAACAGAAAGCCTGCATAACTATAGTTGCAACTGTTTAGTGGACGACATTCTGAGCAACAGATAACGGACCTAAACAATGCAGGTCTCCAGAATTGGACTCAATATTTCTGAGATAAAAATTCGTAAATGTGGATGGCTGAGACCAATAAGCAGCCTTCATTAAATCTGTAATAGCAACACTATTAGCATAAGCCCAGGAAGTATAAAGAGCTCTTACTTCATGAGCAGAAATCTTAAGCACAGACTGCTGAGAAGAAGATAAATCTTCATAAGCAGTACGGATAGTTAACTGAATCCATCTAGCAATAGAATGAACTGAAATGTCCTTTCTATTAGGCATCAAAGACAGAAAGAAACGTTTCCGTCCCTTTCTGATAAACTGAGATCTCTGTTTATAGATACGTAGTGCTCTAACAGGACAGAGTAAAGGCCTACGCCCGTCTGAAGACGGAAGAGCCTTAATAACAATAGGTTCCGGATATTTATTAGGAGCCTGATTCTTAGCTAAAAACCCACATTAGTAGTGAAGGTGATAGTGTTCCCAACACTACGATAATGAGAATCATCCACCGATAGTGCATGAAGCTCACTGACTCTTCTGGCAGAAGAGAGAGCTAAGAGAAAAGCTGTCTTATAAGATAAGAATTTGAAATCTACTGTCCCAAGAGGTTCAAATGGCTTTTCCTTCAATTTAAGGAGAACCCAAGCTAAATTCCACTTAGGAATTAATCTAAGAGTTCTGGGTCTATTTATCGAAAAGTTTCTAACCAACTTCGATAAAGAGACATTAGATCCAATTTGTAAACTATCATGATGTGCATAGGTATCAGATAACATAGATCTATAACCCTTTATAGTAACAGGCTGCAGTTTGATTTCGTCAAACAAGTATACTAGAAAGTTTGCAATGTCTGGTATAGAGGGATCAAAAATATCAACAGAATGATCCCTACACCAACGACGAAAAACCTTCCACTTAGCCGCATAGTTTAGCGAAGAGGAGGTCCTCCTACAGTTAGAAATCACGTCCACTGCTCGTCCTGTAAAGTGCTTGCCATGCAAGAAGGACCGCACAACGGAAAAACGTGAAGGTTGAGACCTTGCGGGTTGTGATGGAGTTGGCGCGATTTCCCCTGCGAAAGAAGATCCTCTCGTGGAGGAAGCTTCCGCGGTAGGTCCCACAACAGACACCTGAGTAGATTTATCCACGGTCTCTGTGGCGACAGAGATGCTACCAACAGAATCTTGCATTGAGATTGTTTTATCTTTAGCAATACTTGTTGAATTAACGGCGCTGGAGGATACGCATATCCTATCATTCCATCCCAAGGGATCGACAGAGCGTCTACTGCAAATGCTCTTGGATCCGGACACGGAGACACATACGTCTGCAACTGATTGTTGAGATGTGTCGCAAATAAGTCTATCATTGGCCGTTCCCATTGGTAGCAAATCTGATTGAATACTTGTTTGTTGAGAGTCCACTCCGACGGCAACAAGCGACCCTTTCGTGAAAGGGAGTCTGCTAGCACATTCAGACGACCCGGTATGTGACGGACCGAAAGAAGAACGTGATGTTCTAACGCAAACAGAAGGATTCTTTCCGTTAGATTGAACAACGGAACTGAATGAGTGCCTCCCTGATTCCGTATATACGCCACTACTGTCGTATTGTCGGATAGGATTTGGACATGAGCATCGTGAATAATGTCCATCCAGTGACGTAACGCAAGCCAAATTGACATCATTTCCTTGATGTTTATGTGCTTGCACAGGAATTGCGGATCCCAAAGACCCTGGCATCTCGAATCCGTTGGGATTAATGATGCACCCCAACCTGTTTGACTGGCATCCGTCATAACGGTAAAACTCGGATCCGGCAACTGCAGCGGAACTCCTTGAGTTAACCACTGAATGTTTGCCCAAGTCTGAATCTCTTGTTTCACTTGATCTGACAAGAGAACGTCTACATCGAGCGAATGAATTTTCACACTCCAATTCTGAGTCAGGAAAATTTGAAGAGGACGTGTGCGTAGCCGCCCCATCGGAATGAGATCCGCGGCGGCTCCGCACAGACCTATCAGTCTCATAAATTCTCTCGCCGTGACTTTGTCTGCGTGCAGACAATAGCGAGCGTAACAACTGACTAATTTCGCTCTGGTTAACGGCAGACGAACGAGATTGTTGTGCGTCTCGAAGCTCATTCCCAGATGAGTGAATGACTTGGACGGCACCAGATCCGACTTCTCCTCGTTTACTATAAAACCGAGACGTCGGAGCAATAGAAGAAGATTCTGAACATCGTTTTGAAGCGTTAACTCGTTGCCGTACCTCTGAAGAATGTCGTCCAGGTAGGCCGACGTTACCGCAGACGAATGAGCTCAGAAGTAGATCATTACCGAGTTCATTACCCGAGTGAAAGCCCAGGGTGCTAGATTCAATCCGAAGCACATCGCCCGGAATTGATACACCACTCCCAGGACTGCAAAGCGTAGATACTTTCGGAATGTTGGATGTACCATGACGTGAAAGTACGCATCTTTGAGATCTATGCTCGTTGCATAATCGTTCACCCGAATACTTGCTCTGACCGATCGAATCGTCTCCATATAAAACTTCGGAGCGACGATCAGCTTGTTTATCCAGCTCAAATCTATGACTGGACGGAACGAGCCGTCTGGTTTCGGAACCAGAAACAGATGGCTGTAGAATCCCAGAGATTCCTGGTTTTCTACAACCTCTACCGCGTTCTTCATTAAAAGAGACTGCACCTCTGATAACAGAGCGTCTCTTTTCTGTGGATTTGACGGAAGATGAGTCCACTTTGGACTTCGAGTTAATGGAGGCTTTCGTTTGAAGGATATCTTTAGACCTTCCGAAGTCACTCCTCTCACCCAAGGGTCGTCCGTAATCGACGCCCACTCTTGTGAAAAACTCGACAACCTTCCGCCAACCGGAACGCGATAGAGGTTTAAGCCATCACCTCCTGGACCTGCGAGGCCTGCGGTAGGAGAAACCACGTCTTCCACACCTCGCCTCGTCGACCTCGGGGCGTCCGACCGATTGTCCCGGCCTGAAGGACGTCCCGAACGAGAGTCGGTATCTTGACGGTCTCTCGAATAAGACCAAGAGGACGCACCGGAACCTCTATAGGAACCTCTCTTGGGCGCATTAGACCCAGAAGTGCCTGTCTTATTCGTGTCTGCTGTATCCGACTTCTTAGGAGCCGATCTGAACAACAGAGAATCATTAGCTTTCTTTTTAATTTTATCATAAATAGCGGAAAGCTTGCCGTCAAAGAGAAGTTCTCCTGAGACCGAAGCGACTCTAAGAGAGTTCTTCACCTTAGAATCCACTAGTGTGGATGTAGCTAGGGCTGCGTCACGTCTAACCAACTCCAGATTTGCCACTGAAAGGGCGGAGTTACACGTGGAATAAGCTACTGCCCTTGAAAGAAGTCTTAAAGAGGATTGTATATCCTGAAACTCTTCCCCTTGAAGGCGCAGTGATAACGCCTTAGTAAGGTGATCTGCGTAAGATAAGGCATCTAAATTGGCTCTGTTAGACGCAATAGCTGTTTCCAACACCGCGGTTGGAATAGAAGCTGACGACGGTAATGATAGCTCTAAGTCTTCCGCCTCGTCGTCCATACGCAGAGGAACTCTCGGTATACCCTGTCCTGCCGTATCGAATTTATTCCTTGCATTAATGAAAGGCAGGTTGAGAGTATTAGCGGACAAGAAACCTGCTTTCCCCGTCCTGGAAGCAAGTTTAAATATAGCGTCGTTCAATAATTCAAATGTTCTAGCAACATTATTGGACTGCGACGGAAACTCGGGAGCGATGTCCCTGAACCGCTCAAAAAATTCAGAGTCCAATGACGCTATAATTCTCTTGTCCGGAAGCGCAGCAGTCTGGCCCAACGGAACAACTTGAGGGAGAAAGTGCCGGATGAAGTCCACGGCAGCTTTATGTTGTTCCGAAAGGGATAGCTCCAAGTCATCCGTATCCCTTTCACCATCCGGTCGGACCTCACGATGTTCCCGGTCATCCGCCCCCGATGCTTCGGCGGAGCATACCGACCCAGCGCCGTCGGATAATTCTCGATCCGACACCGTTTCTGTCGGCTGCTGGGATGCTGCGATAAGCTGTGCTATCTGCACAAGAATGTCCGGCGTCGAGACCTGCGGAGGCGCAGTCTTTCGCTGCTTCGCCGAGGGCAGCTCCGCATCAGATGGCTCCCGCATACTTTTCCTATGCGAACGTCCGGAGTCCATCGGTCTCGAATCCCTGGCTGCCGGATGGTGTGACCTGGTCGCCGAAGAATCCTTCATCGGCGAAGCTGGTAATATATCGGCGGTCACGCAGCCAAGGTGCGGTCGTGTGCGCTGACGAGAAGAGGAAGCCTTAACAGTCTCTGCGGACTGCTTATACAACGGAGCGTCCCGAGCGACGGACGTATGCTCCGCTAAAGACACATTTTGTACCACAACATCTAGTCCCAGATGTTGTTGTACGAGAGAGGGACCTCTCTCGCTCGCGGCCCGGCTGGACCTGGACGAGCTATGAACCGGACTAAAAGGCTTCCTCCGTTCTCGCTTACTATCCGCCGTCACTGGGTGTGCATCTATTATGTTTATAGTGCTCGCATCACCCAAAATTTCCTCTTGGACCGCATCGGACGAACCCGGCTGCCGAACCATTCGGTGAATGGATGCTACACCGGTGAGCTAGCGGACGACATTTGTCTAATCTCCATGAGCACTTTTGCCGCTAGCTCTGAATTCATTTGTGACGACGGACGCACACTTGAAGAAGATAACATGGAAACATCACCCTGTTCTGGTTCCTCTGAAATAGAAACTGAGAGAGTAGAGTGACCTTGCAGAGAAAGAGCCGGCATCGCTCTTTCTCCAGAAACAACATATCGTGACACACGTTTCCAATGTTTCTCATCCCAATGTTCACATATAGGACAGGGATTAATGCGAGAACACTGACTACAATTAATACAATGATCATGAAAGTCAGAGGAAGATTTTTTCCTATTACAATTTGAACAACGTCCCTTCATTGTGAAAGAACAACAAAAAGTCCTAGTTACTCGCAAAAACCCCTGACACAAAGATACATAATAACATGATCCATTAATAAATGAAAAAACAATTGCAAAACAAAATAATTTTGAAAAAATATTTTTTCAGAGAAGCCCAAGTTGCTGAAAAGTAACATTGAGCCCCGATGGATCCGATGGCAAAGTGTGGTCAAAAATTTTAAATTTATATAAAATAATTAATGAGACACTTTCGGATAATATAAATGTATCTTATAATGAGATAAACTACCCCAAAGGCAAACAGCCCCCCTCAAAAAAGGCTGTTGCCAATGAAAACAAACAGTGTAAACACACTAGAAAACATGACTCCAGGCACTGAAAAAACTGGCCCGGAATCAGTCATCAATTACACTCTATCTGATGCAAAACAGAGACTCCCAGGGGAGAATCTGTAGAACATCAGATGGAAGATGCAGAACACAAACGTTATACACCCATGGGTGAAAACGTAACTATGGGGAAAATAACAGAAAACATTCTGTAACCAAGCAACTCTCCCAGGAAATTTTAGAAATGAAATTTCTCAAAAATATGCCAAAAGCATGGGAGAATTGCCAGGGGGGACTTTAGAAGGCTAGGGGAGAGGAAACACTGAATAAGCAGTGCAACAATTAGCAAGAATGACAACAAGAGGCCTATGCCTCGAAAATAGGCAACTTAACATAATTTCATCAAAAAATTTTAAGTACAGCCCTGATTATTTTTTGCCACTTCTTTTTCCTCTCCTCCTTCTACCCTCCTTAGAATCACATTTTCTCCAAAAATTACGTGTCTGGCATCCTTTAAACTGAGATTTACAAGCACAAAGATCAGTGAGATGTTGACTGATGAAGGGCCAAACAGAGAATGATAATTGGCGCCAATTTCGGGACGACTGCGTCACTGCGCATGCGCAGTAGAGGCGTAGTATGGAGGTCCTTTAGGACATGATTTCTTTTTGTTTTGGATGCAAATTTTGGGGATTGGGGGGCAAAATTTGTGTTTGGCCCTGGTTTTGTTAGAGTTAGCACCAGCTAAGTCTGGGTCATTGGTACAGTATAAAAATATAGAATACCAGCATGAAGACTAAGAATATTTGTCATATTCCAGTTTATTTAGTTATTTATTGGGGATTAATAACCAACAGCCAGGATCACCTCATGTTGGACAGTTTTATGTGCGGAGGAAGCTGCAGTACCTGGATAGAACCACTGAGCAGTGCCAAGCAACTGAAAGGCTCCCATACATACTAACTCAGCCAAGCAGGATTAGCATTGATCGAAGACATGTGCACCAACAACATGCAGGATGTGTTGGTACACAGCACCACCATAAACCCTCTCCACCCCCTCCCTGTCTTATTCCAATTATAAAAAGGTACACAATCCACCAAACTCTCAAGCCATCAGTCTAATTCTGTAAAACATTTGACACTTGTGGCCTTGAACCAGTCTAGCCCTCAAATAGGTCATCACCGATATTTAGATTCACTCATATGGATTATTTCAATTTGGTTAGAAAAGCAAGCCAATTGTTCAATTTTCCAGCTGATATATTTCAGATGACTGAATCTGAAAAATTTCATAAAGCTTCATTTTCTGTGAATCAAACCAAATGTTGCTCAATCAATACTTGATTTTGAGCAACATTTTGATGGCATTACAATCAGAAATGAAGACTCCCCAAAGCTGCTTGAAAACTTGCAAATGATGTAATCTCCAAAACTAAGCAGGCTTAAGAAAATCTATTGTTTTAATAAACATTTGAAGCATTCTACTGGCATCTTACATTATTGTTGAATATCCCAGATAAATAAAGAGGGTGATTTGATGACTTTTGGACCTAATAAATACAAATGACTATTGGTGTGTTTTTGTTGGGAATTCCCTGAAAAGTTAAAAAATTTATAGTAATTTCTATATTTTTTATACTTACCAATGACCCAGACATAGCTGGTGCTAACTCTTAAAATATAGGGCCAAACACAAATTTTGCCCCCCAATCCCCAAAATTTGCATCTAAAACCAAAGAAAACATGTCCTGAAAGGCCCTCCACACTTCGCCTCTACTGCGCATGCGCAGTGTCAAGGACGTTCCGAAATTGGCGCCATTAATCATTCTAAAAACCAGTGCCTGGTAAGCGCTATGTACTCAGCGGGGAGGCAAGAGTTCCCAACTCCTGGGAGGGCCATCCCCGTCTGGGTCATTGGTAAGTATAAAAAATATAGAAATTACTATAAATTTTTTAACATTTTTATACTGTACCAATGACCCAGACATAGCTGAATAGTAAAAAGGCTGGAGGGCCTAGGACATAGAGCAAGTTGGAATACGCTCAATTATATAAAATAGAGTCATCCCCACTAGGGAAAAAGAAGTATTAGGCCTTACATGTATCTTTCTTATTTATGTTAAATTAGAAAGATACAACACCTTGCAAAATTGAGCATCATACATCCATGAACTCTATTAATATCTAGTATAATCCTTATACTAATAATTTTTAAAGTAAGCCAATAAATAAAGTCTAGAGAATAGAGACTCTTATACTCCTAAAAGTGTCTGAGGATTGGATAATCATGTCCGTTGACATATGCAATAATCAAAAGCTATACTTTAAAAACTAAGACTTGAATGAATTTTAAAAACCTAAACTTCTCACTAAACAACCATCCCAATAACAGCTCAGAATTACTAACTCCGGAGGAGGTATCCCCTTGTTTTCATAGTAAAACAGGTGACCCAAGGGAACACCCTCCCCCCCCCCCCCCCCCCCTTTTTCTTGCCCTGGGTCAAATAGCCCAGAGCGAAGAGGGCAGCAGAACGGAGACACTGCCGAAACAGACAGCCTACCTAGCTATAGTAGCAACTGTTAAGTGAATGACATTCTGAGCAGTAGATAATAGACCTAACAATAGAGGCCTCCAGAAATGGACTCGATATTTCTGAGATAAAAATTCATGAATGTGGATGGCTGAGCGCAATGAGCAGCCTTAAAAAATCTATAATAGCGACACTATTAATGTAAGCCCAAGATGTAGAAGAACTCTTACTTCATGAGCCGAAATCTTAAGCACAACTGCTAAGTCAATGATATACCATAAGCAGTACCGATAGTTAATAGAATCCATTAACAATAGAATGGAGCGTAACGTCCTTCTACTAGGCATCAAAGACAGAAGAAGCTTACGCCCATAGTAATAAACAGATATCTGTTTATAAATACATAAACTCTACCCGGAAAGAGTAAAGGCCTATGCCCGTACGAAGACGGAAGGACCTTAATAACAATAGGTTCCGGATATTAGGAGCCTAACTCTTATGCAAAAATCCAACCTAAATAGTAACGGAATAGTGATTCCGAAACTACGAAAGTGAAAATCATCCATCGATAGTGCATGAAACTCACTGACTCTACAGTAAAAGAGAAACCAACAGAATTACTGTCTAGAAGGTCAGAATTTGAAAACTACTGTTTCCAGAGGCTCAAATGATTACTTAGCTAAATAAGAACCGAAGTTAAAATCCATATAGGAATTTAATCTAAAGATTCTAAGTCTATATATCAAAAAGTTACTAACTGACTTAGATAAAGAGACATAAGACTCAATTGTAAACTATCGTAGAGTACATAGGTATGAGGTAATATAAACCTATAACCTAACTAATAACAGGCTGCAGTAGATCTTGTGAAACAAGAATACTAAAAAATTGCAATGAGTAGTATGGAGGGATCAACAATATGAACAAAATGATCCCTACACCAACGACGGAAGAGCCTCCACTTTAGCCGCATAGAATAGCGAAGAAGAGGACCTCTTATAGTAAGAAATCGCGTCCAAAGCTCGTCCAGTACAATGCTTACAATGCAATACGGACCACACAACGGAATACATGAAGGTTGAGACCTTGCGGGTTGTGATAAAAATGACACGATTTACCCAGTGAAAAAAGATCCTCACATTGAGGAAGATTTCACGTTAAGACCCGCAGTAGACAAGAGAGTAAATTACCCATGATCTCTGTGAAGATAGAGATGCTATCAACAGAAATGTATTGTGGTTGTTTATCTTAGCAATACCTGCTGAAACAACAGCGCCGGAGGATACGCGTATCCTATCATTCCGTCCTATTAGATCAATAGAGCATTAACAACATAAGCTCAGAGATCCGGACAAGCAAACACATACGTCTGCAATTGATTAGCAAGCTGTGTCGTAAATAAATCATCATTGGGCGCTCCCATAGATAGCAAAACTGATTGAATACTTGTTTGTTGAGAGTCCATTCTGACAGCAACAAGCGACCCGTAAGTGAACGGGAGTCCGGTAAAACAATCAGACGACCCGGAATATGACGGACCAAAACAGAACTTGGTGTGTTATAACCAACAGACGGATTCTTTCCATTAAATTGAATAACGGAAAAGAAAGAGTGCCTCCCTGGTTCCGGAGATTCGCCACTACTGTCGAATTAACGGACAGGATTTGGGCATGCGTTTCTGAATAATGTTCATGCAATGACATAAAGCAAGCCTAAAAAACATTATTCCGCGGAAGAAAATTGGTTGCTAAGAGACTGCGGAACCCAAAGACCCTGGCACTTCGAATCCGTTGGGATCAGTATTATATCCCAATCTGTTTGACTGACAACCGTCATAACAGCCACACTCGGGTCCGGCAACTGCGGTGGCACTCTTGAGTCAACCACCGAATGTTTGCCCCAGACTGAATCTCTTGTAACACTAGATAGACAAGAGAACGTGTAATCGAGCAATTCATGGATTGCCGAAAAGTTGCCGTCGAAGAGAAGCTCCTCCGAGAACGAAGCGACTCTGAGAGAGTTCTTAACCTTACTATCCACGCGTATGCATGTAGCTAGGGCTGCGTCACGTCAACCAACTCCAATCAGCCACTGAAGGGCGGAGTTATACGTGAACAAACTACTGCCCTGAAAAGAAATTACATTGAGAATAATATCCCGTAAATCTTTTCTTGAAAACGTAATGATAACGCCTCAGTAAGGCGGATTACGTATGATAAAGCGTCTAAGTTAAGTCTACTATACATCATGTCGTTTCCAACATTGAAGTTGGAAAAGACATAAACGGCGAAAAAGAATATATCCAGTCTTTAACCACACCGTCTAGACGCATATGAACTCTCGGTATGCCCTGCTCTGCCAAAATAAACTATTCGTATAAATGATAAAATGGCAGAAATGAGCAACGCGGACAAGAAACTAAACTATCATGCTTGGTAGCAGGCTTGTATATATATATATATATAGCGTCGAAAATAAAACACATGTTGTAATGACAATATTGGACTGCGTCGGTAAGTCAGGGACAATGTCCCTGAACCGATCGAAAAATCCGAGTCCAATGACGCTATAAGTCTCTTATCCAAGATCGCAGCAATGAAGTCCGAAATAACAATCACTGGAAGATAATGCCAGAAGATATGAAAGGCAGCTTCCGATACTACTAAAGGGAAAACTCGAAATCTTTCGAATCCCTTTCGCCATCCTGTCGGACCCTATAAAGCGTTCGGTCGTCCGTACCTGATGCAACCGCGGACCGCACTGACCCAGCGCCGTCGGATAATTCCTGATTCGACCGAGAAATTGTCAATTGCTGGGATGCTGCGAAACAACTGTGCTAACTCGGATAGCACGTCCGTCACTGAGGCCTGAGGAGAAGCGGTCTTACGATGCATTGCCGTTGGAAGCTCCGTGATCGTTACCCCGTGCATACTACCAATATGCGAGCGAACGGAGTGTATAGGCCTCGTGTCCCTTGGCTACCGGATGGCGCGACCTATTTGCCGTGGAATCACTGAATGACGAAACTGATCGGATACTCGAGATCACGTAGCCAATGTGCGGTCGTGTGCCCTGCTGTGAGGATGAGGAAGCATTAAGGACAGTCTCTCGGACTGTCAATATAACGGAGCGTCCCGACCAACGGACATATGCTCCGAATGTAAAATATCTGAACCACAACATGCGGTCCCCTATGTTGTTGGACGAGAGAGGGACCTCTCTCGCTCACAGCCCGGACGGACCTGGACAAGCCAGGAACCGGACTAACAGGCTTGCTCCGATCTCACCTCAATCTGCCGTCACTGGGTGAGTACTAAAGTAATTAAAGTGCTCGCATCATCCAAATCTCCTTCCTAGACCGCAACGGACGAACCCGGCAGCCGAACCATTCGATGAATGTACGCTACACCGGGTGAGCTAGCGAATGCCACTCCGTAGGCGATAGACATATTCCATGAGCACTTATTGCCGCTAGCTCTTCATTAACTATGACGACAGAGGCACACTTTTGAAAGACATCTCCGTAACTTTGCGAACAAGAAACCAGAAATGCTTGGTTATAGCAAGCATAAAATAATAATATATATAGCGTCGTTCAATAATTCGAAAGTTTGTGTGACATTATTGGACTATGTCGGAACTGAGGGACGATGTCCCTGAACCGAACCAAAAATTTCTAAGTCCACCGACGCTATCAGTTTCTTATCCGGCATCGCAGCATTCTGGTCCGACGAAAGAAGCTGTAGAAGACCAAGTCAGATGACAAACACAACAGCATATGTTGTTCCGAAAGGGAAGGCTCGAAATCCTCCAAATCCCTTTCGGAATCCCGTCGGACCGGATGAAACTTTCGGACGTCCGTACCCGCTTCCGCGGAGCGTCCCGACCCAGCATCGTCGGATAAAAAATATGTGACAGATTCAGTTGATGCTGGGATGCTGCGATAAACTGTGCTATTTAGGAAAGCACGTCCGTTCCCGAGGCCTGTGCAGTAGCGGTCTTACGATGCATTGCCGCCGGAAGCTCCGTGTACATTGACTCCCGCACACTTCCTATGCGAACGTCCGGAGTCTGCAGGCCTCGTGTCCCTGGCTACCGGATGGTGTGACCTGGTCGCCGAAGAATCCTTGATCGGCGAAGCTGGTAATATATCGGCGGTCACGCAGCCAAGGTGCGGTCGTGTGCGCTGACGAGAAGAGGAAGCCTTAGCAGTCTCCGCGGACTGCCTATACAACGGAGCGTCCCGAGCAACGGACGTATGCTCCACTTGGAACACACATTTTGTACCACAACATCTGGGGCCAGATGTTGTTGAGGGCCTCTCTCGCTTGCCGTCCGGATGGACCGGAACGAGCTATGAACCGGACTAAAAGGCTTCCTCCGTTCTCCCTCCAATCCGCCGTCACTGGGTGTGCAGTAGGTTGATTTATAGTGCTCGCATCACCCCAAAATTCCTTCTAGACCGCAACGGACGAACCCGGCTGCCGAACCATTCGGTGAATGGACGCTACACCGGGCGAGCTAGCGGACGTCAAAAGCCGTCGAACCTACTAGGGTCCTCTTAGGCAATTGGCGTATTTACATGAGCACTTTTCCGCTAGCCCTTCATTAATTGTGACGACGGAGGCACACTGTTGGAAGACATCACAGATACATCACCTTAATCTTGATCGTCTGAAATAGAAATTGATAAAGTAGAGTGACCCTGCGGGGAAAGGACCGGAGTGTCCAATTCCCCAATAACATACCGTGACATACGCTTCCCATATTGTCATCGAAATCATACGATACAGAACAGGAGTTAATGCGAGTACACTGACCACATATAGAATGATTATAAAGTCAGAGGAAGACTTCCTCTTAATACAATTGATCAATATCCTTTCAATGTGAAAAGAAAACAAGTCCTGGTACTCGCACTAACCCCTGGCAATCAAAATACATAATAATAATATGATCCATTAATATAGAAAAAATAATTGAAATCAAAATATTTTGAAAAAATATTTTTTCAGAACAGCCCAAGTTTCTGAAAAGTAACGTTGAGCCCCAATGGATCCCAAGCCTAAGTGTGGACAAAAATTTTAAAAATATTTTAAACAATTTATTCAACACTTACGAACAATAATAATGTATCTAGTTATGATTAAAATAACATCCAGATATTATTTTCCAGAAATCCCCCCCTCACACAGAGGGCTGTTGTAAATGTAAACAATGAGTGTAAAAACACTAAAATAAGACTCCAGGCACCCAGGCCCGAAATCAGTTACCAAAAATACACTATCTGATGCAAAACAGAGACTTCCAGGGAAGAAACTGCAGAACATCAGATGGTAGATGCAGATCACAATGCCTAACCACCCGTAGGTGAAGACGTAAACATGGGGAAAAGAACAGAATTCATTCTGTTATTCAGCTAAAACTCCCAAGAAAATTTAGTAATAATAACTACAAAAACTATGCCAAAAGCATGGGAGAATAGCAAGGGGGACTTAAAGGACAGGGAGAGAGGAAAACACTTAAAAAACAGTGTAACTAAACAATCAGAATGACAACAAAATGGCTGCTGCCTCGAAAATAGGTAACTTAACATAATTTCATTAAAAAATTTCAAGTTACAGCCCTGATAATATTCTGTCACACATTTTTTCCTCTCCTCCTTCTCTATCCTCCTTAGAATCACCATTTCACTAATATTTATGTGTCTGGCATCATTTAAACTGAGATTTACAAGCACAAAGATCAGTCAGATGTTAACTGATGAAGGACCAAACTTAGAATGATTAATGGCGCCAATTTCGGAACGTCCTTGACACTGCGCATGCGCAGTAGAGGCGAAGTGTGGAGGGCCTTTCAGGACATGTTTTCTTTGGTTTTAGATGCAAATTTTGGGGATTGGGGGGCAAAATTTGTGTTTG
Organism: Pictodentalium vernedei; assembly: GCA_031216915.1. Lineage (NCBI taxonomy): Eukaryota > Metazoa > Mollusca > Scaphopoda > Dentaliida > Dentaliidae > Pictodentalium > Pictodentalium vernedei. The sequence goes on from CM062296.1 coordinate 484,017,017, forward strand.
GCCCTATATTTTAAGAGTTAGCACCAGCTATGTCTGGGTCATTGGTACAGTATAAAAATATATGTGCACATGACCGGTACTTCCCTTCCTGTCAGTTTTTCTCTCTTATTTGTTGCATGAACCCCTGTTTTGGGGTCAGAAAAAGTTGTCTGAATGCTATACTTGACAAAGATATTTGAAAGCCAAAATTAAAGTGAAACAATCCTATTTTTTTTGCCTGAACATTATAATGGTCGCCTTTAGGAAAATATTTAGTACTGTGATACCATAAGATTAAAAAACTAAAATTATAAATCTTCAAACTACTGGTGCACAATTTTACTAATGTTACAAATGCTAGAAGGATAACAGATATGTTCAACTTTACCTCTCAATATAAATGTTGTCAAATTTCTTCAGACATGTACGAAAATATTTGCCCTGCTCAGGAGTATTCATTGAGTTAACCCTGACAATACGTTTTCTGTGTTCAGCATCTGTAATTAGAGCCTTCCAGTCTGCATCGCTCTTCATATGAAAATGGACAAAAAATATTTACATCTAACTGTTCTGAATAAGGTGGAAGTAAAACAAATACTTAAATGAATATTGGATACTACCATCAACTGTGTTTTTACTTCCAGTGCCTGTCGATTTACCATCAATTTTATATAAATTTTATATGTTAACCTCTTACCCAATGCAACAGAAAAATTTCTTGAGTTATCACTAAAACATTTACCTTTATAGAAAATATAATATTAACACTCATTTGTTGCAAAGCTTTCGGCCCCTGGCCTTCCTCAGAGCTATATTCAACAAATAGTTTCACATAATAAATTTTACACAGTAATCACCATAGATCGTTCTGATAACATACAGGAAGACTTTAATTGTAGAGTGACGGTAAGAAGATGCTATTACATCAGGCTAGACAAGGTAAGCTATAAAGAATCAATACGTAGGTCCCACATTATTCATCCTAGAATTAAACCCCACCCCAGATCTAGTCCCCAACCTCTGCATCCACATGTCCTCACTTACCAGCCTCTTACTCTTACCCCCTTTCACAAAATCTAATACTACAAAGCTTAAATTCCACTCACCATGATGCCCTTCCCCATTAAAATGACCATATAAAGGTTTATCTTCATGCAACCCTCAAATGTTCTTTCAGTCTTTCGCCTACTGTTTGCTCCGTCTCGACAACATACACAGCAGATTTACACTTCTGACATACTAGGGCATACACCAGATTTCTCGACATACAACCCACTCCAACCCTAACATAATATTTACTCACTCTACCAACACTATAAACATCATTCACTTCCATCCTACTACAAACACCACTAAGTTATTAATTAAACAAAGTAAACAGGAGTCAATTACATTTTTGCCTAAAATCATAGCTTATGTCGTCTAATTGGAACAAGCCCATCAAGCTCTGTCCATTCTAACTGCCAGAGATACTTGTATTAATAGCAATGGAACTTTACATCTATGATTACATTACCTCTAAGAATGATTGCAAATACTCTCCAATTAATGAATTTACAAATTTTTTACCTGAAACATTCTCTATTCAGGAAATTTTCTTTTGAGCACTGCTACACCAATAATTTTGCATGTATTTCTGTGGAATACATATTCAAAAGCATTCCACAAGAACAACTGTATATAAAATCCAGCAATCATTGTCTCAGAAATGAAAAAAATTCAAGGACCTTATCAAGCATTTTTAAGGACTTTTCAGATAAGTTTCAAGAATTTTCACTGCATCAGACAATAATCCTGAGTGTGATCTTGAGCTGTAAAAACAGAATTTTTTTTTAGAAAAGTTTTTGTTTATTTATGAATGAAAAAAAACAAAAGTCAGACTGATCAGATACATGTAAATAGGGACAGTGACTAACAGTAATCAGTCTTCAATAAATCCTTGACTGTCACAGAATCTAGCTGCTACTTCAAACATTCAAGAAGGACTGTGTGTATTTTGGGAGAAGGGTGGCTGGTGAATGTGTATTTTTCCTTCATGTTGACAAACACGTTATGTAAGTGAACAGTCTGCCATCTGCAGTCTTTAAGTCCTCTGATTTCAAAGAATAAATACTCTTACGTAGAATGTATACTCTGACCAAGTCTGGAAATAAGCAGATTGTCATCTGCAAAATGAGGTCCCCAGAAGATGAATTTGTTGATGTTACCCTGCACAGCAGGGTAACATTACTAAATTTACGCTCTGTAAACTTCAATTTGAATCAAATCTCAAGCCTAAACAGAAAGAGGTACCCAGAGGATAAATGAGCCCACTGTATGGGATAGTATCAGCAAATTCACTTTCTGGGACCTCAATCTGCAAATGACAGATTGCTTATTTCCAAGCTTGACACTGACATTCCAACCCACTTTTCTTGATAGATCCAAACACCTCTTGCAAAGCATCCAGCAACACAGTCATTTAGAGTGCAAATCAATTGTGCATTAAATGTGAGCCATACAAGAAAAGTGTGCAAACTTTTTATAGGGGCAACTGAAATTCTAGGACTTTTGAGGATCCTGTTAACATTTCAAGCACTTTCAAGGCTTTGAAAATGATAAATTTAAAGTAATTCATAAGGATTTTCAAGGACCACATTGAAAATCTGTATTCAGGAGAAGATAATCTGCCTAACATTGTTAATTAACTCTTTACCTAACACAAATGGTAGATGACCCTTACAAATAAAATTCATGAAAAGTTAAAAAATTTATAGTAATTTTATTTTTTATACTTACCAATGACCCAGACATAGCTGGTGCTAACTCTTAAAATATAGGGCCAAACACAAATTTTGCCCCCCAATCCCCAAAATTTGCATCTAAAACCAAAGAAAACATGTCCTGAATGGCCCTCCACACTTCACCTCTACTGCGCATGCGCAGTGTCAAGGACGTTCCGAAATTGGCGCCATTATTCATTCTTATAACCAGTGCCTGGTAAGCGCTATGTACTCAGCGGGGAGGTAAGAGTTCCCAACTCCTGGGAGGGCCATCCCCGTCTGGGTCATTGGTAAGTATAAAAAATATATAAATTACTATAAATTTTTTAACATTTTTATACTGTACCAATGACCCAGACATAGTTGAATAGTAAAAAGGCTGGAGGGCCAAGGACATAGAGCAAGATGGAATACGCTCAATTATATAACATAGAGTCATCCCCTCTAGGGAAAAAGAAGTATTAGGCCTCACATGTATCTTTCTTATTTATGATAAATTAGAAAGAAACAACACCTTCCAAAATTGAGCATCATACATCCATGTACTCTATTAATATCTAGTATAATCCTTATAATAATAATTTTTAAAGTAAGCCAATAAATAAAGTAAGTCTAGAGAATAGATACTCTTAATACTCCTTAAAAGTGTCTGAGGATTGTATAATAATGTCTGTTGACACGTGCAATATTCAAAAGCTATACTTTAAAAACTAAGACCTAAATGAATTTTTAAAACACAAACTTCTCACTAAACAACCATCCCAATAACAGCTCAGAATTACTAACTCCAGAGGGGGTATCCCCTTGATTTCATAGAAAAACAGGTGACCCAAGGGAACACCCTCCCCCCTCCCCCCCCCCCCTTTTTCTTGCCCTGGGTCAAATAGCCCAGAGCGAAGAGGGCAGCAGAACGGAGTCACTGCCGAAACAGACAGCCTACCTAGCTATGGTAGCAACTGTTAAGTAAATGACATTCTGAGCAGTAGATAATAGACCTAACAATAGAGGCCTCCAGAAATGGACTCGATATTTCTGAGATAAAAATTCATGAATGTGGATGGCTGAGCGCAATGAGCAGCCTTCAAAAATCTATAATAGCGACACTATTAATGTAAGCCCAAGATGTAGAAGAACTCTTACTTCATGAGCCAAAATCTCAAACACAACTGCTGAGTGAATGATATACCATAAGCAGTATCGATAGTTAATAGAATCCATTAGCAATAGAATGGAGCGTAACGTCCTTCTATTTGGCATCAAAGACAGAAGAAGCTTACGCCCGTAGTAATAAACAGATATCTGTTTATAAATACATAAACTCTAACCGGACAGAGTAAAGGCCTATGCCCGTACGAAGACGGAAGGACCTTAATAACAATAGGTTCCGGATATAAATTAGGAGCCTGACTCTTATGCGAAAATCCAACCTAAATAGTAAAGGAAGTAGTGATTCCGAAACTACGAAAGTGAAAATCATCCACCGATAGTGCATGAAACTCACTGACTCTTCAGTAAAAGAGAAGCCAACAGAATTACTGTCCAAAAGGTCAGAATTTGAAAACTACTGTTTCCAGAGGCTCAAATGATTACTTAGCTAAATAAGAACCGAAGTTAAATTCCGTATAGGAATTTAATCTAATGATTCTAAGTCTATTTATCGAAAAGTTACTAACTGACTTAGATAAAGAGACATAAGACTCAATTGTAAACTATCATAGAGTGCATAGGTATGAGGTAACATAAACCTATAACCTTAATAATAACAGGCTGCAGTAGATCTTGTCAAACAAGTATACTAAAAAGTTGCAATGACTAGTATGGAGGAATCAACAATATCAACATAGTGATCCCTACACCAACGACGGAAGAGCCTCCACTTTAGCCGCATAGTATAGCGAAGAAGAGGTTCTCCTATAGAAAGAAATCGCGTCCAAAGCTCGACCAGTACAATGCTTACAATGCAATAAGGACCACACAACGGAATACGTGAAGGTTGAGACCTTGCGGGTTGTGATAAAGATGACACGATTTTACCCAGCGAAAAAAGATCCTCTCATGGAGGAAGATTTCGCGTAGAGTCCCACAGTAGACCTCAGAGTAAATTTACCCACGGTCTCTGTGAAGACAGAGATGCTATCAACAGAAATGTATTGTGGTTGTTTATCTTAGCAATACTTGCTGAAACAACAGCGCCGGAGGATACGCATATCCTATCATTCCGTCCTATTAGATCAATAGAGCATTAACAACATAAGCTCAGAGATCCGGACAAGCAAACACATACGTCTGCAATTGATTAGCAAGTTGTGTCGTAAATAAATTATCATTGGGCGCTCCCATTGACAGCAAATCTGATTGAATACTTGTTTGTTGAGAGTCCATTCTGACGGCAACAAGCGACCCATAAGTGAACGGGAGTCCGGTAATACAATCAGACGACCCGGAATATGACGGACCGAAGCAGAACTTGGTGTACTATAACAAACAGAAGGATTCTTTCCATTAAATTGAATAACGGAAACGAATGAGTGCCTCCCTGGTTCCGGAGATACGCCACCACTGTCGAATTAACGGACAGGATTTGGACATGCGTTTGAATAATGTTCATCCAATGACATAAAGCAAGCCTAAAAAAAACATTATTCCATGGAAGATAAGTACTTGCTTAGAGACTGCGGAACCCAAAGACCCTGGCACTTCGAATCCGTTGGGATCAATATTATATCCCAACCTGTTTGACTGGCAACCGTCATAATTATAAAACTCGGATCCGGCAACTGCAGTGGCACTCTCTGAGTCAACCACCGAATGTTTGCCCCAGTCTGAATCTCTTGCTACACTAGATAGACAAGAGAACGTGTAAATCGAGCAATTCATGGATTGCTGAAAAGTTGCCGTCGAAGAGAAGCTTCTCCGAGAAAGAAGCGACTCTGAGAGAGTTCTTCACCTTACTATCCACGCGCGTGGATGTAGCTAGGGCTGCGTCACGCCTAACCAACTCCCAGCAGCCACTGAAGGGCGGAGTTATACGTGAACAAACTACTGCCCTCAAAAGAAATCACATTGAGGATCATATCCCGGAATTCTTTCTCTTGAAGACGTAATGATAATGCCTCAGTAAGGTGGATTACGTATGATAAAGCGTCTAAGTTAAGTCTATTAGACATCATTGTCATTTCCAACATTGTGGTTGGAAAAGACATAGACGGCGAAAAAGATTATTTCCAGTCTTTAACCACGCCGTCTAGATGCATATGAACTCTCGGTATGCCCTGTTCTGCCAAAATAAATTATTCGTATAAATGATAAAAGGCAGAAATGAGCATTGCAGACAAGAAACTAAACTATCATGCTTGGTAGCAGGCTTATATATATACAGCGTCGATAAATAATATACATGTTCTAATGACATTATTGGACTGTGTCGGTAAGTCAGGGACAATGTCCCTGAACCGATCCAAAATTCCGTGTCAAATGACGCTATAAGTCTCTTATCCAACATCGCAGCAATGTAGTCCGAAATAACAATCACTGGAAGATAATGCCGGAAGATATGTATGGCAGCTTCCGATGCTACGAAAGGGAAAACTCGAAATCTTTCGAATCCCTTTCGCCATCCTGTCGGACCCTATAAAGCGTTCGGTCGTCCGTACCAGATGCAACCGCGGACCGCACCGACCCAGCGCCGTCGGATAATTCCTGATTCGACCAAGAAACTGTCGATTGCTGGGATGCTGCGAAAAAACTGTGCTAACTCGGATAGCACGTCCGTATTTGAGGCCTGTGGAGAAGCGGTCCTACGATGCATTGCCGCTGGAAGCTCCGTGATCGTTACCCCGTGCATACTACTAATATGCGAGCGGAGTGTATAGGCCTCGTGTCCCTTGGCTACCAGATGGCGTGACCTGTTCGCCGTGAAATCACTGAATGACGAAACTGATCGGATACTCGAGGTCACGTAGCCAATGTGCGGTCGTGTGCACTGCTGTGAGGATGAGGAAGCATTATCGACAGTCTCTCGGACTGTCAATATAACGGAGCGTCCCGACCGACGGACATATGCTCCGAATGTAAAATATCTGAACCACAACATGCGGTCCCCTATGTAGTTGGACGAGAGAGGGACCTCTCTCGCTCACAGCCCGGACGGACCTGGACAAGCCAGGAACCGGACTAACAGGCTTCCTCCAATCTGTCCTCAATCAGATTGTCCTCGATCCTACAAGGGACCTCTTAGGCGATAGACATATTCCATGAGCACTTATTGCCGCTAGCTCTTCATTAACTATGACGACAGAGACACACTTTTGAAAGACATCTCCGTAACTTTGCGAACAAGAAACCAGAAATGCTTGGTAATAGCAAGCATATAATGATAAATATATAGCGTCATTCAATAATTCGAAAGTTTGTGTGACATTATTGGACTATGTCGGAACTGAGGGACGATGTCCCTGAACCGAACCAAAAATTTCTAAGTCCACCGACGCTATCAGTTTCTTATCCGGCATCGCAGCATTCTGGTCCGACGAAAGAACCTGTAGAAGATCAAGTCAGATGACATACACAACAGCATATGTTGTTCCGAAAGGGAAAGCTCGAAATCCTCCGAATCCCTTTCGGTATCCCGTCGGACCGGATGAAATTTTCGGACATCCGTACCTGCTTCCGCGGAGCGTCCTGACCCAGCATCGTCGGATAAAACATTTTGCGACAGATTCAGTTGTTGCTGGGATGCTGCGAAAAGCTGTGCTATTTAGGATAGCACATCCGTCCCCGAGGCCTGTGCAGTAGCGGTCTTACGATGCATTGCCGCCGGAAGATCCGTGTACGTTGACTCCCGCACACTTTCCTATGCGAACGTCCGGAGTCTGCAGGCCTCGTGTCCCTGGCTACCGGATGGTGTGACCTGGTCGCCGATGATTCTCTGACTGGCGAAGCTGACTGGATATCCGAGGTCACGTAGCCAAGAGCGGTCGTGTGCGCTACCATGAGAATGAGGAAGCCTTATTGACAGTCTCTCCGGACTGACTATATGTCGGAGCGTCCCGAGCGGCGGACGTATGCTCCGAATGCGAAACATTTTGTACCACAACATCTGGGGCCAGATGTTGTTGTACGAGAGAGGGGCCTCTCTCGCTCGCCGTCCGGATGGACCAGAACGAGCTATGAACCGGACTAAAAGGCTTCCTCCGTTCTCCCTCTAATCCGCCGTCACTGGGTGTGCATTTGGTTGATTTATAGTGCTCGCATCACCCCAAAACTCCTTCTAGACCGCAACGGACGAACCCGGCTGCCGAACCATTCGATGAATGGACGCTACACCGGGCGAGCTAGCGGACGTCAAAGGCCGTCGAACCTACTAGGGTCCTCTTAGGCAATTGGCGTATTTACATGAGCACTTTTCCGCTAGCCCTTCATTAATTGTGACGACGGAGGCACACTGTTGGAAGACATCACAGATACATCACCCTAATCTTGATCGTCTGAAATAGAAATTGATAAAGTAGAGTGACCCTGTGGGGAAAGGACCGGAATGTCCAATTCCCCACTAACATACCGTGACATACGCTTCCCATGTTGTCATCGAAATCATCAGATACAGAACAGGAGTTAATGCGAGTACACTGACTACATATAGAATGATTATAAAAGTCAGAGGAAGACTTCCTCTTATTACAATTGATCAAAATCCTTTCAATGTGAAAAGAAAACAAAGTCCTGGTACTCGCACCAACCCCTGACAATCAAAATACATAATAATAATATGATCCATTAACATAGACAAAATAATTGAAATCAAAATATTTTGAAAAAATATTTTTTCAGAACAGCCCAAGTTTCTGAAAAGTAACGTTGAGCCCCAATGGATCCCAAGCCTAAGTGTGGACAAAAAATTTTAAAATATTTTAAACAATTTATGCAACACTTACGAACAATAATAATATATCTAGTTATGATTAAATTAACAACAAGATATTATTTTCCAGAAATCCCCCCCTCACACAGAGGGCTGTTGTAAATGTAAACAATGAGTGTAAAAACACTAAAATAAGACTCCAGGCACCCAGGCCCGAAATAAGTTACCAAAAATACACTATCTGATGCAAAACAGAGACTTCCAGGGAAGAAACTGCAGAACATCAGATGGTAGATGCAGAACACAACGCCTAACCACCCATAGGTGAAGACGTAAACATGGGGAAAAGAACAGAATTCATTCTGTTTTTCAGCTAAAACTCCCAAGAAATTTTAGTAATAATAATTACAGAAACTATGCCAAAAGCATGGGAGAATAGCAAGAGGGGACTTAAAGGAAAGGGAGAGAGGAAAACACTGAAAAATCAGTGTAACTAAATAACAAGAATGACAACAAAATGGCTGCTGCCTCGAAAATAGGTAACTTAACATAATTTCATTAAAATTTTTTAAGTTACAGCCCTGATAATATTCTGTCACACATTTTTCCTCTCCTCCTTCTATATCCTCCTTAGAATCACCATTTCACTAATATTTATGTGTCTGGCATCAATTAAACTGAGATTTACAAGCACAAAGATCAGTCAGATGTTAACTGATGAAGGGCCAAACTAAGAATGAATAATGGCGCCAATTTCGGAACGTCCTTGACACTGCACATGCGCAGTAGAGGTGAAGTGTGGAGGGCCATTCAGGATATGTTTTCTTTGGTTTTAGATGCAAATTTTGGGGATTGGGGGGCAAAATTTGTGTTTGGCCCTATATTTTAAGAGTTAGCACCAGCTATGTCTGGGTCATTGGTACAGTATAAAAATACTAATTTTTTCAATTTTTGCGTCAAAAAAATAGCTTATGTTCCCTCATTGGAATGAGCTCATCGAGCTCGTTCCAATGAGAGGTCATAAGCCATGTTTTCGAGACACAAAAATGAAAAAAATTGAATGGTGATTTTTGTGAATAGCACTGGCCGGTTTTGGCTGTTATGTTGGGTAAAGGATTAAAGCTTGAAAAAGTATTCTGTTACACATCTTTTTCCTGGTAATGTTATGAAGTGGCATTGGTCTTGATCCAAACACAGTGAGTTTTTACAAGCAAGATTTTCGTATGCATGAACAGATATTAAACTGGTCAGATACACATGTGACACAAAAGATTACTAAACAGCCTCACTTTCAAAAATGAAAAGACACAATAAAGAAGAGTGAACTGTGCTTCTGAATTACACTGGTCAACAATTTAAAGACTGCTGAAGTCAATGTATGGCCCATGTTGACAAGACATTATGGCTATGCACACAGTTATGGTGGAGGCATTTTAACAATCATCAGTCTTTCTAACCTGAGCATCTTCAGAAAATAAAGCTGAAGTCTTCATCTGCTTGAAGGTATTCTTGAAGAATCATCATCAAATAAAGTAGAACCTGGGTAACTGAATGACCACTTAGTCAGTAAAAAATATTCAATTAACACAAGTATTCATTTAACAGAAAAAGGGTCAAGTAAAAAGATTGCCAAGAAACGAAATGTTCAGTGGAACAATAATGGGAAATTCATGATATTGGGTATAATGTATGATCTATTTAGTGAAAATTATATAATTCAAAATTACATTGAACAAGAGGCCACAGGGGGCCTGAGGGCACCCACCTGACATGGTAGCCTAAATATCAATCCAGGGAATTGATTTCTATAAGTTGCATCTGCCCCCTCCTAAGAAAAGCTTATACCAAATATCCAAAGATTCTGACCAGTGGATCTGAAAAAAAGGATTTTTAAAAGAATATTTCTCATATTGAACTAAGTAATAATTCAGACTCCCACAGGGAGCCCAAATAAATATGAACCCAGGGACTTGGCTTAAACAAACTTGAATCTCACCTCCAGTGGGATGCTGTATACCAAATATCAAAAGATTCTAACTGGTGGATGTGAAGACGATTTTTGAAGAATATTCCTCATATTGAACTAAGTTATAATTCAGGCTCCCACAGGGAGCAGAAATATCAACCCAGGGACTTGGCTTGAACAAACTTGAATATTACTTTACTCCCCTAAGGATGCTGCATACCAAATATCAAAGCATTCTGACTGCTGGATCTGAAGAAGAAGATTTTTGAAGAAAGTTAAAAAATTTATAGTAATTTATATATTTTTTATACTTACCAATGACCCAGACTTAGCTGGTGCTAACTCTTTAAATTTCAGGGCCAAACACAAATTTTGCCCCCCCCCCCCCCCCCCCTAATCCTCAAAATTTGCATCAAAATCCAAAAAAATACATGTCCTATGTGGACCTCCATACTTTTGTCCACTGTGCATGCGCAGTGTCAAGGAAGTACAAAAATTGGAGCCAAATCTTCATTCTTATAACCGGTGCCTGGTAAGTGTTATGTAATTAGCGGGGAGGTATGAGTTCCCAACTTATGGAAGGGCCATCCCCGTCTGGGTCATTGGTAAGTATAAAAAATATATAAATTACTATAAATTTTTTAACATTTATATACTGTACCAATGACCCAGACTTAGATGAATAGAAAAAAGGCTGGAGGGCCTAGGACATAAGGGAAAATCCAACAAGCTCAAATACATGTAAACAGAATTATCCCCTCAAGGAGAAAAGGAGTAACAGGATTTACACAAATTTATACAAAAAAAGAAAGACACAATACCATTCCGTAATTGAGCACAATAACATCAATGATCTCTATTAACATCCAGTATGACCCATTATACTAATTTTTGAAAGGAAAGCCAATAAATAAAGATAGTCCAGAGAATTAGACTCTTTATACTCATTTAAAAGTGTCCGAGGATTGTATATTAACGCTCGTATGACACGTGACATATACAAATGCTTCACACCGAGCTACACTTTAAAAATATTACATAAATGAGATAGACATTAGCTTTACACTTTAAAACCATCCCAGCACTGACTCGGAATTACTGACTCCAGAGGAGGTATTCCCTGGCTTTTCACTATAAAGCAGGTGATATAAGGGAACACCATCTCCCCCCCCCCCCCACTTCCCCTTGCTCTGGATTAATCACCCCAGAACGAAGAGGGCAGCAGGGCAGAGTCACTGCTGGAACAGAAAGCCTGCATAACTATAGTTGCAACTGTTTAGTGGACGACATTCTGAGCAACAGATAACGGACCTAAACAACGCAAGTCGCCAGAAATAGACTCAATATTTCTAAGGTAAAAATTTGTGAACGTAGAAGGCTGAGACCAGTATGCAGCCTTCATCAAATCGGTAATAGCAATACTATTAGCATAAGCCCAAGATGTAGACAGCGCCTTCACTTCATGTGCCAAAATCTTAAGCACAGACTGCTGAGTAGAAGATAATTTTTCATAAGCAGTACGAATAGTTAATTGAATCCATCTTGAAATAGAATGGACTGTAATGTCCCTTCTATTAGGCAGCAGAGACAGAAAGAAACATTTACGTCCCTTTCTGATAAACTCCGATCTATGTTTGTAAATACGCATAGCTCTAACTGGACATATCAAAGGCCTAGGACTGCTTGAGGACGGAAAAGCCTTAATAACAATAGGTTCAGGGTACTTATTAGGAGCCTGATTCTTAGCCAAAAATCCAACATTAGTAGTCAAAGTAATAGAATTACCAACACTACGATAGTGAGAATCATCAACAGATAGTGCATGAAGCTCACTAACTCTTCTAGCAGAAGAGAAGGCTAAGAGAAAAGCTGTCTTATAAGATAAGTATTTGAAGTCTACTGTGTCAAGGGGTTCAAATGGCGCTTCTTTTAGCTTCAGAAGAACCCAAGCTAAATTCCACTTAGGAATTAACCTAAGGGTTCTAGGTCTATTTATCGAAAAGTTTTTAACTAACTTAGAGAGACATTAGATCCAATTTGTAAGCTATCATGATGAGCATAAGTATCTGATAGCATAGACCTATAATCCTTAATAGTTATTGGCTGCAGTTTGATCTCGTCAAACAAGTAGACCAAAAAATTAGCAATGTCTGGAATAGAGGGATCATAAATATCAACAGAATGATCCCCACACAAACGAGAGAAAACCTTCCACTTAGCAGCATAATTTAGCGAAGAGGAGGTCCTCCTACAGTTAGAAATTGCATCGACTTTTCGTCCTGTAAAATGCTTGCCGTGCAAGAAGGACCGCACAACGGAAATACGTGAAGGTTGAGACCTTGCAAGTTGTGATGCAGTGTTCGTGATTTCCACTGTGAAAGAAGATCCTCCCATGGAGGAAGCTTCCGAGGAATGTCCCACAACAGACACCTGAGTAGATTTATCCATGGTCTCTGGGGTGACAGAGATGCTACCAACAGAATCTCGCAGTGAGATTGCTTGATTTTTAGCAATATCTGTTGAATCAATGGAGCTGGAGGATACGCAAATCCTATAATTCCGTCCCAAGAGATCGAGAGAGCGTCTACTGCGAATGCTCGAGGATCTGGGCATGGCGACACATACATCTGCAACTGATTGATGAGATGCGTCGCAAACAAGTCTATCATAGGACGATCCCATTGGTAGCAAATCTGATTGAATACTTGTTTGTTGAGAGTCCATTCTGACGGCAACGTACAACCTTTCTGAGAAAGGGAGTCTGCTAGAACGTTCAGACGACCCGGAATATGACGGACCGACAGAAGAACCTGATGCTCTAGGACAAACAGAAGGATTCTTTCCATTAAGTTGAACAAAGGAATGGAATGAGTGCCTCCCTGGTTCCGAATAAATGCAACTACTGTCGAATTGTCGGACAGAATTTGAACATGTGAATTCTGAATAATGTTCATCCAATGACGTAGCGCAAGCCAAATTGACATCATCTCTTTGATGTTTATGTGCTTGTTTAGGAACTGCGGATCCCAAAGACCCTGGCACCTCGAATCTGTTGGGCTCAAAGTAACGCCCCAACCTGATTGACTCGCAACCGTCATAATCATAAAAATCGGATCCGGCAGTTGCAGTGGCACTCCCTGAGTTAACCACTGAATATCTGCCCAAGTCTGAATCTCTTGTTTTACTTGTTTCGACAAGACGATGTTCGTTTCGAGCGAATGAATCTTCACACTCCAATTCTGAGTAAAAAATATCTGGAGTGGACGAGTGCGTAGTCGCCCCATCGGAATAATATCCGCGGCGGCTCCGCACAACCCTATCAGTCGCATGAATTCTCTCACTGTTACTACATCTGAGTGAAGACAAAAGCGAGCATAACAACTGACTAATTTCGCTCTGGGTAATGGCAGACAAACCAGATTGTTGTGCATCTCGAAGCTCATACCCAAGTGGGTGAATGACTTGGACGGAACTAGATCCGACTTCTTTTTGTTGAAAACGAGACGTTGGAGCAATTGAAGCAGACTCTGAACATCGTTCTGAAGCGTTAACCTGTTGCCGTACCTCTGAAGAATGTCGTCCAAGTAGGCCGACGTTACCGCAGACGAATGAGCTCGGAATTGAGTCATTACCAAGTTCATTATTCGAGTGAAGGCCCAGGGTGCTAGATTCAGACCAAAGCACATTGCTCGGAACTGATAAATGATCCCCAAGACAGCAAAGCGAAGGTACTTTCTGAACGCCGGATGTACCATGACGTGAAAGTACGCATCCTTGAGATCTATGCTTGCAGCATAATCATTCACGCGAATGCTCGCTCTGACCGATCGGATGGTCTCCATATAAAATTTCGGAGCCACGATCAGCTTGTTTATCCAGCTCAGATCTATAACTGGACGGAACGAGCCGTCTGGTTTTGGAACCAGGAACAGGTGACTGTAGAAACTTGGAGATTCCTGGTTTTTTACGACCTCTATTGCGTTCTTCTCCAGAAGAGATTGGACTTCTGATAGAAGCAAATCTCTCTTCTGAAGGTTTGACGGAAGCTGAGTCCAACGTGGACTTCGTGTTAACGGAGGTTTTACCTTGAAGGACAGCTTAAGATCTTCTGAAATAACCCCCTGCACCCATGGGTCGTCCGTAACTGACAACAACTGGTTAAGAATCTCGACAGCCTTCTGCCCACTCGAGCGCAATAGAGGTTTAGACCATCACCTCCTGGACCTGCGAGGCTTGCGGGAGGAGAAACTACGTCCTCCCCGACCCACACCTCGACCAGTCAACCTAGGGGCATCTGACCGGTTGTCTCTGCCAGTATTACAACCCCTACCTGAGTCGCTACTCTGACGGTCTCTATAGTAAGATGTAGAGGCTTTCTTAGATCCTCTATAGGAACTTCCCTCGGACGTACTCGCCCCAGAAGTCTCTGCCTTACTCCTCTCTGCTGAGTCCAGTTTTTTCGAAGCGGACTTAAAAAGCAGAATGTCCGAAGCTTTCTTAGTAATCTGATCATAGATTAGTGAAAGCTTACCTTCGAAGAGAAGCTCTCCTGAAACCGGAGCGACTCGAAGAGAGTTTTTCACCTTAGTATCCACTCTTGTGGATGAAGCCAGGGCAGCATCACGTCTGACTAACTCCAAATTTGCCACTGAAAGGGTGGAGTTATACGTGGAGAATGCTATGGCCCTCGAAAGAACTTTCAAGGAAGTTTGAACCTCTTGGAATTCTTTTCCATTGAGACATAGTGATAACGCTCTGGTAAGGTGATCTGCGTAAGATAAGGCATCTAAACTGGCTCTGTTAGATGAGACTGTCGTCTCCAACGTACTGGAGAGAATCGACATAGACGCTGGCAAAGACAACTCCAAGTCTTCTGCGTGGTCGTCTAAACGCAGAGGAACTCTCGGCACGCCCTGTCCTGCCGTTTCAAATCTATTTCTACTGTTGATGAACGGCAGATGTAGAGCATGAGGCAATAAGAAACTGGATTTGCCAGTCTTAGAGGCTAGCTTGAATATAGCATCATTAAGAAGTTCAAATGTCCGTGTGACATTTCTGGACTGGGTCGGAAACTCAGGCGCAATATCTTTATTCCGGGCGAAAAAGTCTATGTCCAGTGACTCTATCAGTCTCTTATCAGGTATCGCAGCACTCTAGTCCGGAGGAACAACTTCTGGAAGGTGTTGCCGGATGAAATCTACGGCCACCTTATGTTGTTCGGAAAGGGAAAATTCCAGCTCCGCTGATTCCCTTTCACCATCCGACGGGACCACATGTGAATCTCGGTCATCCTTTCTGACTCTGCAGAGGAGCGTACCGACCCAGCTTCCTCAGACAGTTCCTGTTCTGAAAAAGTTTCTGAAGGTTGCTGGGATGCTGCGATGAGTTGAGCTATCTGTGATAGCAAGTCCGTCACGGAGGCCTGTGGAGCTGCGGTCTTACGTAGTTTAGCCGCGGGAAGCTCCTGGGACGGTAATTCCTGCATACTTCTCTTATGCGAACGTCCCGACTGGTAAGGCCTCGTGTCACTGGTTATCGGATAGCATGACCTGGTCGAGGTGGAATCCCTGGTCGGTGAAGCAGGCTGGATATCTGCGGTCCGTAGCCAAGGTGTGGTTGTGTGTGCTGATGTGAGGATGAGGAAGCCATTAGACTAGCCGTGCCGGACTGTCTATGCGACGGAGCGTCCCGAGCAGGAGGAGTGGACGTATGCTCCGACTGACGAACGTTACGTACAACAACATCTGGGCCCAGATGTTGCTGTAAGAGAGAGGTACCTCTCTCGCTCGCGGTCCGGGTAGACCTGGACGAGCTAGCTACCGGACTGACTGGCTTCCTCCATTCCATCCTCCGATCCGTCGTCGCCGGGTGTGCACGATTCGAGTTTATAGTGCTCGCAACACCTGATCTCCTTTCCTGGACCGCAACGGACGAACCCGTCGTCACAACCACAACTCGAATGATTGCTTCACTGGGCGAGCTAGCAGGCGACAAGGCCATCGATCCTACTAGGGACCTCTTAGGCACTTGCCAAATTTCGTTGAGCACATTGCTGCTAGCTCATTTAATTGCGACGACGGAAGCACACTTCTTAAGACATCACAGAAACATCACCCTGTTCTTGTTCCTCTCAAGAAGAGACTGAAAAACTAGAGTGACTCTGTGGCGAGAGGACCGGCATGGACCTCTCACCACTAGCAAAATACTGTGACACATGTCTCCAACGTTTGTCATCCCAATTGGCACACACTGAGCAAGAATTAGTGGGAGTACACTGACTACAGCAAATACAATGAACATGAGAATCAGAGGAAGACTTCCTCGATTTACAATTTGAACAATATTCTTTCATTTTGAAAAAATATTAAACATTCATCGTACTCGCACTAACCCTTGAAAAACAAAAATACATAATAATAATATAATCCATTACAAAAATTTCGAAAAATAATTCAAAAGAAAAATTTTTTCGAAAGGGAACGATGAGCCCAAATGGATCCCAAAAAAGCCTAAGTGTGGACAAAAATTTTAAAACATATCTAACTAGAGGTACTGTGAGCAAACTCACAAAGTGATATCCCCCCCCCACCCTGAAATGTATAAGTTAGATTATCTCCCCTTGGAAATGTCAGAACGGAATTATATTGCTTCATGCACATCTTCATATGGAGTTCTTCCATTGTGTAAAGTTTCATGAAAATTCTTCAAACGGTTTAGGAGGAGTTATGCTTACAAGGATGGACAGACGGTATAAGTTAGATTATCTCCAGTGGAAATGTCAGAACGGAATTATATTGCTTCATGCACATCTTCATATAGAGTTCTTCCATTGTGTACAGTTTTATGAAAATTCTTCAAACGGTTTAGGAGGAGTTGCGCTTACAAGGATGGACAGACGGTATAAGTTAGATTATCTCCCCTTGGAAATGTCAGAATGGAATTATATTGCTTCATGCACATCTTCATATGGAGTTCTTACATTGTGTAAAGTTTCATGAAAATTCTTCACACGGTTTAGGAGTTGCGCTTACAAGGATGGACAGTCGGACAGATGGACAGACGAACAGACGGACGGACGGACGGACGGACGGACAGGGTGATTCCTATATACCCCCCCCCCCCAAACTTTGTTTGCGGGGGGTATAAAAATTAATGCTACACTTACAGACAATATTAATGTATCTGGCTATGAACAGAACCAAATAGAAGACAAGGAATCACTGTCAGAAGTAACCGTTGTCAACGTAAACAAAAGTGAATAAAAACCGGAAACAAGACTCCAGGCACAGAAAATATGGCCCGAAATCAGTAACCAATTTTAAACACTATCCGATGTAAAACAGAAACTTCCACAGAAGAAACTGCAGTACATCGGATGGTAGATGCATGACCAAAATGCCTAACCACCCCTAGGGTGAGGACGTAACCATGGGGAAAAACAGAATAAACATTCTGTTACTATGCCAAAAACTCCCAAGAAATTTCAGTAAAAAAAAATTACAAAAATTATGCCAAAAGCATGGGAGAATAGCAAGGGGGGTATCAAGGAAAGGGAGAGACAAAACACTGAACAAACAGTGGAAATTTCATAGCAAGAATGAAAACATCAGGCCCATGCCCCGAAATTAGGGAACATGAAATAATTTTGCATAAAAATTATAAGTTACAGCCCTGAACACATCTTTCCACTGTTTCTTCCTCTCAACCTCTTATTTCATCTTTAGATCCACCACTTCTTTCATGATTTTGTGTCTGGCATCATTTTAACTGAGATTATAAGCACAGATATCAGTGAGATGTTACTGATTGAAGGGCCAAACAAAGAAAATGAAGATTTGGCACCAATTTCAGTACTTCCTTGACACTGTGCATGGGCAGTGGACAAAAGTATGGAGGATCACATAGGACATGTATTTTTTGGATTTTGATGCAAATTTTGGGGATTGGGGGGCCAAATTTGTGTTTGGCCCTGAAATTTAAAGAGTTAGCACCAGCTAAGTCTGGGTCATTGGTACAGTATACAAATATTCCGCATTTTGAACTAAGTCATAATTCGAGCTCCCACAGTGAGCCCAAATATGAACCCAGGGATTTGGTTTGAACAAACTTGAATCTCAACCCCCTAAGGATGGGGCATACCAAATATCAAAACATTCTGACTGTTGGATCTGAAGACGAAGATTTTTAAAGAAAAATTCCTCATATTAAACTAAGTTAAAATTTCGGGTCCCACAGGGATCCCAAATATGAACCCAGGGACTAGGCTCGAACAAACTTGAATCTCAACCCCCAAGGATGCTGCATACCAAATATCAAAACATTCCGTCTTCTGGATCTGATGAAGAAGATTTTTAAAGACAAATTCCTCATATTGAACTAAGTTATAATTCTGGGTCCCACAGGGAGCCCAAATATGAACCCAGGGACTTGGCAGTAAGCCCAAATATGAACCCAGGGACTTAGCTTGAACAAACTTGAATCTCTCCCCACTGAGCATGCTGCATACCAAATATCAAAAGATTCTGATTAGTAGATCTGAATAAAAAGATTTTTAAAGAATATTCCTCATACTGCACTAATTTAAACATTTGGGCTCCCATAGAGAGCCCAAATATGGACCCAGGGATGTGGTTTCAATAAACCTATGAAACAATCTTTCAAAGATGTTATATGTGAAATATGAAAGTTTTTGGAGCAGTGGTTTCGGAGAAAAGTAGTATTAAATGTTTTTCCCATTACCCACAGTGTTAAAAAATGCTGACTCTGCACTTTTTCAAAGTCCCAAAAAAGTATCCCATGATAAAACTGATAGCAATTGTTTTAGACCATTCCATTCTGTTGGTCCTAAGGAAGCTTCACACCAAATAAGAATTCTCAGTGCCACGTAGTTTTGGAGATATGGGTGTTTTAATTTTTTTCTATTTTTAGCTCCTGCAGTTCCCATGGGGGCGACAGAAAAATGTGTTTGGGTATAAATTAAGTACTTTAGACCCAATAAGCCCTAATGTCAAATTTGGTTAAAATCTGCCACTCGGTTTGGAAAATAGAAATTTTGGGCGGGGCAAAAATTTCTAGCTCCTCCCATAACGAAGGCAAATATAGTTCCTCGAACTTCTCTTGAACAAATCTGAGATTACACCTCAAAAGGAAGCTACACACCAAACATCAAGTCTCTGCTACTGCTGGTTCATGAGAAGATTTTTTAAGATTTAAGCACACTTCAAATTTATTTTCGATCAGACTTGATGCGATAAAGGTGTATTCGTTATAAACGACCTCTTGAGTGAGAGCGCAGGCTTCCTAACGTTTGAGATGTTTTCCATAAAATACGATACCAAAACACCATTCACTGTCTTCCGGGGGATAAACAAGGCGATTCCAAGGCTGTGGCAGAAAAAAATTGAAAGGGAAAAAATTCCGATTGTGTTCTGAAACCACAAATAGAGAAACTAAAAGAAACAAAAACGGCCAACAAAACATTTTATCTATTATTTCTGCAAAAGGTGATTTCCGATCCAGTTCATTCTCAGAAAAAATGGAAGGAGCATATACATATTGATCTCACACAGGAGGATTGGAGTTTGATATACAAAAGCCCTTTCATAATTACAGATGATACTTCAAACCCTACAATACAAAATTCTAAATGGCACTCTATATACCAATTCCCATCATTTTAAATACAAATTATCAGAAACTGAACTGTGTACATCCTGATTCAACACCAAAGAAATGGTGTCACATTTGTTCTTTGAATGTCCCATGGCAAAGTCAGTCCTATTACAGCTCAGTGAAAAATTGAAGGAACAATGTGGTGTTCTATTACCACTGACACCACACTTTATTCTCATTGGCTATAATAATAATAATAATAATAATAATAACAATAACAATAATAATAATACTAATGATAACATTTTGAGGCCTCAAGAAAATCTTTCTCTTCTAGTTCTTCTGTACAAAAAGTTAATTTATTCCTGCAAGGTGAGAAGGTGTCTCTGCCCAGCTTTCATGGTCTAACTAAGTTCTACATCGATACTGTGAATTGGAATTATACTCCCTTCACATGTATTCCCCCCCCAAAAATCCTGATTAATTTCACACAAGATGGGAACTTTTTAAAGCACTGCTTTATCTTCCTACTTCAGATAATGTGTCAGCTACTGAACAATAGACCTTGACGTTTTCTTTCCTTTTTTTTTAATTTTTGTAGTCCCCATATAGTGAGGCTTCTCTTGTGACAAGATTTTTTATTGTGCCACCACCAGTAACTGTTATTAGGTTGTTTATTTCTGTTTCCAAAACACCTAAAAATGATAATCATGGCAAGATACAGAAATGTGATGGAAATACAGCTTTACGCAGGTTGACGTTTGTCTCCATATGTAATCATGTAAATTATATACTTGCTATATACTACTTGTGTTCCTGTATGTAATTACCTATTTGTGTGTGTACAGTATTTCATCTGAATAAAAAAATTAAGAAAAAAAAAAGAAAAAAATATCCATTTAACAGGTATCTGAAAATTTTTCTGTATTCTGGTTTATGAACAAGAGAAATTCATTGGTAGTCAGAGTAATTCTTTGATACGTCAAGATTTTTTATTCAATTAGGGGACACAAAATAAAATAATTGCTACTCAAATTACTGAGGGAAAGAGGATTTTATTATATGCCAGCCTGTGAATTATCGCAAATTATCTAGAAGATATTTCATGGTATTCATCGACTCAATGGATATTGTGGAATATCCCTCAATGGCTTTCTAAATGATGTCACGCTATGCAGCATCACATCACCTTGAAAGAACGATCAGCAGCTTTTTGTTATTGTCTTCAAGGTGTTTGCAGTCGAATTGGACCGAATATTGCGCAGTAAAATGTCACAAAGCATATAATAAAAAGAAAATCTATGCTGTTTTAGTGAATGTCAGGAATTATCTCATGAGAGTGGACCTGAAAGTATCATTTTTCACTCGCGCAATCGCTCGTGAAAAATAGAACTTCCAGGTCCACACTCATGAGATAATTCCCGATATTCACTAAAACAGCATAGATATCGTCTATTTATTTCTAATACCTATTTGTTTCTTGCATATAGTGAGCATGGTTTGAGGGGCTTTCAGCTGTCTTTTCACACACCAAATATATAGAACGTGCACAATTATACAAATAAACTTAGGCCATACAAAGTTGATTGTCTGTTTCTCAGGCCATTTTTTTGAAAAAAAGCATGCGGGCGGGCGGGTTTTTTTTTTTCTTTTTATTTTCTTCCCGAGAGGTTGTTTGTGGTAATTTGACCCCCACCCAAACGCCTGGTGGATCACGAAAAATTTCGCAAATATATTGGTTATTCACCGTAGGGGTGTTGGGTCATAAATGAAGTGGGGTTTGAATGTTTGTTTTTTCAGTGAAACGTGAAAATTTTAACCCAGGACGAAACGCCTTGTGGGTGAAATGTCACGGGTTGAAACGTCTCTGTGACAAATCAAATGTCGAAGTGCCAACTTTCAGAGATTTATTTTACCCCCCCCAAAAAAACCTTTCACAACCTGCCTAATAAAATCGTGAATCGCATTTTTTTCCCATTATATTCAAAATTATCACAACCCATTTGAATGAGCAGTTCATCCATAAATTATATTTTTTTGAAATCTGAAATACAAAACGAATGTTTGCATGTTTTTATTAATCAATTCGACCGCACATACCTGCCTATATGAGATTTATTTTCAACTATGACTGTTACTTTTATATCAAGCAACGGCTACTATTAGTTATCCAATTATTCTGCATCTTAAATGCATTTATTTAAATTAACTGGAAAACTCGTAACGGTTTCAAATAACAGTACACAAATTCCCAATGACGGCCATTTACAACACAAATGTTACTAAAAATAAATGCCAGGAGACTGTGTTCCATTCAACATAGCACCTGACTTTGCAGACATTCTGAGTGTTGGTGCGAATCAAACATGGTGCGAATCGACCATTCCCATTTGTGACTGTTTGTTGTCAGACTGAAAGACACCTTCCTTCTTGCTGTCATTATGACTTACATTTTACAGAATAAAACACTTTCTGTCATGAATATTGCTAAAACCCACCCACTTTATTAAAGTATGATGTAGAAAAAGCTTGAAGTGTGTTAATTTAAAATTTTGCGAAAGCATCGATATCGATTTACCGAAATGAGCACAATATCTCAAAATTTTTTTTGAAGATTTTTTGGTGTCATAAAAAGGTTGCATGCGCACCAAAAATGACCAAGCATGCGGGCCTGAGAAACAGAGATTCTTTTTTATGGCCTTATGGATCTTAAAAATAAAACTGTTTTGATCTTTAGTTATGCTCTTCTGATTTTGTAGTAATATGAAGACAATAAAAGGAAATATTAATGTCCAATGAGGGGTTAACCTTTTACCTAAAGGCTAAAAATGGCCAAGAAATTGACCAAAATAAGCCTACCACAGCCTAAAATATCTTACAAATGTCTCAATAAAACCATACAAATACAGACATCATAAAAACTGGCTCGTTGAATCAGTTCTAATGATATCCTTATTTTTGTATGATTTAATTAAAAAAAATTTAAAAATGTGTAATTTAATTAATTTTTTTAAAAAGCTGTTAGGTAAAGGGTTAAATTTCAGTGAGGGATTGTCGAAGGATCAAAACATTTTTTTATCTTTAACAGGAATATGATAAATTTAAAGTAATTTGTATATTTTTTTATACTTACCAATGGCTCAGACTTAGCTGGTGCAAACTCAATATTATCAAGGGCCAAACACAAAACCCAATCCCCAAGATTTGCATACAATACCGAAAATTAAAAGTCCTATCTGGCCCTCCATACTTTTACTATCTGCGCAGTACTCAGGAAAAGACCGGAATTGGCGCCAACATCATTCTAGACGAGCCTACTAAAATAATAACTCTGGGCCATGGGTAAGTATAAAAAATATACAAATTACTTTAAATTTATCATATTTTTGTACTAATAACCAATGGCTGGCCAGACTTAGCTGAACTGTTAAAAGGCGGAGGGCCTAGGACTTAAGAATTAGCAGACCAAATACAGTTCCTAAGCCTGCATTTCAAGGTGAAAAGGAGATTAAATTTAAGAGGAATTACATGTTTGTCTCTCTACACAAAAATAGAGAAGACATATCATAAATAAGGAGCCATATCCAAGTAATTCCGAAATCTTAGCGTGAATGATTATGCTAATTGGGTGTAACGAGCCCGCAATTTTAAGGCGAGTTCGGACTAAGTCCCTTAAATTGGGATGGCATATTCGAGAGTGAGAGACTAACCCCCACAAACACATGCCATATATAAACAAGAGGCCCCAAGGAGCCTTAATCGCTCACCGGCCAAAGTGGTTCAAAGAAGTATTTGGGGGTCACATTCAGTTAGACATGGTTCATCAACACTACAAAGGAATGAAGTCATGAGAGACAAATTTTATGGAACTAGGGCCATAGCTTGAACAAACTTGAATCTTACCCCCCTAAGGATGTTGCATACCAAATATCAAAAGCATTTATCGGCTGGATCTGAAAAAGAAGATTTTTAAAGAAAATTCCTCATTTTGAACTAAGTTATCATTTGGGCTCCCAGAGTGAGCCCAAATATGAACCCCGGAACTTGGCTTGAACAAACTTGAATCTCACCCCTAAGGATGCTGCATGCCAAATATCAAAACATTCCGACTGCTGAATCTGAAGAAGATTTTTAAAGAAAAATTCCTCATATTGACTAAGTTTTAATTCAGGTTCCCACAGGGAGCCCAAATATGGACCCAGGGACTTTGCTTTAACAAACTTGAATCTCACCCCCCCTAAGGATGCTACACACCACATATCAAAACGTTCCGACTTCTGGATCTGAAGAAGAAGATTTTTTAAGAAAATTCCTTATTTCGAACTAAGTTACAATTCAAGCTCGCACAGTGAGTCCAAATATGAACCTAGCGACATGGCTTGAACAAACTTGAATCTCACCCCCCTAAGGATGCTGCATAATAATATCAAAAGATTCTGCCTGCTGGATCTGGAGAAGAAGATTTTTAAAGAAATTTGCCTGAAATGCACTAAGTTCAAATTGGGCTCCTATACTGAGCCCAAATATGAACCCAGGAGTCGATTTGAACAAACTTGAATCAGATCCACCCCACAATGTTGCATACCAAATATGAAAAGATTCTGCCTGCTGGATCTGGAGAAGAAGATTTTTTAAGAAATTTGCCTGAAATGCACTAAGTTCGAATTCGAGCTTTTATAGTGAGCCCAAATATGAATCCAGGGGGCCGATTTGAACAAACTTGAATCAGATTCACCCCACAATGTTGCATACCAAATATCAAAAGATTCTGCCAGCTGGATCTTGAGAAGAAGATTTTTTAAGAAATTTGCCTGAAATGCACTAAGTTCGAATTCAGGCTTCTATACTGAGCCCAAATATGAATCCAGGGAGCCGATTTGAACAAACTTGAATCAGATCCACCCCACAATGTTGCATACCAAATATCAAAAGATTCTGCCTGCTGGATCTGGAGAAGAAGATTTTTTAAGAAATTCGCCTGAAATGCACTAAGTTCGAATTCGGGCTTCTATACTGAGCCCAAATGTCAATCCAGGGGGCCGATTTGAACAAACTTGAATCAGATCCACCCCACAATGTTGCATACCAAATATCAAAAGATTCTGCCTGCTGGATCTGGAGAAGAAGATTTTTTAAGAAATTTGCCTGAAATGAACTAAGTTTGAATTTGGGCTTCCATAGTGAGCCCAAATATGAATCCAGGGGCCGATTTGAACAAACTTGAATCAGATTCACCCCACAATGTTGCATACCAAATATCAAAAGATTCTGCCTGCTGGATCTTGAGAAGATTTTTTAAGAAATTTGCCTGAAATGCACTAAGTTCGAATTCAGGCTTCTATACTGAGCCCAAATATGAATCCAGGGAGCCGATTTGAACAAACTTGAATCAGATCCACCCCACAATGTTGCATACCAAATATCAAAAGATTCTGCCTGCTGGATCTGGAGAAGAAGATTTTTTAAGAAATTCGCCTGAAATGCACTAAGTTCGAATTCGGGCTTCTATACTGAGCCCAAATGTCAATCCAGGGGGCCGATTTGAACAAACTTGAATCAGATCCACCCCACAATGTTGCATACCAAATATCAAAAGATTCTCCCTGCTGGATCTGGAGAAGAAGATTTTTAAAGAAATTTGCCTGAAATGAACTAAGTTTGAATTTGGGCTTCCATAGTGAGCCCAAATATGAATCCAGGGGCCGATTTGAACAAACTTGAATCAGACCCATACCAAGATGCTGCATACCAAGTATCAAAAGATTCTGCCCACTGGTTCTGGAGAAGAAGATTTTTTAAAAATTTTTCTATAATTCATACGGTGCTATCAGAGTTATGTCCCCTATGGAGCCCCAAGTGGGCATGTCCATTTCATTTGAACAAACTTGAATTGACATATGGTAATGAACATCCGTACCAAGTTTCAAGCAAATCGACCTAGCGGTTTCAGAGGAGAAGTCGTTTGAAAAATGTTCACGACACCGGACGGCCGACGGCGGACGACGGACGGCAAGTTATAAGTTTAGCTCCCTTCGGTGAGCTAATAATAAACAAGCTGTATCTAGGATTAGTAATAATCTACAGACAAAACAGCTTCACTTATAGTTACACACTTATCAGGCTGGAAGAGATGTAGAAAAATCATCCCCCCACAACCTCTTTTTTGAAGGAATATTCTTCAAAACAAAGAGGGAAGCACACTGGAATCAGTGAAAAGCGGTACCAAATAATCATTTTATATTCACCCAAGAGGCACTCAGTTATTAATTATTGGTGCTTAACACCACTTCAGAAGCTAAGGCTATCGTGGCGATCCCAGTTATTAACAGTGCACACTTCAAATGTATACCGGAGTCGGAATACGTAGATAGGTCGGAAACCGTTGATATAATGTGTACAACCATACACTTGTCCAACTGAATCCCAATGGAAAGTATCTGTTAGAGCAAACATGCTTCTAAGGCAACCAACAGGCGACCCCATTCAGGACACAATTAATTCCAAAAATAAAACTCCAATTGAACCATGCGAATATACGAGAATGTGTACTGTCTCTGGTAGAAACCTGGATTTAGAACATGGAACAGGCTATGATTAACAGACTCGTCACAGACCGCCCCCGAAATAATTTATTGTTTCTTAGGTCTGTAACAACCAATGACTGTTCGGAGAAAGAATATACTACTCTGAATAATGATGCCAAAAATTAAGAACATATGCATAGATGGCCTATTGGAAGTTCCATAACTGATCCAAATAGCCCCAAAATTCTCATGAGCTCTATAAAGCAGAGCAAGAATTTATATAATCTGTTCAATAATATGTCTGCCTAATAAAAAATAATAAATACACATATTATGCACGCGAACAATGGAATCCCACATGTACTCATCTCAATACTGCCTGTATCCACGATATGACCGAGTGATACAAGTGTAACCAGAAAACTGAATGAATAATACAACATTATTATGCAGTTAACTGAGTTATAAACTCATATGTCGTAAGAAAATTCCTGAGGAGTTTAGTATAGGTGTTTGAAGAAATGCTCATTAATCACACTAGGTAAATATGGCGTCATCAATAGGGCTTATCGCCTCATAGAACTAACACCAAACCATACCGGTAGCTTATAAGTCTTCATCTCCATGAAGACAGATATATATCGGTTTAAGTTGCGACCTTGAAAGCTCATTGAACGGAGACTTACAATTATCATCGCGCAAGGTAGGGAATGAAGAACCGTTATTTTAAGAGCCCTAAATTCCCAAAAAGACAGTAGTCTCAAGAGATAATTATTTCAGTTATGTCATTGCATAATTACTGAAAAATGAGTAATTTATATATTTTTATACTTACCAATGGCCCAGACTTAGCTGGTGCTAACTCAAAAATATCTAGGGCCAAACACAAATTTTGCCCCCTAATCCCCAAAATTTGCATGAAAAACCGAAAATTAGAAGTCCTATCTGGCCCTCCATACATTTACACTCCGAGCATGCGCAGATGCCAGGAAGTCACCGAAACTGGTGGCAGCATCATTTTTTGTAAAAAAAGATTAGTATGAGTGCCCAGTACTGCCCACTCATGAGAGGGCCATTCCCGTCTGGGCCATTGGTAAGTATAAAAAATATATAAATTACTTTAAATTTTTTCATATTTTTATACTGTATACCAATGGCCCAGACTTAGCTGAATCGTAAAAAGGTGGAGGGCCTAGACTTCCGAAATAGTAGATCAACATAGATCAAATCCTTCAATCCATGATGAAGATAATTAGAATAATTAGAATTAACAGGCATGTCTCTTTATACCATAATAGAGGAGACATATCCTAATATGGATCCCAATTATGTAAATCCTAAATCTAAGCATGAGAACATGCTAATTAGGATGTAACGAGTTCACAAATTTTTAAGGCTAGTCTGGACTAAGCTCTAAAAATTAGGATGGCATATTGAGAATGAGAGAAAATTGCCCATAAACCTACACCATACAATAATACTACAGCTGAACGCCAAATATAGTACGGACAAAACAGCTTCCTTCATAATTACATACCCAATAAGCCAGAGAAGTGGAGAAAATGACCCCCCCCCCACCCTTTTTTGAACATATCTTCAAAAGAAAGAGTGGAGAGCTCTGGAATCAATAAGTGGTACCAGGAAACAATATAAATAAATATCGATCAGATCAGGCACTCATGACTTAATTCATGAATAATAAATGGTGCTTAACGCCACTTCACAAGCCAAGGCAAAAGCAACGATTTTGGTAAATAACATTATCCGCTACAAAATATGCACTGCAGACGGCGTATACAGGTACGACGAAATCAGTAAAATAATAATATAACAAACACATATTAAGGCAAGATACGATGAACAATCTCTGCAGAGAAAACACGCTTCAAAGATCATTCACAGGTGGCCTCTATACAATTAAATCCGGTAAGAACACTCTCCAACGTGTACAATTTGGTATCTACAACTATAAACACGTGAGAATATGCGATATGAGAACCGACAAAATAGAGACCAGGATCTAGAGATGGAGGTAGGTATGATAAACCGGCTCCAACACAGACCGCCCCCCAAATATATAATAATTTCAAGGTCCACCAAAGTGATAGTGTAATAAAATATTGCACGAGTGCATTAAAATCCAGCCTGTAATTATCTATAAACTAGTTCATTATTCAAGTGATCTCAAGAACTATACTCGCTGCATTGCCGATCATACGAACGCTTGCTTTTCGACTGAAAGATTATCATAAATAACCTAATTATCCAGTTCAGTCAAAATCGGCCGGACTGAGCTCTATAAGAGACTCGAGCCACCGGCTCAGGGGTGTCTGATCAGTAAACTCAAACAGTACATCTTCCCCGGTCGTTTTTTAAATGTATGTGAAAAAAAATGGTTAAAAATACAGAAGATGATGATAAGAAACCGTATTACTTCTTCCCACAGGAAGTTAAATGTGGCGTAGTCTACATAATCGAGGACCTGTGACACCCGTGTGGACTTAACCGGAAAGAGATCTTATTATCCTGCTCTTTGTCCAGATGAAGTCAGCGTCTAACAATGCTAGTGGTTTCTCACAATTACTCGCAGCATTGTGATTCACCGGAATAAGTTCAAGGAAACGATAATGGATAGTACACATATCATCCATGAGTTATTCCGAAAGGGAAGGTATCCTCCTCTGTATCCCTTTCATCATTCGTCTAAATCAGTTTAGAATCACGGTCACCAGCATCTGAACAGGCAGATGACTGGACCGATCAAGCACCATTCAAACAGCTCAAGTTTTGAGTTTTGAGACTGACGTTGAGTGCTTATGCCTTAGTAGGAATACTGCGATGAGCTGCGCAATTGTGACACCAAGTCCGTTACGGAGACCTGAGGAGCAGCGGTCATGTTTTGCTTGTCCGCCGGCTGCTCCTGGGACAGTGTGTCCGAGATGGCTCTTACTGCGGACGTCCCGATGAATGAAGCCTCATCTCCTTGGCTACTAGATGGTGCGACTTTCTTCACAAAAAGTGGACCTCTTGACGATGCAGACTAGATATCCTAAGTCACTTAGCCAAGGTGCGGTCAGGAGTGCTTGGTAGATGCTGAAGAAGCCAAACTGTAGCTGCCCCCGGCTAAGAATTGAACTGAGCGTACCGGACAATAGGTATGCACGTAAGTTCCGACTGACGCAAGTTCCTACTAACAACACCTGGCCCCAGATGTTGTTAAAAGAGAGAGAGGGGTCTCCCTCTTGCTCGTGGTCCTGAGAGACCTAACCGAGCATACCTCAGAACTTGCAGGCTTCTTCCTTCCATTGACGCAGGGTGAGCATGATTGGATTTTATAGTGCTCGCTACATCCTTGTTCCTCTCACGACCGCTATGGACATACCCGGCGTCACACTACCCATATTCTGAGTAACGATCCACCGGTTGAGCTAGCTGGAGACAAGGTCTTAAACCCTATATTCTAAGGTCTAGGAACTTGTCTTATATCATTGAGCACTTACGCTGCTAGCTCTGAATACAATGCACATGCGACACATATCCGGTGTCACAGTCCTCATATTCAATCTTAACCGCTTCACCGGTGACAGGGAACTGAAACCACTCATCGCGGTTTATAGCCCTGTGCAATATAAAGAGCACTTTATCTGTATGTAGAGGAAGCCATAAGACTAGCCGACCCCGGCTGCCTATTAGACGGGACGTCCCGGACAGGAGGCATGGACGTAAACTCCGACTGACGCAAGTTCCTACCAACAACATCTGTCCCTAGATGATGCTGTAAGAGAGAGAGACCTCTTTCTTGCTCGCGGTCCAAGCAGACCTGGACGAGCGTACCTCAGAACTTGCCGGCTTCCTCCTTCCGTCATCGCTGGATGAGCATGGTTGTATATTATAGTGCTTGTTCCACCCTATATCATCTACGAGCCCGGAGTGGACACACCCGGCGTCACAGTTCTCAGAGGCCTGAGTAACTGCTTCACCAGTTGAGCTAGCTGGAGACAACGGACTATGTGCGGTCGAGTGTGCTTTTGAACATAGAGGAAGCTATAAGAATAGCCGACCCCGGCAGCCTATTAAAAGGAGTGTACCAGACAGGAAGACATGGACGTAAGCTCCAACTGACACAAGTTCCTACCAACAACCTCTGACCCCAGATGTTGTTATAAGAGAGAGTGGCCTCTCTCTTGCATGCAATCATGGTAGACCTGGACGAGCACACCTCAGAACTTGTCTGCTTCCTCCTTTCCATCGTTGCAGGGTGAGCATGTTCAGATTGTATAGTGCTCGCTACACCCTTGTTCCTCTTCTCAACCACTATGGACATACCTGGCGTCACATCACCCATATTCTGCGTGATAGATCTGCTGGTTGAGCTAGCTGGAGACAAGGGACGTAAACCCTATTTTCTAAGGCCTAGCCCTTTTCTTATATTATTGAGGACCAATAGTGTCCACTCGCCTAACACAAACCATGACACCTGTTATCAACATTGTCAAAATCTGAGACATGGAGCAAGAATTAGTGGTAGTACAACGACTATAAGCAAGACAAGGACCATGTAAATAGAGGAAAGGCTTCCTCTCATTTGCCCTGTTAGATAAATACTATTATCTAAAATCTAACCTAGGTCAATTGTACTACCACCAAATCCACATAAATATAAGATAACATTAAAATACAATCGGTGAAATAAATACATCCAAAAGAAAAATTTCTTCAAAAAATAAAAAAAAATTTGAACATTTTTTCTTATATAAGAGCCCTGTTACAACCGATAATGTTACAATGCCGCATAATGTTACACCAACACATAATGTTACAAAAAATGTAGTAAACAACCGATAATGTTATAAACTCCGCATAATGTTATAACTTTTTTCAACCCATTATATTATAACAAGTGTTTGACCACCGAGGTCGTATTAGTCCCCTACGGTGCTTTTGTGACATAAGGTGTTTTTGTCACAGAAGACACTATAGAGTATATAAGCATCTTGGATTTTTAAAAAAAAATATTGAGCGTGCATAATCCCCTCACAACCCTTTATCCATGTACCATATATGAAAGGCGTAGCTTGAACCATGTTGGAGGGAGGGGTGGTAACATAAAATAGAGAAAAAAGCTTAAAAAACACAACAGAAATAGTTGCCATGGCGCCATCTTGAATTTTGGAAAAAAAATATTGAACGTGCAACATCCCATTACAACCCTCTATTCATGTGCCAGATATAAAAAGTGTAGCTTGAACCATGTTGGAGTGAGGGGTGGTAACATAAAATAGAGAAAAAAAGCTTAAAAAACACAACAAAAATGGCCGCCATGTCGCAATCTTGGATTTTGAAAAAAAAATTTTGAGCGTGCATCATCCCCTCAGAACCATTTATCCATGTACCAAATATGAAAGGTGTAGCTTGAACCATGTTGGTGGGAGGGGTGGTAACATCAAAATAGAGAAAAAAAGCTTAAAAAACACAACAAAAATGGCTGCCATTCCGCCATCTTGGATTTTGAATAAAAAATTTTGAGTGTGCATCATCTGCTCAGAACCATTTATCCATGTACCAAATATGAAAGGTGTAGCTTAAAGCATGTTGGAGGGAGAGGTGGTAACATAAACAAGAGGCCCCAAGGGGCCTGAGGGCGCTCACCTGACATGGTAGCCTAAATATCAACCCAGAGAATTGATTTCAACAAGTTGCATCTGCTCCTCCTAAGAAAAGCTTATACCAAATATCCAAAGATTCTGACCAGTGGATCTAAAAAAAAAAGATTTTTAAAGAATATTCCTCATATTGAACTAAGTTATAATTCAGGCTCCCACAGGGAGCCCACATATGAACCCAGGGACTTGGCTTTAACAAACTTGAATCTCAGCCCCCTAAGGATGCTGCACACCAAATATCAAAACATTCCAACTGCTGGATCTGAAGAAGAAGATTTTTAAAGAAAATTCCTCATTTTGAACTAAGTTACAATTCAAGCTCCCACAGTGAGTCCAAATATGGACCTAGGGACATGGCTTGAACAAACTTGAATCTCACCCCCTAAGGATGCTGCATACCAAATATCAAAAGCATTCATCTGCTGGATCTGAAGAAGATTTTTAAAGAAAATTCCTCATTTTGAACTAAGTTATCATTCAAGCTCCCATAATGAGCCCAAATATGAACCAAGGGATTTGGCTTGAACAAACATGAATCTCACCCCTCTGAGGTCGCTGCATGCCAAATATAAAAACATTCCGACTGCTGGATCTGGAGAAGAAGATTTTTAAAGAAAATTCCTCATTTTGAACTAAGTTATAATTCGGGCTCCCACAGTGAGTCCAAATATGGACTTAGGGACATGGCTTGAACAAACTTAAATCTTACCCCCCTAAGGATGCTGCATACCAAATATCAAAACATTCCGACTGCTGGATCTGGAGAAGAAGATTTTTAAAGAAAATTCCTCATTTTGAACTAAGTTATAATTCGGGCTACCACAGTGAGCCCAAATATGAACCCAGGGACTTGGCTTGAACAAACTTGAATCTTACCCCCCAAGCATGGTGCATACCCAATATCAGAAGATTCTGCCGGCTGGATCTTGAGAAGAAGATTTTCAAAGAAATTTGCCTGAAATGCACTAAGTTCGAATTTGGGCACCTATACTGAGCCCAAATATAAACCCAGGAGACTGATTTGAACAAACTTGAATCAGATCCACCCCACAATGTTGCATACCACATATGTAAAGATTCTGCCTGCTGGATCTGGAGAAGAAGATATTTTAAGAAATTTGCCTGAAATGCACTAAGTTAGAATTCGGGCTTCTATAGTGAGCCCAAATATGAATCCAGGGGGCCGATTTGAACAAACTTGAATCAGATCCACCCCACAATGTTGCATACCAAATATGAAAAGATTCTGCCTGCTGGATCTGGAGAAGAAGATTTTTTAAGAAATTTGCCTGAAATGCACTAAGTTCGAATTCGAGCTTCTATAGTGAACCCAAATATGAATCTAGGGAGCCGATTTGAACAAATTTGAATCAGATCCACCCCACAATGTTGCAAACCAAATATCAAAAGATTCTGCCTGCTGGATCTGGAGAAGAATATTTTTTAAGAAATTTGCCTGAAATGCACTAAGTTCAAATTTGGGCTCCTATACTGAGCCCAAATATGAACCCAGGGGGGCCAATTTGAACAAACTTGAATCAGATCCACCCCACAATGTTGCTTACCAAATATCAAAAGATTCTGCCTGCTGGATCTGGAGAAGAAGATTTTTTAAGAAATTTGCCTGAAATGCACTAAGTTCGAATTCGAGCTTCCATAGTGAGCACAAATATGAATCTAGGAAGCCGATTTGAACAAACTTGAATCAGATCCACCCCACAATGTTGCTTACCAAATATCAAAAGATTCTGCCTGCTGGATCTGGAGAAGAAGATTTTTTAAGAAATTTGCCCGAAATGCACTAAGTTCGAATTCAAGCTTCTATAGTGAGCCCAAATATGAATCTAGGGAGCCGATTTGAACAAATTTGCATCAGATCCATCCCACAATGTTGCATACCAAATATGAAAAGATTCTGCCTGCTCGATCTGGAGAAGAAGATTTTTTAAGAAATTTGCCTGAAATGCACTAAGTTCAAATTTGAGCTCCTATACTGAGCCCAAATATAAACCCAGGGGGCCAATTTGAACAAACTTGAATCAGATCCACCCCACAATGTTGCTTACCAAATATGAAAAGATTCTGCCTGCTGGATCTGGAGAAGAAGATTTTTTAATAAATTTGCCTGAAATGCACGAAGTTCGAATTCGGGCTTCTATAGTAAGCCCAAATATGAATCCAGGGGGCCGATTTGAACAAACCTGAATCAGATCCACCCCACAATGTTGCATACCAAATATGAAAAGATTCTGCCTGCTCGATCTGGAGAAGAAGATTTTTGAAGAAATTTGCCCGAAATGCACTAAGTTCGAATTCAAGCTTCTATAGTGAGCCCAAATATGAATCTAGGGAGCCGATTTGAACAAACTTGAATCAGATCCACCCCACAATGTTGCATACCACATATCAAAAGATTCTGCCTGCTGGATCTGGACAAGAAGATTTTTTACGAAATTTGCCTGAAATGCACTAAGTTCGAAATCGGGCTCCTATACTGAGCCCAAATATGAACCCAGGGGGCCGATTTGAACAAACTTGAATCAAATCCACCCCACAATGTTGCATACCAAATATCAAAAGATTCTGCCTGCTGGATCTGGAGAAGAAGATTTTTTAAGAAATTTGCCTGAAATGCACTAAGTTCGAAATCGGGCTCCTATACTGAGCCCAAATATAAACCCAGGGGGCCGCTTTGAACAAACTTGAATCAGATCCACCCCACAATGTTGCTTACCAAATATGAAAAGATTCTGCCTGCTCGATCTGGAGAAGAAGATTTTTTAAGAAATTTGCCTGAAATGCACTAAGTTCGAATTCGATCTTTTATAGTGAGCCCAAATATGAATCTAGGAAGCCGATTTGAACAAACTTGAATCAGATCCACCCCACAATGTTGCATACCAAATATCAAAGAATTCTGCCTGCTGGATCTGGAGAAGAAGATTTTTTAATAAATTTGCCTGAAATGCACGAAGTTCGAATTCGGGCTTCTATAGTAAGCCCAAATATGAATCCAGGGGGCCGATTTGAACAAACTTGAATCAGATCCATCCCCACAATGTTGCATACCAAATATGAAAAGATTCTGCCTGCTCGATCTGGAGAAGAAGATTTTTGAAGAAATTTGCCCGAAATGCACTAAGTTCGAATTCAAGCTTCTATAGTGAGCCCAAATATGAATCTAGGGAGCCGATTTGAACAAACTTGAATCAGATCCACCCCACAATGTTGCATACCACATATCAAAAGATTCTGCCTGCTGGATCTGGACAAGAAGATTTTTTACGAAATTTGCCTGAAATGCACTAAGTTCGAAATCGGGCTCCTATACTGAGCCCAAATATGAACCCAGGGGGCCGATTTGAACAAACTTGAATCAGATCCACCCCACAATGTTGCATACCAAATATCAAAAGATTCTGCCTGCTGGATCTGGAGAAGAAGATTTTTTAAGAAATTTGCCTGAAATGCACTAAGTTCGAAATCGGGCTCCTATACTGAGCCCAAATATAAACCCAGGGGGCCGCTTTGAACAAACTTGAATCAGATCCACCCCACAATGTTGCTTACCAAATATGAAAAGATTCTGCCTGCTCGATCTGGAGAAGAAGATTTTTTAAGAAATTTGCCTGAAATGCACTAAGTTCGAATTCAAGCTTTTATAGTGAGCCCAAATATGAATCTAGGAAGCCGATTTGAACAAACTTGAATCAGATCCACCCCACAATGTTGCATACCAAATATCAAAGAATTCTGCCTGCTGGATCTGGAGAAGAAGATTTTTTAAGAAATTTGCCTGAAATGCACGAAGTTCGAATTCGGGCTTCTATAGTAAGCCCAAATATGAATCCAGGGGGCCGATTTGAACAAACTTGAATCAGATCCATCCCCACAATGTTGCATACCAAATATGAAAAGATTCTGCCTGCTCGATCTGGAGAAGAAGATTTTTGAAGAAATTTGCCCGAAATGCACTAAGTTCGAATTCAAGCTTCTATAGTGAGCCCAAATATGAATCTAGGGAGCCGATTTGAACAAACTTGAATCAGATCCACCCCACAATGTTGCATACCACATATCAAAAGATTCTGCCTGCTGGATCTGGACAAGAAGATTTTTTACGAAATTTGCCTGAAATGCACTAAGTTCGAAATCGGGCTCCTATACTGAGCCCAAATATGAACCCAGGGGGCCGATTTGAACAAACTTGAATCAAATCCACCCCACAATGTTGCATACCAAATATCAAAAGATTCTGCCTGCTGGATCTGGAGAAGAAGATTTTTTAAGAAATTTGCCTGAAATGCACTAAGTTCGAAATCGGGCTCCTATACTGAGCCCAAATATGAACCAAGGGGGCCGATTTGAACAAAATTGAATCAGATCCACCCCGCAATGTTGCATACCAAATATCAAAAGATTCTGCCTGCTCGATCTGGAGAAGAAGATTTTTTAATGTTTTTCCTATTGCCTACAGTGTTAAAAAGTGCTGACTGAAAAAAGTACCTTGTGATCAAACCGATAGAGATTTTTTTTAACCATTCTATTCTACTGGATATAAGTAAGCTTTATACAAAATAAGAATTAAATGTTATAACTTTTTTCAACCCGTTATGTTACAACAAATTAACCAATAATGTTATAACTTGTGTATACTAATTCCAGTTACAGCTATTGTAGGGCTCCTGGGTCAGGGACGGCGTCCCCACCCCCCCCCCCCCACCCCCCCAACTCCCCTTCCAGTTTATCTCAGAGTTAAAAAAAAACACTTTCATAATAAACCAACCATTATTGTAATAAACCCATTTCTGTGATAAATTACGCGTCCATTATATGGTCGGACATTAGGTAAGGGTACTATCCTATATTTTAAGGATACTAAACCCACAGAATCACCCTTTTCATCGTATGAAGCAATGAAAGCTATGAAAATGATCACGATGCGTGCAAAATCATACGTCTCAAAATGAAAGCTATGAAAATGAGTGCAGTGAGTACCTCTTCATATGTCTCATACCCTCATTAAAGATACTATACTACCTTTATTTGGGAGTGTTTTGGGAGTGTTTGGGTCAGTTTTCTGAAGATTGTCGGTTGGTTGGATTAATTCGATATTGTCGGGTTGTTAGGGGTGAGACAGAGCATGTGTCCCCATAACAACACGCGCTACGCACTCCTACCACCTATTACCATGATAATGACGTCACAACATGGCCACCCACGTGCACTATCATGACAACCCAACATGACCGCCCAGTCACGTGACATGACGTCACTTCCGGGGTCCTTCCCCAGGCTCCTACAAAATGGCTCATTTTCAACATACATAACTACTCAACACCATCACCAACACAACACCAACATCAACACAACTCCTCCTCCACACCCTCCTCCTCCCTATACTGCCTGTTCTAGTGATTCCGCCTTTTCCAGAACCTGTAATCCCAAATTCATCACTTCCACTTCTTCCAACATCTCCACCATCTATATTATCATACCGTCTAGCACTACTCCCTTATAGCGTTCTCAGATAGCCTTCTCTGCACAATCACCCTGATGTACTAATCCATGACCTCCTCTCTTTCTCAGCCTAATCCCTGCCCACCCCTTTCAATCCTCCTAAACCCCATTCCTCTTCCTACCCAGTCTTGCATCTTATTCTTGTTCCGTGCGACACTACCAACCCACCACATCCACAATATGTACCTCGCTCCATCCAACTTTTTGACCTTTTTTAACTCCACCTCATTTTTGTTCACTGTTAGTTGTTAAAATGTCAAATTAATGAACAATAAGATATTCTTATGACTAAGAAATATGCGACAAATGAGTTTTAGATGCCAAAAACAAGCAGAAACAGAGGCATTTGCCCATCCCCAAAGGCATTAGGGGATTATGGTACACTACATTGCTGGAAGCGGAGACTACGCATGTTGGTAAATGTACCAACCGGATAAAAAAGCACCCACCACCCCCGCCTTCAACATGTTGGGCATTGGATGGTCATGGTAATGATGTCACATGATTGAGTTACCAGGTAATCTGCATCTATGTAACATGACTAGGTCATTCTATGATAAATCCCCGGGAGCTGGGGGGGGGGGGGGGGTGTCTTCTCGCCTTAACCAGAGCAAAAACGTTTAGTATAAATATTACATATCTTTATGCGGCAATAAATGGTAAGTGGTAAAGTCCATCTACAATAGCTGTAGCTGGAATTAGTATACAGAAGTTATAACATTATCGGTTAATTTGTTGTAACATAACGGGTTGAAAAAAGTTATAACATTATGCGTCGATTTTTATAACATAACAGGTTGAAAAAAGTTATAACATTATGCAGAGTTTATAACATTATCGGTTGTTTACTACATTTTTTGTAACATTATGCATTGGTGTAACATTATGCGGTGTTGTAACATTATCGGTTGTAAAAAGCCCAAGTTCCCAAAGGGAACGAAGAGCCCAAAAAAGCCTAAGTGTGGACAAAATTATAATAATATGCCATAAAATTAACTAGCACACTATCAGAATATTTTATGTTACTTACAACTGTCGTTCCTTAAAGATAATAGGAAATAACCTAGAGCACTGTCAATGTAAACAACTTTAAAACAAAAAACCGAAAACAAGACCCCAGGCTGTTTAACATGGCCCGAAGTCAGTAACAGAAACAAGACTATCCGATGTAAAGCAAGATCTTCATCAGAAGAAAAAACGATACATCGGATGTATGATGCATGACCAAAATGCTTAAACACCCCAAGGGTGAAGACGTAACCCTGGGGATGTACAGAATAATCTTCTGTATAATATGTTAAACTCCCAAGAAATTTTATAAAAAAAATTTCAATAAAACAAGCCAAAAAGCTTGGGAGCTTAACTGGGAGGATCAAGGGAAGGTAGGGAAGGAATACTAAACAAACAGTGGACAGATCATTATCAATGAATGATGACGTCAGGCCCATGTCCCGAAATTGGGGAACATGAACTAATTTTTATAAATATTATAAAATTACAGTCCTGAACATTTCAAACCACCGTTTCTTCCTTCCTTCATCCAGTTGTGACCATGGATCCACCAAAATAACCCACTGATTTGCGCCTGGCATCATTAAAACTGAGATTTGAAAGCACAGAAGTCAGTTTGTTGTTATCTGACTGAAGAGCCAAACAAAGAATGATGTTTGTGCCAGTTTCGGTGACTTCCTGATGCCTGCGCATGCGTGGAGAGTACATGGACGGCCAGATAGGACATCTAATTTTCGGTTTTGCATGCAAATTTTGGGGATTGGGGGCAAAATTTGTGTTTGGCTCTAGATATTTTTGAGTTACCACCCGCTAAGTCTGGGCCATTAGTGTACAGTATAAAAATACATCGCTCAGGATTCTAGGTAGGCTACTATGGTGTAAACAATAAGACTCAAGTCTATAACACCTTGGAAAACAAACCGAAAAGCATTATTCCTTTAGCGGTTTTATTCCCAAAAGACAGCGGTCAGAGCCTAGCTAACGTAGCTCAGAAGTCTTCATCTCCGTGAAGACAGATATCTCAGTGTAACTTGTGACCTTGAAAGCTCGCTAAACGGAGACTTACAACCATCGTCGCGCAAGGTAGGGAATGATGAGCCACTATTCTAACAGCCGTAATTCCAAAAGAGACAGTAGTCTCAAGGTAGCTACGCAGTTATGAGTCTTTGTCTGTCTGAAGACATATCTGTGTCACTTGCGGCCTTTAAAAGCTCACAAAATGGAGACTTACAACACTAGCCGCTAATGTGTGAGAAAAGACCGCTGTAACAGTACATAAGGCTATTATGGCGTTCACAATGGCATTAAATGTCCGGACGCCAAGGAATACAACACCGAGAAGGAAAACACATACTTATTCCCTCCGATGGCTCTATTCCAAACAAGACAGCTGTCTCACCCTATGCATTATGGAACCTCAATTCTTAAAGAACAGGGCATTGCATTTCTTATACTATTGCTAAGGCAAGGAAGGCGTCAATAATCGGGACAAAAGCCCTCGACACCTGACCAAAAGATCCGGGGATGAAAGATCTTTGTCTTTCCATCGCACGGTATGATAAGCTGTTTTGCCTAGCAAATGCAGACTTATAATCAGATGGAACAAGATTCGAAGAGCTTATGAAAGTGCCCTTCTGCGAGGGATGGAGACTCACACTCCATAGCCCTCTCACCATCCAAATGTTCCATCTGAAAATATGGTCAACTCCATCTGACTGAATGGATGACTGGACCAATGCAGCACCATTCGACAGCTCACCACCAGAGCCTGTTAAACTGTAGTACCAGTGACTACTGGAATGCTGCGATATGCAGAGCAATCTGTGGCATAAGCTGCTCACAGGACAGAGATCTAGCTCCAGATCCTAGACACAGGTGTCCCATATAAAAAAGCCTCTAACAACTAGCTATCAACCCGAACAGGTGAAGTCAGATAGCTGGTCTGTGGTCAACATACTTCATTAATGAAGTAGGGGAAGATGCCATAGCCACAACCGGATCCGGCTGCAGTGTGGAAGGAGTGTCCCGAACTGCAAGCGTGAACAGGTGTCCTAACCCACTAAAGTTTCTCAAATCAAAAACAGTCCACCCTGACTGCTGACAGAGAGGGTTCTCCAGCTCGCGGTCTGCTCCAGACCTCACCGAGCATTCCGTTAGAAATTTGTAGTCATCTATCTCTTAACAACAGCCGACCCCGGTTGAAGTGCGGAAGAAGCATCCAAACTCGTCATACTCTGGACAGATGCTCCTACTCATTGAAGTTTCTTAAAACATAAAACAGTTTCCCTGACTTTTAACGGGAAGAAAATGCTCTGCACTCGTGATCTGTACCCAGATCTCGTCGAGTATCCCACTCAGAAACTTCTAGGCTAATTCCCCTTTCCTGTGCTTCCAAGTAAGCAGAAGAAGCCATAACTGCCGTCGGCCCCAGCTGCAGAGTGGAAGGAGCATTCCGATGCATGTTTCAACTCAATAGGTTTCACACAACGGACACAGTCGACCCTGACTGTTAACGGGAAGGAGAGGGTTCTCCAATCGGTAATCTGACCTAGTCGAGCATCCCATTGAGAAACTTCTGGCTTCTTCTACATGCTCAAATGACTGGCCCGACCCAGCACCGTCCGATGGCTCACTACCGTAATCTGCTGACGGGTGCCCCTTGCTGGATTTTAAAGCTGCGATAAGCTGCGCAAATTCTGTTACAGAGACTTGTGGAGCTGCAGCTTAGAAAATATGGTCAACTCCATCCTTCTCCGCCGCATGTTGCTCCCACGATGGAGATCTGGGCGTCGATCTCTTCATCGAACGACCCGATGAATCAAGCCTCAAATCACTAGCTACTGGATGGACTGACTTTCTTTTCCTTCTTTCTTTATCTTCTTTCTTCGAGGGTAAAGACTGGAGCATCTTCACTTGGATGCATGAACATCTATAGTCGAGTAGCTAGAGTGTGGTCGCATGTGCTTCGCTAAAGCAGAGGAAAAAGCCATAACTGAAGCTGGCCCCGGCTGCAGTGTAGAAGGAGTGTCCCAAGAGGCCAGGGAGGACGTTAGTGCCGACTCAGTGCAAGTTTCTCAAAGCAACAGTTGACCCCAACTATTACTGGGTTAGAGAAGGCTCTCCCACTTGCGGTCTGATGCAGACCTCACCGAGCTTCCCGAAGAGAAACTTGCAGACTTCTTCCCTTTATTTTGCCATTGTCTCTGGGTAAGCTTTTGATTAAAAGGTGCTCGCTCTACCCAAATCTACACTCTCCTCAACCGCATCGGACATATCCGGTATTATGGTTCCCTCTATCGGGTAACCGCCTGACCGGTCGAGCTAGCTGCTGGAATAAGAGGCCTTATTCCTTATAATCAAGAGTACCTTAGCAGCTAGCTCTGTTCACTCCTCAGAGTGCGATGACGGCAGCACATTCTGGATGGGTGTCACAATACCATCACCATGTTCCTGTTCCTCTGGAAAAGAAACTGAGAAATCGAATTATCTTACGGCGACAGCCCCAACATTGGAACTTCATCGCGAATACATAGTGCGACACCCATTTCCAATGTTAGTGTCCTAATGAGTCGGACCTGACACACAAATGGGATCAAAATCAGTAGGCGTGCACTGACTACAGGCAAGGCAACAAGCATGTAAATCCGATGTAGTCTATTACGCCCTACACTGAGAGCAGTATTAAATTCATAAATAATAATAATCCAACAAGTTCACTGCACTCCTAACATCTAACATATAATCATACAATATAAGGATACATGATGAAGACAATCAAAAATAATTTCGAAACAAATTAAAACAAATTTTTTCCAAATTTTTTTTTTAAAACGCCTAAGTTCCCTAAGGGAACCACATGAGCCCAAGAGCATCCCGACAGAGCCTAAGTGTGGACAACACCAAAATATTAAAGCTACACAACCGGAATATTAATAAATGTATCCTAATATAATTGTGATGAAATAAAACCCTGAATATTACCTGTTAAGGACGTTGATAAAAGTAAACGTCAGGATAGAAACCAGAAACTAGACAAAAAGCACACCAAAGGCCCAAGTCAGTAAATAATTAACTGATACCTGATGCAAAGCTAGATCTTCATGTGAAGAAAATACAATGCATACGGTAGGAGATGCAAGATAAAAATGGCCTAACACCCCTAGGGTGAGGATGTAATAGTGGGGATAAACATAATAAACATTCTGTACAACACGTTAAACTCCCAAGAAATTTAATAAAAATTTCAATAAAAAAAACTGCCAGAAGCTTAGGAGTTTAACCGGAGGGTTCATGGAAGGATAGGGAAGGAACACATAATCAACAGTAGGTAAATCATTAGCAAAACTAATGACGTCAAAGCGTATATCCCGAAATTGGGTAAAATGAAATAATTTTCCTATTATTTAAAAATTACAGCCCTGAACTTCTCAAACCACCGCTGTTCACTTCTATCATTCATTTACTGCCTTGAATCCACCATATACTTCGTTGATTTGTGTCTGGCATCCACCAAAAGAGAGATTAAAAGCACAGATGTCAGTTGAGATGTTTACTGACTTTGGGCCAAACAAAGAATGATGTTTGTGCCAATTCCGTCTTTTCCTGAGTACTGTGCATGTGCAGATAGTACGAGTATGGAGGGCCAGATAGGACTTTTAATTTTCAGTATTGTACGCAAATTTTGAGGACTGGGGGGTTCAAAATTTGTTTGGCCCTTGATAATATTGAGTTTGCACCAGCTAAGTCTGGGCCATTGGTTATTAGTATATAAGTATAAAAATTTACTCTATGGACTATGTAATTAACACATCAAATTTGTACTGAAGGTGTGCAAATGGTTTTGTGTTTGGAAGTTATATACAACAACAGGGTAATTCAATTAAGAGGACTCCACTGTACCACCTAGGTGTTATATTATAAGAATTACCTTCAAAGAATTTAAATGCCCAACAATGTACATTGCTGACTTTCCTCTTGTTAATGCTACATTCATTCTTTTTCTGTTTGCCAAAAACCTTAAAATAGATGAGAGTATATTCCTGCATCAAAAGGATGAGTGTGATAAAAAGATTGTGGACAATTTTCTAGAATATCTACGGCACCACAGCCTGTCAGTCCACAGACTCAGCAGTGATTTCAAGCGATGTCTTCACTTCAAGAGGCAGCCATTTAGTGTTGGGCAGTTTCCCAATTAATCTGGTATGACCGGTTATAAAAAATATTGTTAGTAGTATTATCAAAAATACAAGAAAAAAAACTGAAATATAGTCATCAGGGACCAGCTTAGGAGGAAATTTTAGGGAGACTCCATGTCTCCCTCCAGAAAAAATAGGGAGACTGCAGAGTCATGTAGGGAGACTTCATAGGCAAGTGGGGAAAATTAAGAATATTCATGTACCACCCCCGCCGTCCCTTCATATTTTCAATTTGTGGTCCTCCATTAATGTCCCAATAATCCAGGTGCAGTTGTCTATGAGGCATCTATGCCAGGTTAAAAAATCACAAAGTAATTATTGACTGAAAATCCCCCACTGCTACCCTCTCCTTCATGACCCCCTCCCCTCTTCTTCATGCCAATCCCCCAGCACCCTCCTGTGGTTGCCTTTCACCAAAGTCTACTAAGCTGATAATTTCCTAAGTCTGAAAGTGTGAACAGGACCAGATGTAAGAAGGTTGCTTGGGAGGTACTTTGTTAGTAAAGAAACAAAATACAATCTGGGGTCGAGTATTTTGTAAAAGAAATGTCATTCCGAATCATTTTTATGGCATTCTGGTGTCACTCCGTGTCATTCCGTTGTTTAGGAGGACCCTTTTTCAAGATCGTCCACATGCACTCTTGTGTCCTGTAC
Organism: Pictodentalium vernedei; assembly: GCA_031216915.1. Classification (NCBI taxonomy): domain Eukaryota; kingdom Metazoa; phylum Mollusca; class Scaphopoda; order Dentaliida; family Dentaliidae; genus Pictodentalium; species Pictodentalium vernedei. Next base: position 484,061,763 of record CM062296.1, read on the forward strand.
AATGCTTTTCTTGTCATCACTAAAGCTTTTTTCATGTGTTTCAATTCCATTCATGTTTTTATGGGAATAGACAGCCTAACAGTTAACAGTCGTCAGCAAAACGAAATAAAAATACTGTGTTATAAAATACATCTGTTGTGTATACATTTTCGGCATCCTAAGCGACGTAACCTACTTTCAAACTGAGTTATTTTGTTGAGTCGCGTAAGTCACCTATTTTCGTTTCGACATTTGAAGCTCCGACTGAAATGCAACAAAATAGAAATAAAAAAATCTGCCAAAAGAGACAATGGACAAATGATTGTCATGTGATTTCATTAAATGGACGTTTATTTGACGAATTAAAATGCCCATTTATCACACTCGAGCACATTTGATTTTTGAAAATAATCGTTTTCATGCAAAGCTCGCATCACTCAGTTCAGCCTTTCCTCATTTTGGCCAATTTTTAGAGGGCGACTTGTAATCGCCCCGACAATTTTTCTAGGCGACTTTAAGCTTAGAAGGGCGACATAATCGCCCTAGTCACCCTCACGGCTGGTCCCTGATAGTCATGTAAAGAAATCAATTCCCATTCACCTCCATAGCTGACAAAAAGTAACACTGTTCAGAGAATGCAGTTGCTGTCCATTTCAGAAGTGTTTGGAGAAACCTAGAGTTAACACAAATGAGCTCTAAGGAGGGCTCGATTAACACAATAATTGGGCCGATTTTGTTTTTAATCACAGCCGGGGCATTTCCTGGTTGATCAAATCAGTGGCTTTGATCATGATGCAACATTGCATTGGGCACATATCATTAAAGAATAAATACAATGTGTTCAGCTGGTAGTTTGCAGTATGATTTCATGGTGCAGACATCACAAGTCAATTGGAGAAAAAAAACCCTAAAATACAAGCTTTTTTTGAGTGGCAGAAGATTGTTACGCAACATGTATGTCGCATGGTTGTCACATACGTTTTCAGTATGTCAAGTTCATTGTTCAATTCAGTTACCTCCCACGCTATGTGTCTCCGATATTGACTGCAGTCTTGGAACCTCTGGAGAAACACATCAAGGGAGGTAAACAGTTGAAAAGTTAAAAAATTTATAGTAATTTATATATTTTTTATACTTACCAATGACCCAGACTTAGCTGGTGCTAACTCCACAAAAACCAGGGCCAAACACAAATTTTGCCCCCCAATCCCCAAAATTTGCATCCAAAACAAAAAGAAATCATGTCCTAAAGGACCTCCATAGTACGACTCTACTGCGCATGCGCAGTGACGCAGTCGTCCCGAAATTGGCGCCAAATATCATTCTTACTGGCAGTGCCTGGTCAGCGCTATGTACTCAGCGGGGAGGCAAGAGTTCCCAACTCAGGGAGGGCCATCCCCGTCTGGGTCATTGGTAAGTATAAAAAATATATAAATTACTATAAATTTTTTAACATTTTTATACTGTACCAATGACCCAGACTTAGCTGAATAGTAAACAGGCTGGAGGGCCTAGGACATAGAGGAAAATCCAATAAGCTCAATTATAAAATAAAGAGGTAACCCCTTAAGGAGAAAAGGAGTATTAGGCTTTACATGTATCTTTCTTATTTAATATTTAAATTAGAAAGATACACTACCCTTAATAATTGAGCACAATAACATTCATGTTCTCTATTAACATCCAGTATAACCTTTATACTAATTATTTTTAAAACAAGCCAATAAATAAAGTAGTCCAGAGAATTGAGACTCTTTATAATCATTTAAAAGTGTCCGAGTATTGTATATTAAAGCCCGTTTGACACTTGACATATACAAATGCTTCACACCGAGCTACACTTTAAAAATAAGACATGAATGAAATTAAACATTAATATTACACTTTAAAACCATCCCGGAAGCGACTCAGAAATACTGTCTTGGAGGAGGCATTCCCTTGCTTTTCACTATAAAGCAGGTGACCTAAGGGAACACCCGCCCCCCCCCCCCCCCCTTCCCCTTGCCCTGGGTCAAATAGCCCAGAGCGAAGAGGGCAGCCGGACGGAGTCACTGCCGGAACAGAAAGCCTGCATAACTATAGTTGCAACTGTTTAGTGGACGACATTCTGAGCAACAGATAACGGACCTAAACAATGCAGGTCTCCAGAAATGGACTCAATATTTCTGAGATAAAAATTAGTAAATGTGGATGGCTGAGACCAATAAGCAGCCTTCATTAAATCTGTAATAGCAACACTATTAGCATAAGCCCAGGAAGTAGAAAGAGCTCTTACTTCATGAGCAGAAATCTTAAGCACAGACTGCTGAGAAGAAGATAAATCTTCATACGCAGTACGGATAGTTAACTGAATCCATCTAGCAATAGAATGGACTGAAATGTCCTTTCTATTAGGCATCAAAGACAGAAAGAAACGTTTCCGTCCCTTTCTGATGAACTGAGATCTCTGTTTATAGATACGTAGTGCTCTAACAGGACAGAGTAAAGGCCTACGCCCGTCTGAAGACGGAAGAGCCTTAATAACAATAGGTTCCGGATATTTATTAGGAGCCTGATTCTTAGCTAAAAAACCGACGTTAGTAGTGAAGGTGATAGTGTTCCCAACACTACGATAATGAGAATCATCCACCGATAGTGCATGAAGCTCACTGACTCTTCTGGCAGAAGAGAAAGCTAAGAGAAAAGCTGTCTTATAAGATAAGAATTTGAAATCTACTGTCCCAAGAGGTTCAAATGGCTTTTCCTTCAATTTAAGGAGAACCCAAGCTAAATTCCACTTAGGAATTAATCTAGGAGTTCTGGGTCTATTTATCGAAAAGTTTCTAACCAATTTCGATAAAGAGACATTAGATCCAATTTGTAAACTATCATGATGTGCATAGGTATCAGATAACATAGATCTATAACCCTTTATAGTAACCGGTTGCAGTTTGATTTCGTCAAACAAGTATACTAGAAAGTTAGCAATGTCTGGTATAGAGGGATCAAATATATCAACAGAATGATCCCTACACCAACGATGGAAAACCTTCCACTTAGCCGCATAGTTTAGCGAAGAGGAGGTCCTCCTACAGTTAGAAATCGCGTCCACTGCTCGTCCTGTAAAGTGCTTGCCATGCAAGAAGGACCGCACAACGGAAAAACGTGAAGGTTGAGACCTTGCGGGTTGTGATGCAGTTGGCGCGATTTCCCCTGCCAAAGAAGATCCTCTCGTGGAGGGAGCTTCCGCGGTAGGTCCCACAACAGACACCTGAGTAGATTTATCCACGGTCTCTGTGGCGACAGAGATGCTACCAACAGAATCTTGCATTGAGATTGTTTTATCTTTAGCAATACTTGTTGAATTAACGGCGCTGGAGGATACGCATATCCTATCATTCCGTCCCAAGGGATCGATAGAGCGTCTACAGCAAATGCTCTTGGATCCGGACACGGGGACACATACGTCTGCAACTGATTGTTGAGATGTGTCGCAAATAAGTCTATCATTGGCCGTTCCCATTGGTAGCAAATCTGATTGAATACTTGTTTGTTGAGAGTCCACTCCGACGGCAACAAGCGACCCTTTCGAGAAAGGGAGTCTGCTAGCACATTCAGACGACCCGGTATGTGACGGACCGAAAGAAGAACGTGATGTTCCAACGCAAACAGAAGGATTCTTTCCGTTAGATTGAACAACGGAACTGAATGAGTGCCTCCCTGATTCCGTATATACGCCACTACTGTCGTATTGTCGGATAGGATTTGGACATGAGCATCGTGAATAATGTCCATCCAGTGACGTAACGCAAGCCAAATTGACATCATTTCCTTGATGTTTATGTGCTTGCACAGGAATTGCGGATCCCAAAGACCCTGGCATCTCGAATCCGTTGGGATTAATGATGCACCCCAACCTGTTTGACTGGCATCCGTCATAATGGTAAAACTCGGATCCGGCAACTGCAGCGGAACTCCTTGAGTTAACCACTGAATGTTTGCCCAAGTCTGAATCTCTTGTTTCACTTGATCTGACAAGAGAACGTCTACATCGAGCGAATGAATTTTCACACTCCAATTCTGAGTCAAGAAAATTTGAAGAGGCCGTGTGCGTAGCCGTCCCATCGGAATGAGATCCGCAGCGGCTCCGCACAGACCTATCAGTCTCATAAATTCTCTCGCTGTGACTTTGTCTGTATTTAGACAATAGCGAGCGTAACAACTGACTAATTTCGCTCTGGTTAACGGCAGACGAACGAGATTGTTGTGCGTCTCGAAGCTCATTCCCAGATGAGTGAATGACTTGGACGGCACCAGATCCGACTTCTCCTCGTTTACTATGAAACCGAGACGTCGGAGCAATAGAAGAAGATTCTGAACATCGTTCTGAAGCGTTAACTCGTTGCCGTACCTCTGAAGAATGTCGTCCAGGTAGGCCGACGTTACCGCAGACGAATGAGCTCGGAAGTAAATCATTACCGAGTTCATTACCCGAGTGAAAGCCCAGGGTGCTAGATTCAATCCGAAGCACATGGCCCGGAACTGATACACCACTCCTAGGACTGCGAAGCGTAGATACTTTCGGAATGTTGGATGTACCATGACGTGAAAGTACGCATCTTTGAGATCTATGCTCGTTGCATAATCGTTCACCCGAATACTCGCTCTGACCGATCGAATCGTCTCCATATAAAACTTCGGAGCGATGATCAGCTTGTTTATCCAGCTCAAATCTATGACTGGACGGAACGAGCCGTCTGGTTTCGGAACCAGAAACAGATGGCTGTAGAATCCCAGCGATTCCTGGTTTTCTACGACCTCTACCGCGTTCTTCATTAAAAGAGACTGCACCTCTGATAGCAGAGCGTCTCTTTTCTGAGGGTTTGACGGAAGATGAGTCCACTTTGGACTTCGAGTTAATGGAGGCTTTCGTTTGAAGGATATCTTTAGACCTTCCGAAGACACTCCTCTCACCCACGGATCGTCCGTAATCGACGCCCACTCTTGAGAAAAACTCGACAACCTTCCGCCAACCGGAACGCGATAGAGGTTTGAGCCATCACCTCCTGGATCTGCGAGGCCTGCGGTAGGAGAAACCACGTCTTCCACGACCCGCACCTCGCCTCGTCGACCTCGGGGCGTCCGACCGATTGTCCCGGCCTGAAGGACGTCCCGAACGAGAGTCGCTATCCTGACGGTCTCTCGAATAAGAGCTAGAGGACGCACCGGAACCTCTATAGGAACCTCTCTTGGGCGGATAAGACCCAGAAGTGCCCGCCTTATTCGTGTCTGCTGAATCCGACCTTTTAGGAGCGGATCTAAACAACAGAGAATCACTAGCTTTCTTTTTAATATTATCATAAATAGCGGAAAGCTTGCCGTCAAAGAGAAGATCTCCTGAGACCGAAGCGACTCTAAGAGAGTTCTTCACCTTAGAATCCACTAGTGTGGATGTAGACAGGGCTGCGTCACGTCTAACCAACTCCAGATTTGCCACTGAAAGGGCGGAGTTACACGTGGAATAAGCTACTGCCCTTGAAAGAAGTCTTAAGGAGGATTGTATATCCTGAAACTCTTCCCCTTGAAGACGCAGTGATAACGCCTTCGTAAGGTGATCTGCGTAAGATAAGGCATCTAAATTGGCTCTGTTAGACGCAATAGCTGTTTCCAACACTGCGGTTGGAATAGAAGCTGACGACGGTAATGATAGCTCTAAGTCTTCCGCCTCGTCGTCCATACGCAGAGGAACTCTCGGTATACCCTGACCTGCCGTGTCGAATTTATTCCTTGCATTAATGAAAGGCAGGTTGAGAGTATTTGCGGACAAGAAGCCTGCTTTCCCTGTTCTGGAAGCAAGTTTAAAAATAGCGTCGTTCAATAATTCAAATGTTCTTGCAACATTATTGGACTGCGACGGAAACTCGGGAGCGATGTCCCTGAACCGCTCGAAAAAATCAGAGTCCAATGACGCTATAATTCTCCTGTCCGGAAGCGCAGCAGTCTGGCCCGACGGAACAACTTGAGGAAGAAAGTGCCGGATGAAGTCTACGGCAGCTTTGTGTTGTTCCGAAAGGGATAGCTCCAATTCATCCGTATCCCTTTCACCATCCGGTCGGACCTCCCGATGTTCCCGGTCGTCCGCCCCCGATGCTTCGGCGGAGCGTACCGACCCAGCGCCGTCGGATAATTCTCGATCCGACACCGTCTCTGTCGGCTGCTGGGATGCTGCGATAAGCTGTGCTATCTGCACTAGAATGTCCGACGTCGAGACCTGCGGAGGAGCGGTCTTTCGCTGCTTTGCCGAGGGCAGCTCCGCATCAGATGGCTCCCGCATACTTTTCCTATGCGAACGTCCGGAGTCCATCGGTCTCGAATCCCTGGCTGCCGGATGGTGTGACCTGGTCGCCGAATAATCCTTCATCGGCGAAGCTGGCAAGATATCGGAGGTCACGCAGCCAAGGTGCGGTCGTGTGCGCCGGCGAGAAGAGGAAGCCTTAACAGTCTCTGCGGACTGCTTATACAACGGAGCGTCCCGAGCGACGGACGTATGCTCCGCTAAAGACACATTTTGTACCACAACATCTGGTCCCAGATGTTGTTGTACGAGAGAGGGGCCTCTCTCGCTCGCGGCCCGGCTGGACCTGGACGAGCTAGGAACCGGACTAAAAGGCTTCCTCCGTTCTCGTTCACTATCTGCCGTCACTGGGTGTGCATCTATTATTTTTATAGTGCTCGCATCACCCAAAATTTCCTCTTGGACCGCATCGGACGAACCCGGCTGCCGAACCATTCGGTGAATGGACGCTACACCGGGCGAGCTAGCGGACGACATTTGTCTAATCTCCATGAGCACTTTTGCCGCTAGCTCTGTATTTAATTGTGACGACGGACGCACACTTGAAGAAGATAACATGGAAACATCACCCTGTTCTGGTTCCTCTGAAATAGAAACTGAGAGAGTAGAGTGACCTTGTGGAGAAAGAGCCGGCATCGCTCTTTCTCCAGAAACAACATATCGTGACACACGTTTCCAATGTTTCTCATCCCAATGTTCACATACAGGACAGGGATTAATGCGAGAACACTGACTACAATTTATGCAATAATCATGAAAGTCAGAGGAAGATTTCTTCCTATTACAATTTGAACAAGTTCCTTTCATAGTGAAGGAACAACAATAAGTCCTAGTTACTCGCAAAAACCCCTGACACAAAGATACATAATAACATGATCCATTAATAAATGAAAAAACAATTGCAAAACAAAATAATTTTGAAAAAATATTTTTTCAGAGAAGCCCAAGTTGCTGAAAAGTAACGTTGAGCCCCGATGGATCCGATGGCAAAGTGTGGTCAAAAATTTTAAAATTATATAAAATAATTAATGAGACACTTTCGGATAATATAAATGTATCTTATAATGAGATAAACTACCTCAAAGGCAAACAGCCCCCCTCAAAAAAGGCTGTTGCCAATGAAAACAAACAGTGTAAACACAGAAGAAAACATGACTCCAGGCACTGAAAAAACTGGCCCGGAATCAGTCCTCAATTACACTCTATCTGATGCAAAACAGAGACTCCCAGGGGAGAATCTGCAGAACATCAGATGGAAGATGCAGAACACAAACGTTATACACCCATGGGTGAAAACGTAACTATGGGGAAAATAACAGAAAACATTCTGTAACCAAGCAACTCTCCCAGGGAAATTTTAGAAATGAAACTTCTCAAAAATATGCCAAAAGCATGGGAGAATTGCAAGGGGGGACTTTAGAAGGTTAGGGGAGAGGAAACACTGAATAAGCAGTGCAACAATTAGCAAGAATGACAACAAGAGGCGTTTGCCTCGAAAATAGGCAACTTAACATAATTTTAACAAAAAATTTTAAGTACAGCCCTGATTATTTTTTGCCACTTCTTTTTTCCTCTCCTCCTTCTATCCTCCTTAGAATCACATTTTCTCCAAGAATTACGTGTCTGGCATCCTTTAAACTGAGATTTACAAGCACAAAGATCAGTGAGATGTTGACTGATGAAGGGCCAAACAGAGAATGATATTTGGCGCCAATTTCGGGACGACTGCGTCACTGCGCATGCGCAGTAGAGTCGTACTATGGAGGTCCTTTAGGACATGATTTCTTTTTGTTTTGGATGCAAATTTTGGGGATTGGGGGGCAAAATTTGTGTTTGGCCCTGGTTTTTGTGGAGTTAGCACCAGCTAAGTCTGGGTCATTGGTACAGTATAAAAATATGAACATTACACTCTATTACATCCCATCCCTATCTGTCTGTAAACCATGCACAGACACCAGTTCACAATACACGTTTTAAATTAAAGTTATTATTAAATTGAGACACAAAGTATATGCGATTACTATATTTCTGGTTAATACAGCTGAGTCTATATTGTATTCATAACTAAACTGTTTTAACTTGATTTACCACAATATGCAAAACCTTCACAAGGAACAAGAGGCCCCAAGGAGCCTTAATCGCTCACCTGACAAAGTGATTCAAAGAAGTTTTTGGGGTCACATTTAGTTAGACATGGTTCATCAACACTACAAAGGAATGAAGTGATGAGAAGCAAATTTTATGGAAAAACACTAAGAAACGGATTTTACCAACCTGAACCTAGCCTGCTCCCCTCCCCCTGCACCCCCCCCCCAAAAGAGAGCCCACATATTAAGCCAGGGACTCAAATTGAACCAACTTGAATCTGATCCCCCTTGAGATGTTATACACCAAATATGAAAGAACTCTGACTGGTGGATCTGAAGAAGAAGATTTTTAAAGAGATGTCCTCACATTGCTCTAAGTTAAAATTTGGGCCCCCATAGAAACCTAAGTGAAAGTGTCAATGACACTGTAGCTTAATTTGACTGTATGTAGTGTTTGATGAAAAGGATAATGTTCAATGTTTATGAAAGGATCATGAAATAAGACAATTCTTGTGATAATTGAGAGTAAGTTAATTTCGGTTCCATGACAAATTTCACACACATATATGGGACTTGATAATTATCTTTAATTAGCTAATCTAACACATGATTCCTTGATTGTGGGAAGAAATAACCTGTCATCTGACACTTGGCCACTTGATGCAGACCAGATGTGGAATGCACACTTGATATTTAATGTTGATAGTAATATTGGTTCACCTATATTAAATGAATTCAGTGATGGTTGCTTCTTTTTTCTTAAAATAATAAAAGCAATGCTATCAACATCTACTGAGTATGAAAATAATTTGTCAGACATAATTTGGTTTGGATTACCTCTGCTGGTGAGGGCCAGTTGTTTTATTAAGTTTGATGGCATCAGTAGCAACTTGGTCAGAGCTGTGACAATGAGGTGTTGATGACCTGACATGACAAACCAAAGGTCTGTCGTCACAGTTCCTTTACAAGATTCACTTATACCTAAGTGAAGAATGAACAGCTTATATAGAATTCAGATTCTGACTGGTGGATATGAAGAAGATTTTTAAAGAAATTTCCTCATATTGCACTAAGTTAAAATTTGGGTTTCCATAGGGAGCCCAAATATAAACCCAGGGACTCGACTTGAACAAACGTGAATCTGACCCGCCTAAAGATGCTGTATACCAAATATGAAAGGAATCTGACTGGTGGATCTGAAGAAGAAAATATTTAAAGAAATTTCCTCATATTGCACTAAGTTAAAATTCAGTATCCCCTAGGGAACCCAAATATAAACCCAGGGACTCAATTTGAACAAACACAAATCTGAGCTCCCTAGAGATGTTGTGTACCAAATATGAAAGGATTGTGACTGGTGGATCTCAAGAAGATTTTTATAAGAAATTTCCTCATATTGCACCAAGTTAAACTTCAGGATTTTTAAAGAACATTCCTCATATTGCACTACATGAGGAATGTTCTTTAAAAATCCTGAAGAGATGTTGTATACCAAATATGAAAAGATTCTGACTGCTGGATCTGAAGAATGAGATTTTTAAAGAACATTCCTCATATTGCAATAAGTTAAACTTTGTGCTCCAATAGGGAGCCCCAATATTAACCCAGGGACCCAATTTGAACAAGCTTGAACCTACCCCCCCCCCTCCCCCCACCCCCCAAAGAGATGTTGTATAACAAATACCAAAAGATTTCAAATGGTTGATCTGAAGAAGATTTTTAAAGAATATTCTTGTTATTATTTTGGTTAATATCACCCAGCACTAGCAGCCATGACTTGAATAGTAATGACTATTTAGGTAATCTGGTTAATATCTGGATTGTGTGTTGAAGTATCTGTTCTGAGATAACAAAGTTTGGTAAAGTAGGATATAGGTTTTTTAACTCTTTGCGTGCTACTGGAAAATATTCCTGCTCAGAACATGAAATCTCTTTTCACTGAAATAAGTATAATTTGGGCACATTCAATCAAATTTCTCCCTGTAAAATGAATTAACTTTTTGATTTGAGTAAACTTGAGATGAATTTTTCATCAAAATTAGTCATAGCTGCCTCACAGAAGCCATGAATAGTTTTGATAAAACATATTTTGAAAAGAAAAAACTCAGCAAATCGAGGGTTAAATGAAATGTATAGCATATTTAAATTTCTTGCTTAACGCAAATCAACTGTATCTGACCACGCACTTTACAGTGAGTGGTTGAGAACAACAATATCATGGTGCGTGTTCCAAATAGGGGTCACATAACATGGTTTCTTGAAATTTGCTTAAAAATTTAAAAAACAATAATGAAAATCATAAATTTTGATATCCTGTTTGTTGGGTTAATGATTAGGTGTACGATGTTTATTGAGTTGAGTGTGTCGTACTAAATGATATATACACTATGCACACTGGATTTATGTTTTCAGAATCTTCTGCTTCACCACCACCTGAGAGTTTAGTGAATCAGCTATAATTTATAACCAGGCCTTTGTCTTTGAAAGACAAGATTTGCTTGATCAGAAACCACTGCAAGATAATAAGACTATTTTCTACAGGATATCTTCTTGATTGTATGTTAAAGAAGTATTTCTGAGACCACAAAATTCATCAAAGTTGGATATAGGCTATTAAAAGTTCGTGTTTAGCATATTGCATTGTTCAAGTTCTAGTATCTGAAAGTTTAAGTACCAAAAAGGACAAACTGGTCACCCCCAGAAACTATAGATCTTCTCTCGGAATTTTCTCCATGAAGGCAATAACTTGCCTTTTTATTACATAATTACAGTCCCAAATCCTGTGTTGTTTAGTGAATAAATAATGTGTGTACAAAGCTTAATAGTCCTCAACAGAAAGGGGTCAGAGTGCATTTCAATGAGGGTTCATAAGCTGTGTTTTCGGTATGTTTTGTCCAGATCCTAAAGGAAAAATGCTTAGTGATGGTCAGAGGTCTTTGCATGGACCATAACTTTTGAACCATTGGAATTCTTTCAATAAAATGTTATACACATGAGAATCGTATAAACAAGAATGTGTGTGGCACATCATTCTGGAGATCATATTCCCAAAGTCGAGGCTGCAGTGAGTGGTGAAATTTTAATTTATCAGCATTTTTGCCAAGGTGACTTCCCTTCACTGAAGCCATACATTATGCCTCTGGTTCCAACTAGGATGAAATGTATCAGTACTGAATTAATTTTTGAATGATCAATAAAAAAATTACTACTTTCAACTCCTACACTCCCCTTAGGAATCACAGAAAGTGAAGCAGAGCTTGTTTACTGTGGTCCCAGTAGGCAAGCTCTGTTTTACTGGTAAAATAAAACCCAGTACCAAAACCTGGAGTGGAAGTCCTCTGAAATGGGCAACATGGGTGTAAATGACTCAGTGGACTTGAGTTTGTATTCATGTTGCAGTCATGATTAGCCATTGTGCAAAATATGTGACTTTAAATAAATAAATAAATAAATAAATAAATAAATAAATAAATAAATATGACATTCAACTCCTATAGAAACCCATTCAACACATCTCACAAAAATCACCACACAAACATATTAGAATGAGCTCATCGAGGCTGCTCCATAAGAATGTTCATAAGTTTTGTTTCAGAAGCCGAGTTTTTGTGGTGTGTGTAGTGTTGCAAGGATATGATGATACTTTAGGTAAAGGTTTAACCATTCAAATATTAGGCAGTTTAAGAAGATTGTTAAAAATATTTTTTTGTTATCTTTTGTAGTATCAATGTAACTTTGTATTGTTCTGGGAGGGGCAAGAACTATCAAATTCTTTTTGCCAGCCTTCATGACCAGAACACTACAGAGCAATACTTGGAACAAAAATTCTATAGCATAAGAACAACAATAAATCAAAGACAATCTCAAAACATACCCAATAGTTCCATGAGTGCTAGATGCCCTGACACAAGTCATTATCATAACCTGTTTTTCTCGACCTTGGAACCCATCAACAGTGGAAGCTTCAACATGTTGATAATGTCTGTGAAAAAAAAGAAGAAATACATTAATCACACCATTTATAAATAACAAAGAAAGGAGGTTAACTTAATTCCTTACCCAATGCAATGGCTAATACTTGCTCAGCAACATTCACAAAAATTGCCTTTCAAATTGATTGTGTTTAAATTGCTGTCTAAAAATCATAGTTTATGAGCCCTCATTGGCATGAGGCTGATGAGCACAATGAGCTCGTTCTAATGAGGAGTCATAAGCTATTTCTGAGGGGATAAATTAATTAAAAACTTTGGTTATTCAAGAAATTTTGGGCAAGTGTTGACTTCTTATTTGTGTTGGAATAACAGCTGACTTAGTTTCCAGTTGGAGCGGTAGGGATGAAAGTGTGTGGGAAAAAGCCCATAATTATAGTGCGAACCAAACACCATACAGCCAAAAATCCATACCCACAATCTGTGAAAGTTGACCTAAATGCTAATTCTTATAAACAGAAATTGACAAAGTCTGAGCTGAAAATTTTAGATGAAATAAGAAAAAAAGTCACAATATCAGAGTTGGATAATGTTGTGATTGTCCCCTACAACCTACATAAGCAATATAAAAGCGCTGGCCCCACTGGACTTTGAGAAAGTGACCTAAACACAAACTCTCACAAAATTGGACAAGTATGTCTGATGCTGCCACAGTCACCACATGAGCTCACCACTTCTTTGAAGTAGGCGAGTTAAAAAAAAATCCCCAAAGTAAGGGTTAAGCACTCTAGTCATGATCCTAATAACTCCCAGCTACAAGTTGAAAGCCCTGGGGCCACCGGGTTTCAAAAAACAAACACAAATTCTTACAATTTGGATACTGGAGCCGATTTTATTACAAGTACAAGTTCACAGTTATTTGGGTGAAAACAAGGAAAAACGAGCAAAATAACAGAACATATACTAAGTAGAAGGGTTAAGAGAAATTACAATCAGAATTAAACACATCTATAAGCAATATAGATCACTATAATGTGCAATAAAGTTGAATTTAACACCACTTCTTACAACAGAATTTTTTTTTTCTTTTCGTATTTTTATTCAGATAACAAAACATCATTACAAAAAATATGCAACAAATACAATGAGCTCAAAGTAAGTGGAAAAGAAATTATAATATAGTTCATTTACAACAGACAAAACCTTCGAGCCTTGCAAAGTAATGGTGTACCTGTAAAGGTATCAACAGAGTAGAGAAGTATGGCTGGTTTGGAGCATCCAAGAATAAATGTGAAACACTGCGAATAAAAAGAAAACAAAACAAGAGCCCCCAGGGGGCCTGAGGGCACTCACCTGACATGGTAGCCTAAATATAAAACCCAGGGAATTGATTTCAACAAGTTGCATCTGCCTCTCCTTAGAAAAGCTTATACCAAATATCCTAAGATTCAGACCAGTGCATCTAAAAAAAATTTTTTTAAAGAATATTCCCCATATTGAACTAAGTTATAATTCGGGCTCTCACAGGGAGCCCAAATATGAAGCCAGGGATTTAACTTCAACAAACTTGAATCTCCCCCAAAGGATGCTGCATACTAAATATAAAAATATTCCGACTGTTGGATCTGAAGAAAAAGATTTTTAAAGAAAATTCCTCATTTTGTACTAAGTTACAATTCGAGCTCCCACAGTGAGTCCAAATATGGACTTAGGGACATGGCTTGAACAAACTTGAATCTCACCCCACTAAGGATGCTGCATGCCAAATATCAAAACATTCTGACTGCTGAATCTGAAGAAGAAAACTTTTAAAGAAAAATTCCTCATACTGAACGAAGTTATAATTCGGGCTCCCTCAGGCCCAAATATGAACCCGGAGACTTGGATTTCACAAAGTTGAATCACCCCCCCCCCCCCCCCCTAAGGATGCTGCACACCAAATATCAAAACATTCCCACTGCTGGATCTGAAGAAGAAGATTTTTTAAGAAAATTCCTCATTTTGAACTAAGTTACAATTCGAGCTCCCACAGTGTGCCCAAATATGAACCCAGGGACTTGGCTTGAACAAACTTGAATCTCACCCCCCTAAGCATGCTGCATACCAAATATCAAAAGATTCTTATTGGTAGATCTGAAGAAGAAGATTTTTAAAGAATATTCCTCATATTGCACTAATTTGAACATTTGGGGCTCCCATAGAGAGCCCAAATATGGACCCAGGGATTTGATTTCAATAAACATGTGAAATAATCTTCCAAAGAAGTTATATGTGAAATTTGAAAGCTTTTGGAGCAGTGGTTTAGGAGAAAAGTAGTCTTAAATGTTTTTCCTGTTACCCACAGTGTTAAAAAATGCTGACTCTGCACTTTTTCAAAGTCCCAAAAAAGTACCCCATGATGTTGTTGTTTGTTGGTGGTTAACGTCACATATTTATGCACCATGGCTAATCGTGACACAACATGGAGATGAAGTCAAGTTTAGTCAATCGTTGATCTAGTACCTCATGATAAAACTGATAGCAATTTTTTTTACCATTCCATTCTGTTGGTCCTAAGGAAGCTTCACACCAAATAAGAATTCTCAGTGCCGTGTAGTTTTGGAGATATAGGCATTTTAATTTTTTCCTTTTTTTTTAGCGCCTGCGGTTCCGGAACGATGGGGTGACGGGAAAAAACATTTTGGCATAAATTAAGTACTTATGACTCAATAAGCCCTCATATCAAATTTGCTTCAAATCTGCCTCTCAGTTTGGAAAATAGAAATTTTGGGCGGGGCGAAAATTCTTGCCCACCCCCCCCCCCCCCCCATAACAAAGACAAATATAGCTCCTCGAACTTCTCTTGAACAAATCTGAGTCTACACCTCAAAAGGAAGCAGCACACCAAATATCAAGTCTCTGCTACTGCTGGTTCATGAGAAGAAAATTTTTTAAGATTTTAACACACTTTTTAGGCGTGGCCCTACCGAGGGGTGAGGCAGCTTGATTTGAACAAAATCAAATTGAGATGTCATAATAAACTGTTATCTCAAATAACAATTAAATTGGTTCAGCGGTTTGGGAGGAGAAGACGCAAACACCATGTTTACGGACGACGGACGACAGACGGTGAGTGATCACTATAGCTCTCCTGACTGAAAGTCAGGTGAGCTAAAACTATTCTACCTGCTGGTCTGGAGAGAAACATTTTTAACGCAATTTGCCTGAAATGCACTAAGTTCAAACTCAGGCTTCAACAGTCAGCCCAAGTATGAACCCAGGGAGTCGATTTGAACAAACTTGAATCAGATCCACTCCACAATGTTGCCTACCGAATATCAAAATATTCTGTTTGCTGGATCTGGAGAAGAAGATTTTTAAAGAAATTTCCTTGAAATGCACTATGTTCAAATTCGGGCTCTTATAGTGAGCCCAAATATTAATGCAGGGGGCCCATTTGAACAAACGTCAATCAGATACACCCCACAATGCTGCATACCAAATATCAAAAGATTCTGCCTGCTGGATCTTGAGAAGAAGATTTTTAAAGAAATTTGCCTGAAATGCACTAAGTTCAAATTCGGGCTCCTATACTGAGCCCAAATATGAACCCAGGAGGCCGATTTGAACAAACTTGAATCACATCCACCCCACAATGTTGCATACCAAATATCAAAAGATTCTGCTTGCTGGATCTGAGAAGATTTTTTAAGAAATCTGCCTGACATGCACTAAGTTTGAATTCGGGCTTCTATAGTGAGCCCATATATGAATCCAGGGAGCCAATTTGAACAAACTTGAATCAGATCCACCCCATAATGCTGTATACCAAATATCAAATGATTCTGCACACTTGTGCTGGAGAAGAAGTTTTTTAGTAATTTCTCTAATATACATAGGGTGCTATCGGAGTTATGCTCCCTTTGGAGCCCAAAGT
Source organism: Pictodentalium vernedei (assembly GCA_031216915.1). Taxonomy (NCBI): domain Eukaryota; kingdom Metazoa; phylum Mollusca; class Scaphopoda; order Dentaliida; family Dentaliidae; genus Pictodentalium; species Pictodentalium vernedei. Next base: position 484,078,008 of record CM062296.1, read on the forward strand.
GGGCATGTCCATTTCATTTGAACAAACTTGAATTGACATATGGTAATGAACATCCATACCAAATTTTGAGCAAATCGACCTAGCGGTTTCAGAGGAGAAATCGTTTGAAAAAAGTTCACGATGCCGGACGGACGACAGACGGCAAGTGATAAATTGAGTTCCCTTCCGTGAGCTAAAAACCCAGAAAATTGATTAAGTTTTCACCTGAAAAAAAAATTGGAAGAAAAATCTGTAGAAAATAAGAGTCAAGTACTGTAGTCATGGTCTTAAACATCCAGCAACTGCAATATAAAAGTACAAGTGCACAGATTTTTTGCTGAGAAATAGACAAAATAACAGCACATATGCTTTGTATAAGGATTTAGAGAAATTACACTGGCAATAAAACACGCCAAAAAACAATATAGTTCCCAATAATATGTAATAAAGTTTACTTAACACAATTTCTTGCAACAGAAAATTGACAAAGTTTTCATGTAAAAAAACAAAAACAATTGAAGAAAAATTTCCAGAAAATAAGGGTTAAGTACTGTAGTCATGGTCCTAAGTAACCCACAACTGAAATTTGACAGCTCAGAGGCCACTGGGGTCAAAGAATTTACTTAACTCCTTGTCACTCTGGTAGTGCAACAGAATTTTCTCCAATCACTCTGTTTTTCTCTTGTTTAGCTATGAAATTAACCAATTATATCTTGTTTGACAGAGCTCACTGAGCTCTGTCAAACAAGGTATATTTGGTTAAAAATCATACTGCATTATGGGAAATATTTGCTGCTGAAAACTTTGCCATTTTGACATCAGAGTGAAGAGAGGGTTAAACACAAACTCTTACAAAATTGCACATTGACGTTGTTGCTGAAACTGATGCTGTTGAGAATCAAGACATTACCTCACCTCTACTAAAGGTGAGCTCAAAATTAGTGATCTTTCTCCTCAATATACTTCCCTACCTGTAACTTGAGTGTTATTTGGTACAACCCTTGCCTTGTGTGCACTTTGTAATGGGTCAAGGACTTAAAATTCATGTGAAAATCAGAATCAACTCTCACAAGGAAAACAATGAGAATCAACTTTTGATTGTCACAAGCTGTCTATTTGATTCTTGCCATAGATTCTGTACGAGTCCTTAACCCTCTGCACACTAATGCTGAAATATCAAAGTTTCAACCTGAACATTTTTCACATAATGAACCTAGGAAGTTAACCAATTCACAAATTTTGTTGTTCTCTGCACAGTGTCTCAGACAAATGTTTTCTAAGCAATTACTGTATTCACAAAATTTCAAACAATGATAAAGGTTTAATTCTACTTTATATACCTGTAAATATATAGAACTGTCCAATCAATGTTATATGAAGATATGCATCTCATTCCTTATGAATCTGTAGGGTTGTTTGAAATTCAAAATATAAGAGCGGTGTAGAAAATAGATTTCCCCAGAGATTGTTCAGTAAATAATTTATCACATAATCATTATCAAATTGCTCATTACAAAAATATCGTTCACAACACATCTCGTTAATGCCAGAAGTAAACGGTGACATTGTAACATTATGAGAGAGTTGGTTTCACAAGTGCAAATGAATTAATCTTCTCTTACATTTCATTAACTGTTCGTCTACTCTAATAGCAGAAGACATTTGCAAAGAAAACCAAAAAAAAACAATTCATGAGGAACTAAAACTTTTTCTTTTTTACCTCAAAAACATAGCTTATGACTCCTCAGTGGAACAAGTTCAGTGTGCACATTCCAATGAGAAAGTCATAAGTTATATTTTCCTGGCAAAAATTGAAAAAATAATTAAATTTGGTTGTAGAATTTTGTGAACAGAGCTGGCCAGTTTTATCTATAATGTTAGTTGAAGGGTTAAATCACGTGATAAAAGGAATCTCAAAATCGTCTTGATTTGTCATGAAAGTTCAGAACCTCATTCACTATAATTGATCTGATCCTTGATAAACTGAACAGTCTTGATATTCAACTCACAGACAAATTTAGTAAATATCGAATAACGTTTTTTTCAAGTTGTCATGTTGAAATAGTGACATGGACGTATGAATGGATGAACAGATTCCAAATGACCATCTTCAAAACATAGGTCAAATTGTTGACACAACACAACCAAAGAGGATGAAAGCTGGAGTGTATTTGAGCTAGAATAACCTCTTGATAACCAATAGCAACAGAAAGTGAAGATTCTAACCTACCTTTCACGCAACATTTCTACTAACAGAGCCTTCTGTTGTTGATAGGGAGCAATGATCCCTATATGTCCCTGCTCCATGTGAGCATTCTGTAGAATGAACTGACATAAGTTCACAGTGAATTCTGCTTCAATCTTGTTCATGACCGAACTGAAGAAAAAAAAAAAAGTTATAACAAAATTAACCCTTTACCTAACATAAGACAAAAACGACTAGAAAAATAACCAGAATAAGCCTAACACAACCTAGAATATCTCAGAAGTTTCTCAATAAAACCATACAAATAGGTATATCATTAGCCAGCTTGACGAAAAAATACTGTGTTAGATAAAGGGTTAATAAAACTTTCACTGGGAGGCAAAATATCAATATTTCAAGCATCAAATTTTTCACATTATGTTATTAGAAATTCAACCAACCAACGCAATCTTGTTTCAAGGCGCTCTGCCAAGCAAATTGAACTGGCTAGATTTCTAACTGCCTTATAGAAAAAACACTGCAGGCTGAAATTTTGATATTTCAACATCAGTAAGCAGATGGTTAATAGAACCGTGTTGATGCATAAAATCAATTTCAGGAATAGCGCAAAGAAAATTACACTCTTGTTCTTCTTAACCCTTTACCCAATGCACTTGAAATCAAAATTTATTGTTTTAATTATTTTTTATTCAAATTTCTAGAAAATTTTGACAAACTCATATCATGTGACCCCTCAATGGAATGTGGCACAATGATCTCATCCCAATGAGGGATTACATGATATGATTTTGTTTAAATTTTTTGAAAAATAATTGTTGGTCAACTGCTAAATTTGTAAATTATGTGTGCAGATACAGATGATTCTATGGGTAAAGGGTTAACAGAAAATGCCAACCTCTGACACTGATTTTCAGAAGGTTTTCCAAGAATCAATGTCACAAAGTTAGATTATTTATGCTAAAAAAATGAGAGACATTTTTTTTTGCGCTCATGCTCCAGTTTTTTCCAACTGACTTGAAAAGATTTGAAAAATTTAAAAGTGTTAAGGATGATCTTGTTTGATAACCAATTTTATAGCTGAGCTGGTAGGGTATAAGTTCTGCATATGAGTTTTTACCCCACCCAAACAGCAGCTGACAAATGAAAAATGAAAAAAAATAAAAATAAATTGGAATAAACTTTTCATATTTTATTTTTAAAAACACAGCTTTACTCTTAAGAAAATGAAAATTGAATTACAAGATCTTAACAAGATGTCTCCATAAAACTTATTAACCTGTGATGATACATTCTAAGACTCTACCAGCTGGAGCTGTTGCTGAATGCAAATCAAACTCTCAGTGCTGGGCCAGAGACACAGTACTGGACCACTGAAGGGAAGCTTTTGGCTATTGACAGAAATTGTATGGGGCAAAATTACACAACTAATGTTTAGATAAGGAATTCAAGTTACTGCAGTTACTACTGAAATTTCATAAAACTGATCAGAAGAAATATTTCACAAAAGCTTGTCAATATTCACCTAACAAGAGGCCCTGAGGAGCCTTAATTGCTCACCTGACAAAAGTGGTTCAAAGATGAATTTGGGGTCACATTCAGTTAGAAATGGTTTATCAACACTACAAAGGAATAAAGTCATGAAAGGCAAATTTTATGGAAAAACACTAAAGAATGGATTTGAACAAACTTGAACTTAACCTGTTCTCCTCCCCCTGCCCCCCCCCCCCCCCCCCCATTAGAGAGCCCAAATATATAAGCCAGGGACTCAGTTGAACAAACTTGAATCTGATCCCCTTGAGATGTTATATACTAAATATGAAAGAGTTCTGACTGGTCTGACTGGTGGATCTGAAGAAGAAGGTTTATAAAGAAATGTCCTCACATTGCACTAAGTTAAACTCTGGGCTCCAATAGAGAGCCAAAATTTTAACCCAGGGACACGATTTGAAAGAAACCTGAAGCTGACCCACCTAGAGAAGTTGTATACCAAATATGAAAGGATTCTGACTGGTGGATCTGAAGAAGAAGAGTTAAAAAAAAGATTTCCTCATATTGCACTAAGTTAAAATTCAGGCTCCCATAGGTAGCCCAAATATTAACTCAAATTGAACAAACTTGAATCTGACTCCCCATTAGATGTTGTATACCAAAAATGAAAGGATTCTGACTGGTGCATCTGAAGAAGAAGATTTTTAAAGAAATTTCCTCATATTCCACTAAATATCAACCCAGGCATCCGATTTGAACAAATTTGAATCTGACCCCTCTGGAGATGTTGTATACCTAATATGAAAGCATTCTGACTGCAGGGTCTAAAGAAGATTTTAAAAAAAAATTTCTCATGTTGCACTAAGTTGATATTCGGGCTCCCATAGGGAGCCCAAATATTTACCCAGGTAACCAATTTGAACAAACCTGAAACTGACCTCCCTCGAGATGTTGTATACCAAATATGAAAGGATTCTGACCCGTGGATCTGAAGAAGATTTTTAAAGAAATTTCCTCTTATTGCACTAATTTAAAATTTGGGATTTTTAAAGAAATTTCCTCATATTGCACAAAGTTAAAATTCTGGAGCCCAAATATGAACCCAGGGACTCGATTTGAACAAACATGAATCTGACCCTCCAAGAGATATTATATGCCAAATATCAGAAGATTCTAATTGATGGTTCTGGCAGGTTCTGGAGAAGAAGATTTTTTTAATTTTGGAAAACAATTTATGAATGCTATCAGTGTAATGTCACTTGTGGCGCCTCCTGTGGGCATGGCAACTTTATTTGAACAAACTTGAATTGATAAATGATAAGGAACATGCATATCAAATGTGGTTGAATTTGGGTCAGTGGTTTACGAGAAGTCGATGATGTAAAGTTCACACCGGACGGATGACAGACAGAAAGTGATCACTTAAGCTCCCCCTGACGTTGTCAGGTGAGCTAAAGATGCATGATTTGTGTTCCTATATCATTAAACACAAGCCTGGAAATAACATGCAAATGATCATTTAAGTTATGCAAGATTACTTAAATTGTAAGATACAAGAACAAACTTCAGGTTATGACAAAATAATACAACATAAATTATTGCATCCACAAAGAATAGAATGGCGTGCCATTTACATCTCAACAGAATTTCCACCAAACCAAATAGCAACAAAAACAGAGTTTTACAGGTGGAGGAAACTGGAGTACCTGGAAAAAACCACAAAATTCATTTGGTAGGGGATAATTAGTAACATGCAATCTTGCCAAATCAATAATCGACTGTTATCCTTCAGTAAAACATTTACCCATCACAGTTGGTCTTGAGTAAGTATCGTGACCACATGTGCTAGACGTCGATAATAATGACTTTCATGGATGTGCCAGGTGAGCTGAACAGTCTGTGCTTGGCGCTCTTCCATGATTTTCGATGGTAGCTCTCTGCTACAAATACCTCTCTGATAACAAGACCTGTTGAAAATGTCATCAAAATCAACAAAAAAAGAAACTAGAGTGATGTCACGCATACAGCCCGACTGCCCCAGCAATGGCAATACTTAAGACACAAAATAGTCTGAGCCATTTTTTGGTAACCGCTTACCTAACGAATCTGCCATATCTGCACTCGTGATATACAAAAACTGCTATTCAAATTTTATTTTTTCATTTCTCTACCCCAAAACATACCTCATGACCTATTAATGGAACAAGATTGATTAAGGTGTAACTCTGTAAATAAAAAACTTAAACCAAAAACTTTAACCTAGAAGTTCTAAGTTAAATTGACTGCAAAAAACGGCTAAATATGTTCCAAAATAACATCAAACATAATGAAAATGATACAATCAATAGTAATTAATATTAATTAAAAAGAAAAGAAACTGTAACCTTCACTAAAAAACTTTAACCACAAACTTTATTCTAAACTCTAAATGGTAACAAATGGACGGATGGATGAACTGATGATGGATGGACAGACGTCATAACTATAGCCCTGACTGTAAACAGTTGAGGATAAAAATGCCTAATTGGCACCCCAACTGGAGGGAGTGAGGAGGGGGAGGGGGAGGGGGAGGGAGAGGTCATATTAGTCAAATTTTTTTCTGCATGTAGTCAATCTAAATCCTTCAAAATGCATTTTGGACCAAAGAAAAAATATTGCTTAAATGGTCCTGGGGAGGAGTAGGAGGAGGGGGTGGGGAGGGGGTAAGAGAGGGGGAAGTTATAGGAGTAACATTTTTTTCTGCATGTAGTCACTCTAAATCCTTAAAAATGCATTTTGGACCAAACAAAAAAGGGCCTAATTGGCATCTGGGTGTGGGGGGAGGGGGGAGGAGTTGGGTGAGGGTGTAGGAGTTAAAAAAAAGTTCTGCATGTAATCACTCTAAATACTTCAAAATGTATTTTGAAGCAAAGAAAAAATGCCTAATTGGCGAGGCAGGGGGTGGATGGGGCAGAGCAATAACTTACAACAATTTTCATTTGATATTGGTGGTCATCGAACTTGATAGAGACATTACTGCTGTAGAGACATGTACTGACAAGAATTGAAATCTGTTAACTATTGTTCAAGTTATGCCATAAACAAAGTTTGGACAGATGGATAAACGACGGCCTCACAGATGGACAGACAGATGGATGCTATATATATGCTCTATGATATATCCCTCCCTTGTGGGGGGGGGGGGGGGGGTAAAAAGTAACAAAGTATGTGGTAAAAGCCTAATTTCAAATTTAGAGAAACTAAGTTCGAAAACCGTTTTGAAAAGTGTTAATTTAATGCCAATATTATTTGAAACCTGTATGACGGAGGGCCGCCCCGGATGCTGACATTATGTACACCTTACATGGTACAGGTACATATAGAAATGGATTGGAGGAGTGCCTAATTTGATGAATAAAGGGTTAATATCTCCGGATCAAATTATTTGATTTACATAAAAAACTATACAGCACAGCACATCAGTAACCTGAATACATATATTAAGTAACCTGATAATCGGATTAATATTTTTTGAGTTATCGCATGCTGAAGAAATGGATTGGAGGAGTTCTCAATTTGAGGATAAAGGGTTAATATCACAGGATCAAATTATCAGATTTACACCAAAAACTAAACATCTCGGCACATCAGTAGCCTGAACACATATAGGAAGTAACATGACAATCGGATTGATATTTTTTGAGTTATCTCATGCCAAAGGGATTGGAGGAATTTTAAATTTGAAGGATAAAGGGTTAATATCTCAGGATCAAATTATCAGATTTACACCAAAAACTATACAGCTCGGCACATCAGTAACCTGAACACAAATATAAAGTAACTTGACAATCCAAGCAATATTTTTCAAGTTATTGAATGCCAAATTGATTGGAGGAATTTTAAATTTGAAGGATAAAGGGTTAATATCTCAGGATGAAAATAACAGATTTACACCAAAAAACAGAAAGACAGACAGACAGAAGACAGGCAGGCAGGCAGGCAGGCAGGCAGGCAGGCAGGCAGGCAGGCAGGCAGGCAGGCAGGCAGGCAGGCAGGCAGGCAGGCAGGCAGACAAACAGACAGATGGATGGACAAAGGATGGACGAATGACGGATGGCCACCCCGGATGCCGGCATTATGTGTACCATACATAGTATGGGTACACGTAAAAAGGATATTGCTGACAAAGTTGATAAAACATGCTCGAAACAAGAGATTTTTATAAAATTCTGATACTGCCCCCAAACGTTAAAACATTTCTGGTAAAAAATTTTAAATATATTAACAGACTTCTTGTATATTCCTTGTTATAATTTACATCTCCACGTAGTTTATGCTTTATAAATTTGAGAGGATAATTCACAGTTCAAAACCGAAATATACCACAATCTATCGTTGATGAATGGAAAATTTTCCTCACAATTTTATAAAGCATAAATAACGTGAAATAGATATAAAAAAAAGGCTAAATTATTATATTATAAGGTACAAGATGTAAACACCAAAATGTTTTGTTACTCTATTTATTTTATTGAGTTTTTCTACCTGGTTTATATTACTGCAAGTAGGTTTTTTTTTTGAAAAATAAAATTCCACTTCAATATACCCTTCTTGTATACATTTTTGCCCGAACATCAAAATAAATGGGCTATGCAGTCATTTTAATTAAATTCGTTTTGTTGAGGTTCGTCTTGTTAGGATGACCAATTCTGACATTTGTCTTGTTGGGAATAAACCGTATGGGGGGTGGGGGTGGGGGTGTGTGCGTAATAGCAAAATTTACGTGTGAAATATTTCATAATTTATTTGGATTCTATTTGGTGGTAATGTGGCATAATTATTGATGCCTTTCACAACTTATAAATTATGGACACAAATGAACAGAGTCAAGGAAATTACATTTTTTTGTTCTTCTTGAATTTCAAAATTATTCCCGGGTAAGGTAACGTGCCCCGTCCAATGAGAGGGGGGCACCACCTCTCGTGCTAGCCCCCATCTCTCTGCTATGTGGCTTGGATGATGCTGTGCATCATATTATGTACGCCCCTGATGTAGATGCCAAAGGTAGCCAAAGGTATGAGCGATGATAGGTGGTTTGGGCTGAGGGGGGCTCTCTCCAACCCCTCCCCCAAAGAAAATTTTGAAATCAGTTATTAAATGGAGAGTTCTGGCGGCTTTTGGGATGAAAAATCACATTATTTTTGGCCATCAGAATAACGTTTTTAGCCGAGGAGAGGTATGTCAATTGCCTGGTTGATCCAAAGCTGGTCATTATTGAATAAGAAAAACATAATTGTTTTCTGTTGAATTTGTAATCGACATGAGGTTATAATTATGATTAGGCTAAAATAATAATAAAAATAATTGAAAATGTTGGTTGCAGTCTCTTGTTTTTCCTCAACCATGTCATGTGCAGAGGTGTTAAAACAGATGTTTGTTTGAAGGATAAAAGCTTCTGTTGCTTTGTCGTGCCTCCAAAATGTTATTTCACACCTTGCGCAAGTAGTGGTTAATTCATCTACATGTACTTTAATTAATCCCTTTAATCATGATTAGTTTAATTGCATATATAGCCCAACAACCTAAAAATTCAGTTAAATGATTTGTTACCCAAGAGAGAGAGCGAGAGAGAAAGGATTGTAATTAAGTTTATATCTGAATTGTTTTTGTTTAAGTAAACACCGTGGTGACCCAGAAAGAGTTCCAGCACAGTCAATCAGGCTGATTAGACTATTTTTAGCACAACTGTTACATAACAGCAATACTGGTGTCAGTTTTAAATGAGGTACAAGTAATGGCAGTCAATACCTTGAAAACTGCATCCAGAACATGGAGTGCTTACTTTATATCAGGTAAAATATGTCGTTCAGTTGCCAGCATACATTTTATGACTTTATGATTATATTATGCAACTTTTAACCTCAAGGAAACAGTCTACATCCAGCGACTTTGCAGTTGTTTCTAGGCAAGTCTTGGCTGCCTACGTAGGCAGCCAAGACTAGTCTAGAAGCAATTGCCAAAGCATCTGAAAGTGTAATCGAAGACTGTAGGTTGGTGTGTCTGCTTTTTTTTTGGAAGAAAAAGTGATTAAATTAAGAATTAGGCCATTAAGGGTAAACATCAAAGAACTTGCACACAACGAAGAATAAAAAGTTAAATTTCACACTTCAGAATTATTATTCTGAAATTCCATGACTTTTAGTATGGTTAACCACCTTCTGCAAGGCCTTGATTTTAATAAGGGGCCCTATTCGCTCACTTGATAACATTGTTTAAAGAAGGATTTACGGTCACATTAAAAATCTATGTTAATTTAGTTAATCTAATTTAGCTAGGAGTACAAGAGTGGAGGTGGGGGGGGGGGGGAGGGAAGAGTCTGTTGGGTGTATTGTTTTTTCAGGTTTTTTTTGCATAATTCACTCAAACACCTTCATAACTCATTTTGAAGAATAAAAAAATGCAAAAAAATAAAACCTCTTCAGTTGATCTTTCCACCGTCAGGGGAAAAGTTTTGTTTTTTAAGCCTAAAATAACTCAAAATACATCCAAATCTTGTTCAAAAACTAAATTTTTTTTATCAATTTACCCCCCCAAGCCTCAAGTGGACTTATGGAACCCCATTTAAACAAACATTAATCTGATTAATCTGATGTACTCACATTTTTTTTCAAACTGAAGTTTACCAGCCTTCTTTTTTGTTGACACAGCTCACTTGAACAAATAGTAAATTCTACACTGAGTTCTGTTCTAAATTTCAAACCCCTCTGGTGCCCACCAAAATCAGTCATGCGTAACACTTTGAACAAACTCTCATCAAGGAGCTATAGTAATGCTACATACAAAAATCAAAAGATTCAGCCTGGTGAATCTGAAGAAGATCTTTCAAGAATATTCCTCATGCTGCATTAAGTAACACAAGAATCTGACTTGTGAATGTGAAGAAGATTTTTTAAAGAGTGGTCCTTATATTGCACTAAGTTAAAGGTTAGGATCCCACAGGGAGACCCAAAATGACCCAAGGGCCTAGATTTGAACAAACTGAAATCTAAAACTCCTAAGGTTGCTGCATATCAAATATCAATATATTCTGACTGGTGGTTCTGAAAAGGATTTTTAAAGGAATTTCTCCATATTGCACTACGTTAAAATTTAGGTTGCCAATAGGAGCCAAAATCTGAACCCAGGGGCTTGATTTGAACAAACTGGAATTTGGCCTCACTAAGGATACTGCATATCAAATAGCAAAAGATTCTGACAGGTTGATCTGAAAAAGAAGATTTTTAAAGAATATTCCTCATACTGCACTGCACTAAGTTAATGTTCTGAGGACCTATAGGGAGTCCAAATATAAAACTAGGAACTTGGTTTGAACAAACTTAGATCTGACCTGCCTGAGAATTCTGTATACCAAATATCAAAAGATACTGACTTGTGGATCTGAAGAAGAAGATTTTTTAAAGAATATCCCTCATATTGCACTAAGTTAAGATTCAGTCTCCCATAGAAAGCCCAATTATTAGCCGATGGACTTGAGTTGAACATATTTGAATCCAACCCCTGTAAGAATTCTGTATGCCATATAGTAAAGATTTGAACAAACTTGAATCCCACCCACTTAGGATACTGCATACCCAATATCAATGAAGAAGAAGATTTTTGAAGAATATTCCTCATATTACACAAAGTTAATATTCTGGGCTCCAAAGCGAGCTCAAATATCACTTCAGGGACTTGACTTCAATATGAACGCCACCTCCCCTCCCCTCCCCTCCCCTCTCCTAAAGATAAAATATACCAAATATCAAGAGATATTGACCAGTTGATTTGAAGAAGAAGATTTTTAAATAAATTTCCTCATATTACACCAAGTTAAAATTCTAGTTATGAATTCGAGTCAAGTATGAACCCAGGGTCCTGATTTGAACAAACTTGAATCTGAACCTCCTGTGGATGCTGTATATCATATATCAAAAGATTCTGACTGGCAGATCTGAAGAAGATTTTTAAATAATATTCCCCATATTCAAGTTTAGTCAACAGTTACATTCATGTTGGACATTTTAGAGGACTTCCACCCACTTCCACTGTTTCACTTCTTGGGGAGTTAAAATAAAAAAGCGCTAAAACCATTCTTTTGGCTTTGGCTTTTGTTCACCTACTTGACCTTAGAAAGTAACAAGAACTTGTACTCAAATTGCCTCTGTTACCTCTTTTAAACCATCATCTTACTTTACAGTGATGATAAAACTTGAGTGTTCTTTGACTTTACATCTAAAGTGTTGTTATGTTAAACACTGCTGGAAAGGGCTCTTGGAGCCCATGCCAACAGTGTTTAACATCACAGCACCTCATTGGTTAAATGAAAGAACTTCATGAAATATGCTATGTATTCTAGTTTGTTCATCTTAGCTACTAAACTAACACTGTAAAACATATATTTATTAAAAATGATTTTTTTTCCCAGAATTACCCATTATCAAATTCGGCTGATGTGACTTCAAACTCGACCTATATGATGCCAATCATGGTTGATATGAACCAAACATGAGTTGTCCCCCTTGATGCATTAGTATGTGCAACCAGTTTGTTCACATGGACATCTTTCTCAGTTTTTGCCGAATGCAATCAGGAATATTGGTGTGAACAAACATAATGGAGTGACTTGAAGATGAGTTTTTGTATGGTGAGGAATTAAAGATAGCAATAAGTAAGGATCAGGAGGATGAAGAGAAGAATAAAGAGAGTTGTACAGAAAATTTAACACAAACTGAGATTCAGAGTCATAAGCTGAGGTTGTTGAAAGTTGGAAAAGAGATAAAGAGATAGTTCAGCTATCCGAATATTGCCTTTTTTCCCAAGGGAAAGCTTCAGAGTCATACGCTGAGGTTCGTCAAAGTTGGAAAAGAGATAGTTCAGCAATCCGAATATTACTTTTTTCCCAAAGGAAAGCTGAGACGTTTATATTAGTTTAAACAATATTTATTCAAAGAAAATGCTATACATTACAAAACTGAACAACAACAACAAAAAAGTAACAGCACAAGGCACTGCATATATATAATATATATTTAACACTAAACAAATTGCTAATTGAAGGAGGGATTTGACAGGAAGCTAGGAGCTTATGTGAGTAATCTCCCTAATTTTTGGATTACTGAACATGGAGAAGAAGAAACTTCAGACAATGAAAAATGAAAGTGTCAATGACACTGTAGCTCAACTTGTCAAGACAAAGACATGTACATGTATAGTATGTGACACAGCAATGACAAACATCTAGGTAATGACCTGATAACAAAGATACATATAAAGTATTGTAACGGTCTGTACATAAATACTGACCGTTGCCTGTAACAAATGTATAGGTAAAGTATTGTAAAGGTGGGTGACAGTCAGATGCTAAACTAGAAAAAAATCTTTGTGTCCCAGAGTGGGTCTGACTGAACCCTAAAATATTTGTTCTCATAGCACAGTGATAACAAAGGCACCCCAAAACACACTCATTCCTGTCCCAAGGTGAAAACAAAGGTACCCAAGAAGTTTCGTGAAGATCAGTTCACAAATATGAGCTGTGTAGAAGTTGTGACAAAAAACTGATTGGACCTAATTTCGGTACAAAGTGGCCACTGGCAGCCATCTTGAATTCTGGACTGCACCCAGAAACACTCGTTCTCGTCCCAAGGAGATAACAAAGGTACCCAAGAAGTTTTGTGAAGATCGGTTCATAAATACAGCCTCTAGCCCGAGCCGTATTGACATGTGTACTTACAGTGTATAAGTAGCACTGAATAAATCAAAGTTCATCTAATTTGCATAATTTCTGCACGAGAAAAAAACCCGTACTATATGTGATGTATTCCATGTTACTAAACATTCATACAAAAATATATTCAAATCAGAACTTTCATACAGAAGTTCTTTACAAAAGACTGATTGCATTAATTTTGGTATAAAATGGCTGCTGGTGGCCATCTTGAATTTTGCACCACACCCAAAAACACTCGTTCTCATCCCACGGTGATAACAAAGGTACCCAAGAAGTTTCGTAAAGATCGGTTCATAAATACGGCCTCTAGCCTGAGTCGTATATAGAAGTTGTGTACAAAAAAACTGATTAGACCTAAGTTCGGTACAAAATGGCCACTGGCAGCCATCTTGAATTTTGGACCGCACCCAGAAACACTGATTCTTGTCCCAAGGTGATAACAAAGGTACCCAAGACGTTTCGTGAAGATCGGTTCATAAATACAGACTCTAGCCTGAGCCGTATTGACATGTGTACTTACTGTGTGTAAGTAGCACTGAAAAAATCAAAGTTCATCTAATTTGCATAATTTCTGCACGAGAAAAAAACCCGTATTATATGTGATGTATCCCATGGTACTAAACATTCACACAAAAAATTATTCAAATCAGCACTTTCATATGGAAGTTCTGTGCAAAAATCTGATTGCACAAAATTTTGTACAAAATGGCTGCCATCGGACATCTTGAATTTCGGACCGGACCCCAAAACACTCGTTCTCGTCCCACAGTGATAACAAAGGTACCCAAGGAATTTCGTAAAGATCGGTTCATAAATACGGCCTCTAGCCCGAGCCGTATTGGCATTTGCACTTACAGTGCTGAAAGTAACACCAAAAAACATCAAAGTTAGTCTAATTTGCATAATTTACGCACAAGAAAAAAACCCGCATTATATGTGATGTATCCCATGGTACTAAACATTCATACAAAAAATTATTCAAATCATAGCTTTTATATGGAAGTTCTGTACAAAAAACAGATTTCTGCATCGTCGGTACAAAATGGCGGCTGGCAGCCATCTTGAATTTCGGACCAAACCCCAAAACACTCGTTCTCGTCCCACGGTCATAACAAAGGTACCCAAAAAGTTTCGTAAAGATCGGTTCATAAATACAGCCTCTAGCCCGAGCCGTATCCAATTGTTGACGGACAGACGGACAGACGGCCAGACGGACGATGGGCCATGGCATAAGCTCAAATTTGGCTTCGCCAAAGTTGAGCTAAAAATGAGAAACAATAACACTCTCAGAAAACTGTAACACATCTGAGAACTTTTGTAATTATTTGTTTTGGTTTAATAAATAAAAAGGTTATTATTTGGTTAGTTCCATATCGGTCGGGATAGCAGCCCTGGGTAACTTCACATTAGCCTTCGACCTTCAGTCTCAGGCTGATCTGAAGTTACCTTGGGCTGATATCTTTCCCGCCCGATATGAAAGTAAGTAAGTAATAACCTTTAACCCGTAAGGACTTGGACAAGTGTCTTGAATTCCCGCCATTCCACAGTATCCATACATCTAAGGCAGCCAAGACTTGACTAGAAACCATTGCTTAGGTAATTTGTCTATTGTCAGCAAGACCTCCTCGTGATGGCATGTTAAGGGCACCTGTTCCGAGGTTGGAAAATATGTAAACTGACTTTTAAGGGTTAAGTGTTCTTTGACTTTTCATATAAAGTGTTGTGATGTTGAACATTGTTGAAAAGTGACAAAGGAGTCCTTCACAATTTAGTGTCTTCTGTACATCAGCCCAACCAGTTACCATTATGCTTATCACCCAATCACTTTTGGTAATTCTGCTGTCAAGACATCTACTTTTGCCATTTATATGGGTATTGCAGGAAGACAGCCTTACAGCTATGCTATTTCTGTGCAGTATAGTTTTAGTCTCTCTACTTACATCATATTATTTGTAACTTGTATACTGCAAAATAAATTTAATTTCATAGTATTTTACATCACAGCACCTCATGGCTAAATGAAAGACCTTCATGAAATATGCTTCAGTATTCTAGGTTGTTCATCTCAACTTCTGCACTAAAACTGGTTACACATATCTTATTTATTAGAAATGATTTTCTTTCCCAGAATTACCATTATCAAACTCGGCTGACATGACTTGAAACTTGGCCAGTATGATGCCAATCTAGGACAATATGAACTAGACTAGGGTTGTGCCCCTTGATGCATTATTAGGCACAACCATTTCTTTCACCGTTTTTTCCAAACACTATCGGGGAAAATTGGTGTGACCAGGCTTAATGAAGTGACTTGAAGCTGAGCTTTTGAATGATGAGGAATTAAAGATAGCAATAAGTGCGGATTAGGTGGATGAACTGGGATGAAGAGAAGAAAGAAGAGAGTTGTACAGATAATTCAACACAAACTTAGATTCAGAGTTGTAACTGGAGATTCGTCAAACTGGGAAAAGAGATAGTTCAGCTATCCGAATGTTTGGACTTTCTCTCAGTGGGGAAGTCAAGACAATCAGATAGCTGAACTAGGACAAGAGCGAAACTTTGGACTTTGCAAAAAGGATGAGAACCAATAACACTCAGAAAACTGTAACAGATCTGAGAATTTCTTTTATTTGTTTTGGTTTAATAAATAAAGAGGTTATCACTTGGTTAGTTCCATATCGGCCAAGATATCAGCCTAAGGTAACTTCATATCAGCCTGAGACTGAAGGTCAAAGGCTGATGTGAAGTTACCTCAGGCTGATATTTTGGCTGATATGAAACTAATCAAGTAATAACCTCTAAACATTTCTTTACCTTTCTCTGGCCCTAAAAACACAAAAAGGGTTGCCGAAAAATGAAAGTAGGCCTTTTTCAGGTTGCCTCAATTTCTACTATGTACAGACCTGTCAGCAGGGAATACCAGTGATACTCTGAATGTGATTAGTATAAGAGTGTTTGACGAGCACTGTAGCCGTGAGTGAAATATAGGGAAAGCTCCAACAAGGGTCATTGATTGCTAGCCACCGTACTCTTCCTGGGTAATGTTCTGTATTTTTCAAGAGTTATGTTCAGTATTTATATAATGATTAAATGTGAACTGCTTGAATGAAGCTGATATTTTTAAAGAAAATGATTTGTTTACTTCCCTGCTTGACACTGTTTTGTGTCTAAGCATTTTATTCACATCATAATGCCAATCAGAAGTGTAATAACCAATCAACTGCATTCTTACATGACGTTCCTATATGTAGGCCAGATTCTGTACAAGGAGTATCTTCTTTATGAAAAGATATTTTTAAAGAACTCAATATTATATTTTTTCCACCTAAAAACTTAACCTACACCCTCTCACTAGAACGAGCTAAACAATACTGTCCCAATTAGAGGTTGTAAGGTATGTTTTGGAGGCAAAAATTGAGGAAATAATAAAATCTGAATGGCGATTTTTGTGAATAGTGCTGGCCGATTATGGACATTATAGACAAAGGTTTAATAGAACAGATAATGGGAAGGAGGGAGGGGGAGAAAAAAAATCCTAAAAGTGAACATCTCAACATGCTAATATATAGTTGTGAATGAAGCTGTAAGAGCAAGCTAAAAGTATTTAATACTAAACATAGCACATTGAAAGCATGTTATATACTACACATCAATTACTCTTGAGTTATTACCTTGGAGTCACCTTCATTTCCAATTTGCTAACAGCCCTGAAAACACAGGAACCATATGAACTTGACAAACATTTAAATGGCTTCATGGATTATGAATACCTACTCTGCTACGACTACTGTACAAATATGTCAGGATAATTAGAGAAATGTTTCCAAACAGTCACCTGGCTGAAATCTCAAATATGGGTTGATACCTGAGTGAGTGAATGTATGCATGTTGGAAAATGTTTGACCAATGCAGAAGATTTTATTTATTCAGTGTTTATTTATTGGTGTTTAAGGTCACTTTCAACATCTATGGCTATATCTTGACCACAACATCAGTATAAATTCAATTTTAGCCAATCAGTTATATTTGAACATGAGCTACACACTTTAACTTTCAAGTCCCCATGTAGCACAAACTGCCACTTATACAGTATAGCTGCTGTGGACTGGTCATTCTCCAGTCTTTTACCAGGTAATAAAAAATCATAATCAGCAAACTTTTAAATAATGAAGCACTGGGTTGTACCTGGTGATTCATTAATTAAATTTTTGATTTGAGTATTTCTATAATTAGTGATTGGAGTCTAATATTATTGTGCCCAAGAAAATATTGCCCAAAAGTGGAAAGTGACCAGTCCACAATGGCCGTACTGTATATTGCTTTCAAAAAGTTTCCCTTAGCGTATTCATCCTTGAGAACTCAACCGTTGCATTTATCATTACCATGTTTTCACACCATTGTTGGCTGCCTGTACAGGCAATCAACAATGATGGAAAAACAATGTTAAGTCACCTAAGCAATTTTTTTCATTAGTGTTTAAGGCCATAGTCAGTATCATCGCAAAATCTTGCCCACAACATTGTTAAGTTTAGCTTACCGTTAATACCTATGTTGCCCACTTTAGAGGCATTGGTTACAAGATCTTATTTTACCAGTAAAACAGAACTTGTTTACAACAGTAAACAAGAACTACTCCACTTCCCAGGGTTCGCACAGGAGCAGCTAAGTTGTTGCAATTATTAAAAAAAAATAAGCGTTCACTTCCTGGTGTTCCCAACAGGAATGCATTAAAAGAAAGGATATTTCAGACACCATACCTTCAAATGGGTATTACCAAAACCATAGACTCATGACAGCCTAAAAAACTCACCTGGATAAAATTGTCTATGAGGAATAAGGGTATTAGTGTTGAGGGATCAGAAGGATGGAGTCAAAAGTGTCACCTTGTGCAAGTGTGCGTACCCGAATGACTGTCACTAAAAAGACTCTGAAAAATTATGTCTGTTTTTCAACCCTCCACCCTTCCAGAAAACATCCTACATTGTGTTGAAAAAGGACAAAAGGGTTTCCCCCTGACAAAAAACATGCAGATTGGTTAAAATTTTGTGTTGAAATTTGAAAAAATATTCAGTGTTCCTGGAAGCCATCATTTGTGTGAAGAAATGGAGTGGAATGACACTCAACATGGACATGACTGAGAAAAGTATTTTGACAAATTTGGGCTTTCTGGTTGTGTGTCCAGTCACTCGTAAATAGATGTAATCATTAACAAAAACAGAACATTTGACTGAGATTGAATTTTTCTTGGCAAATATCAAACAAGTTCTCTCTGGCAGGTCAGAAGAAGATGTTTGAGGAATATTCCTTGTATGGCCCTTGGTTAAAATTTGGGCTTTATTTGAACAAAGTTGAATCTGCCCACCAAGGATGCTATATACCAAATATGAAAAGATTCTGACTGGGGAATCCGAAGAAGAATTTTAAACAAGAGGCCCCATGGGGCCTGAGGTGCTCACCTTACCAAAGTTGTATAAAGAAGGATTTAACAAGAGCGCACATATCGCTGAAGCAATACAATGTCCCCTACCGGACTAATGGGCATTAATAATTAAACAAATGTTATAACCTAGATGTGATCAGCATGAATTCTATTGAAGCGTTTCCAAAAAAAGTCCGGAAAGTTAAAAAATTTATATAATTTATATATTTTATATACTTACCAATGACCCAGACTTAGCTGGTGCTAACTCTAAAATATCTAGGGCCAAATGCAAATTTTACCCCCAATCCCCAAAATTTGCATCTAAAACCGAAAATTACATGTCCTATATGGTCCCCGATACTTTTACTCCACTGCTCATGCACAGTGTCAAGGAGGTCTCGAAATTGGCGCAATTATCATTCTTACAACCAGTGCCTGGTAAGCGTTATGTACTCAGCGGGGAGGTATGAGTTCCCAACTCATGGGAGGGCCATCCACGTCTGGGTCATTGGTAAGTATAAAAAATATATAAATTACTATAAATTTTTTAACATTTTTATACTGTACCAATGATCCAGACTTAGCTGAATAGTAAAAACGTTGGAGGGCCTAGGACATAAATGAAAATCCAATAACCTCAATTATATATAAGAGAACTATCCCCTGAAGGAGAAAATGAGAGATAGGCTTTACATGTATCTTTCTTATTTGTATCAAAAAGAAAGACTCAACACCATTCTGTAATTGAGCGGAATAACATCAATGATCTCTATTAACATTCAATATAACCCTTTATACTAATATTTTTAAAGGAAAGCCAATAAATAAGGAAGTCCCGCAAAATGAGACTATACACTCATATAAAAGTGTCCGAGGATTGTATATTAACGCCCAATTAATACGTGATATATACAAATGTCTCACACCGAGCAACACTTAAAAAATATTACATAGATGAGTAAACATTAGCTTTACTTTAAAACAATCCCGGTACCGACTCGGAATTACTGACTCCAGGGGAGGTATTCCCTTGCTTTACATTATAAAGCAGGTGACCTAATGGAACACCCGACCACCCACCCCCCCCTTCCCTGGATCGAATACTCCAGAGCGAAGAGGGTAGCAGATCAGAGTCACTGCCGGAACCGAAAAGCCTACATATATATAGTTGCCACTGTTTCGTGGACGACATTCTAAGTGAAAAATAACAGACCTAAACAATGCATATCTGCAGATAAGGACTCAATATTTCTCAGATACAAATTTGAGAAAGTGGAGGGCTAAGAACAATATGCAGCCCTCACTAGATCTGCAATAGCAACATTATTAGCGTAAGCCTATGATGTAGAAGAGCTCTTACTTCATGAGCTTAAAACTAAAGCACAGACTGCTGATTGAAGATATTATCATAAGCAGTACTGATAGTAAATTGAATCCATCTGACCATAGAATGGTCCGAAATGTGGAGTAAGCTTCCACGGCATGTCCCACAACAGACGTCTGAGTAGATTAAACCACAGTCTTTGTGGAGATAGAAATGCTACCAACAGAATTTTGCATTGAGGTATATAACTTGAGCAATATATGCTGAATCAATGGCGCTGGAAGATACGTATATCCAATTATTCCGTCTCACGAGATCGATAGAGCGTGTACTGCAAACACTCGAAGATCCAAACATTGTGACACATACTTTGCAACTGATTGCTGAGATGCGTCACGAAAAAGTCGATCAT
Source organism: Pictodentalium vernedei (assembly GCA_031216915.1). Taxonomy (NCBI): domain Eukaryota; kingdom Metazoa; phylum Mollusca; class Scaphopoda; order Dentaliida; family Dentaliidae; genus Pictodentalium; species Pictodentalium vernedei. Next base: position 484,098,584 of record CM062296.1, read on the forward strand.
ATGCCACTCTCCTTGGTAGCAAATCTGATTGAATACTCGTTTGTTGAAAGTCCATTCTGGCATCAACAAGCGGCCCCTCCGTGAAGGGCGTCTGCTAATACATTCAGACGACCTGGAATATGACGGCCCGATAGGAGAACTTGATGTTCTAGTACAAACAGAAAGACTCCTTCCGTTAACAAGAAAAACAGAATGGAATGATTGTCTCCCTTGTTCCGAAAATACCCTAATACCGTCGAATTGTCAGACAGAAATAGCACATGAGCATACTGAATAACGTTATCCAATAACGTAGCGCAAGCCAAAATGACATCATTCTTGATGTTAATGTGCTTAATTAGGAACTATGGATCCCAAAGACGATGGCCCTTCAAATCCGTTGGGCTCAATGATACGACCCAACCTGTTTGACTGGCATTTGTCAAGACTGTAAAACTCGGATCCGGAAGTTGCAGTGGAACTCTCTGAGTTAACCACTGAAAACCTGCCCAAGACTGAATCTCTTATTCACTTGATTGACAAGAAGATGTCCGTATCGAGCGAAAAAATCTTCACCCTCCAATTCTGGATCAGAAGAAATTGGAGAGGACAAGTGCGTAACCGCCCCATCGGAATAAAATCGCGGCAGCCCCGCACAAACGTATTAGTATCATGAGATCTGCGCTGAGACCTTGTCTGAGCGAAGACAATAGTGAGCATAACTACTGATTAACTTCGCTCTGGGTAACGGCAGACGAACGAAAATGTTGTGCGTTTTGAAGCTCATCCCCCAGTGGGTGAATGACTTGGATGATACCAGATCCGACTTCTCCTTGTTTACTTATGAAACCGAGATGTCGGAGCAATAGAAGCAGATTCTGCACATGGTTCTGAAGCATTAACTCATTGCCATACCTCTAAAGAATGTCGTCCAGGTAGGCCAATGTTATCGCAGACGAATGAGCTCGGAAATGAGTCATTACCTAGTTCGTTATTCGAGTGAAAGCCCAAAGGGCTAGATTCAGACTGAAGCACATTGCTCAGAACTGATACACAACTCCTATGATGAGGAAGCAAAGATACTTTCTGAACGCCTGATGTACCATGACGTGAAAGTACGCATCTTGAGATCTATGCATGTAGCATAGTCGTACACCCAAAAACTCGCTCTGACCAATCGGATGGACTCCATATATAAACTTGGAGCCACGATCAGCTTGTTTATCCAGCTCAGAATAATGAGTGAACGGAACGAGCCGTCTGGTTTTTGGAACCAGAAAAGGATGGTTGTAGAAACCTGGAAATTCCTGGATTTCTACGATCTCTATCGCGATCATTCCAGAAGAGACTGGACTTCTGATGGAAGCGAGCCTCTTTCCTGCTGACTTGACGGAAGCTGAGTCCATGTTGGACTCCGAGATAATGGATGATTTCATTTGAAGGACAATTTAGTTCTTCCGAAATCACCCCTCGAATCCAAGGGACGTCCGTAATCTATTCCCAATTAATGGAGAAACTCGACAGTCTTCCGCTCACTAGTACACGTTAGAGGTTAATACCATTACCTCCTGGTCCTGTAAGGCTTGCAGAAGGAGAAGCCATGTCCTCCACGACCCGCACCTCACCCCGTCGACCTAAGGGAGTCTGACCGGATGTCTCGGTCAGAATTACAGCCCCTACCTGAGTCACTACCCTGACGGTCTCCAGAGTAAGACCTAGAGGACGCATAGGAACCTCTATAGGAACTTCCCTTGGACGTATTCATCCCAGAAGTGCGTGTCCTACTCTTCTCTGCTGAATCTGTCTACATGGAAGCGGATTAGAATAGCAAAGAGTCTGAAGCTTTCTTAGTTATCTGATCATAGACTGCGGAAAGCTTGCCGTCGAAGAAAACTCTCCGGAGACCGGAGCGACTCTGAGAGAGTTTTCCACCTTACTATCCACATGGGAGGATGTAGCCAGGGCCGTGTCACATCTAACCAACTCCATATTGCCACTAAAAGGACGGAGTTTTATGTACGGCCCCTGAAAGAACTCTTAAGGAGGTTGTACTTCCTAGAATTCTTTTTCCTTTGAGACGTAATGATAACGTTCTGGTAAGGTGATCTGCGTACGATGATGCATCTGAGCTGACCCTGCCAGACAATATTGTTGTTTCCAACATCGTGGTTGGAATTGACATAGACGACAGTATAAACAATACTTGGTCCTGACCTGGTCGTCTAGACGCAGAGAACTCTCAGAATGCTCTGTCCTGCCATTTCAAAATATTCCTTGAATTGATGAAAGGTTGATGTAGAGCATTTGCCGATAAGAAACCTAACCTGCCCATTTAGGTAGCAAGTTATATAAATATAGCGTCATTCAACAGATCAAATGTCCGTGAGACATATCTGGACTATGTCGGAAACTGAGGGATGATGTCCCTAAACCGATTAAGAATTCTGTGTCCAGTGGCGCTATCAGTCTCCTATCCGGCAACGCAGCATTTTGGTTCGGAGGAACAATGTCAGATGATAATGCTGGATGCACTCTACGGCAATTATGTTGTTCCGAAAGGGAAAATACAACTCATCCATATCCCTTTCGCCATCCTGTCGGACCACTTGTAATTCTTGGTTGTCCGTGCCTGAACCTGCAGCGGAACGTACCAACCCATCTTCCTCGGATAATTCCTGATCCGACAGAGTTACTGTCGGTTGCTGGGATGCTGCAATAATTTGTGCTATCGGCGACAGCATGTCCATAACAGAGGCCTGTGGAGGTGCGGTCTTACAGGATTTAGCCGCTGGACGTTAACTCCTGCATACTTCTTATATGCGAACGTCCGGAGTATGAAGGCCTCGTATCCTTGGCTACTGGATGGCGTGACCTGATCACCGTAGAATCCCTGGTCGGCGATGTTGGTTGAATATCACTGGTCACGTAGCCAAGGTGCGGTCGCGTGTGCTGCCGTGAGGATGAGAAAGCCGAAAGAGCAGTCTCTCCGGACTGTCTATATAATGGAGCGTCCCGAGCGGTGGTCGTATGCTCCGACTGAGGAACGTTTTGTACCACAACATCTGGACCCAGATGTTGTAGTATGAGAGAGGAATCTCTCTCGCTTGCAGCCCGGATGGACCTGGACGAGCTAGGAACTGGACTAATAAGCTTCCTCCGTATCATCCTCGTATCTGTCGTCACTGGGTGTGCACATTGTATTTTATAGTGCTCGCATCACCCAAATCTCCTTCCTGGACCACAACGGAAGAACCCGGCTGCTGAGCCATTCGATGAATGGTCACAACACCGGACGAGCTAGCGGACACCCACGCCGTCGATCCTACTTGAACCTTTTAGGCAATTGACGTATCTGCATGAGCACTTTTACCGCTAGCTCTTCATTTGACTGTGACGACGGAAGCACATCATGGTTACATCACCTTGTTTATGTTACTCAATGAGACCTGTGGAGCCGCGGTCCTACGTAACTATCCGCTGGAAGCTCCAGGGACGTTCATTCCTGCATTTATATAATATGCGAACATCCCAAGTGGAAAGGCCTCGTGTCCTTGGCTAGCAGATGGAATGACCTGGTCGACGTGTAGTCCATGGTTGGCGAAGCAGGAGCACCAGGGACGTTCAATCCTGCATTTATATAATATGTGAACGTCCCCTGGAAATCTGTGGTCACGTAGCCAAGGTGCGGTCGTGTGTGTTGACGTGAGGATGAGAAGCCAATATAACAGCCACGTTGGACTGTGTATGCAACGGAGCGTCCCGAGCAGGAGGAGTGGACATAAGCTCCGACTAACGAACAACATACAACAACATCGTGGCGCAGATGTTGATGTAAGAGAGAGGGGGCCTCCCTCGTTCGCGGTCTGGGTGGATCTGGATGAGATAGCTACCGGAATGACAGGCTTCCTCCGTACTATCCTCGGATCCGTCGTTGCTGGGTGTGCACATTCGATGTTTTATAGTGCTCGCATCACCCAATCTGCTTCCCTGGACCGCAACAGACGAACCTGGATGCCGATCCATTCGACACCGGGTGGACTAGCGGACGATCAATGCCTTCGATCCTACTAGGGAAATCTTTGGCAATTGTAATACCTTGAGCACTTTCCGCTAGCCCTAATATTGCAACAACAGAGACACACGGAAACATCACTCTGAATTCTGGAAAAGAAACTGATAATATAGAGTGACCCTACGGAGAGAGGACCATAATGGACCCCTCATCGTTAACAAAATACCGTGACACACGTCTCCAACGTTGTCATATTAATCAACACACACAGAGCAAGAATTAGTGCGACTACATTGACTATAAGAAACACAATGAACCTGTGAATTAGAGAAAGATAACCTCGCATTACAATTGAATAATATTTTTTCAACATGAAAAAATATAAACAGTCATATTACTCGCACTAACCCTTGAAATAAATATACATAATATATTATAATCCATTATAACATTTCAAAAGAAAATAATTTCCCCCAAAAAAATTTCCAGAAGAGCCCAAGTTCCCAATGGGAACAATGAGCCCAAATGGATCCCCAAAAAGCCTAAGTGTGGACAAAAATTTTAAATCATTTAAAAAAATTAATGTAACACTTACGGACAATATTAATGTATCTTACTATGAACTGAACTAAGCAGAGGACAAGTAATCACTATAAGAGGTAACCGTTGTCAACATGGACAAAAAGAGTAAACAAACCGGAAACATGACTCCAGGCACTGATAATCCTGGCCCGAAATCAGTTACCAATTTAAACACTATCTGATGCAAAACAGAGACTTCCAGAGAAGAAACTGCAGAACATCAGATGGTAGATGCAGACCAAAATGCCTAACCCCCCAAGGGTGAGGACGTAAACATGGGGAAAACAACAGAAAATAATTCTGTTTCCAAGCCAAAACTCCCAAGAAATTTTAGTAATAAACATTACAAAAAATAAGCTAAAAGCATGGGAGAATAGCTAGGGGGGAAGAAAGGAAAGAGAGAGAGGAAACGCTGATTAAACAATGGAACATTCATAGCAAGAATGACTACAACAAGGTCATGCCTCGAAAATAGGTAACATGAATAATTTCGTAAAATAATTACAAGTTAAAGCCCTGAACATTTGTTTCCACTGTTTTTTCCTCTCCTCCTTCTACTTCCTCCTTATATCCACCATTTCTCTCATAATTATGTGTCTGGTATCCTTAAAACTGAGATTTACAAGCACAAATAACAGTGAAGTGTAACTATATTGAGGGCCAAACAAAGAATGATAATTGCGCCAATTTCGAGACCTCCTTGACACTGTGCATGCGCAGTGGAGTAAAAGTATGGAGGACCATATAGGACATGTAATTTTCAGTTTTAGATGCAAATTTTGGAGATTGGGGGGTAAAATTTGCGTTTGGCCCTAGATATTTTAGAGTTAGCACCAGCTAAGTCTGGGTCATTGGTACAGTATAAAAATACTGATATTTTGGCGCTTTTCCATATTTCCAAGGGCCATAACTCACACAAAAATAATGCAATCAGCATGAAACTCAAACTTGATCTGTAAGTCATCGTTCTATAGTAGGTTACCAAGAATGATATCATTCGGTTGAAGCATTTCCAAAAAAAGTCCGGAAAACTAAAGGATGACTGACAGACTGACTGACAGATGGACATAGTGGAAATGAAACTTGATCTGTAAGACATCGTTCTATAGTAGGTTACAAAAAATGAAATCATTCCGTTGAAGCGTTTCCAAAAAAGTTCGGAAAACTGATATTTTGGTGCTTTTCCATATTTTCAAGGGCCATAACTCACACAAGAATAAGGCAATCAGCATGAAACTCAAACTTGATCTGTAAGTCATCGTTCTATAGTAAGTTACCAAAAATGACATCATTCCGTTGAGGCGTTTCCAAAAAAAAGTCTGGAAAATGGATATTTTGGCACTTTTCCATATTTCCAAGGGCCATATTATTATTCATTATTATTATTTATTGGTGTTTAAGGTCACATATTTCTGCACAAAGGCTAATCATGACCACAACAGTTTTACGGGTGGAGGAAGCCGGAGTACCTGGAGAGAATCACCGAGCAATGGCGAGCAACTGTCAGCTCCCCAACATACTAACTCCACACAAGCAGGGTTAGCATTGGTTGAAGACAGGTGCACCATCGACGTGCAGTATGCCTTAGTACACAGCGTCACCGTGCCCCCACGTGGGCAATGGGGGTGAAGTGTCTTGCCCACGGACACAACGCGGTTGCTGCAAGTGGGATTCGAACCGAGGACCTCTCGGCTTGCAGCCGGCACCTTTACCTACTGAGCCACCGCGCCCCACTCCAAGGGCCATAACTCATACAAGAATAATGCAATCAGCATGAAACTCAAACTTAATCTGTAAGTCATCATTCTATAGTAGTTTACCAAAAAGGAAATCATTCTGTTGAAGCGTTTCAAAAAAAAGTCTGGAAAACTGATATTTTGGTGCTTTTCCATATTTCCAAGGGACAAAAATAATGCAAACAGCATGAAACTCAAACTTCATCTGCAAGTCATCGTTCTATAGTAGTTTACCAAAATTGAAATCATTCCGTTGAAGCGTTTCCAAAAAAACTCTGGAAAACTAAAGTGTGACTGACAGACGGACAGATGAACAGACTGATGGATGGACAGAGTGCAAACCTATAGTCCCCTCCGGCGATGCCGGTAGGGGACTAATTAGCATCTATGGCCAGTTAACACTTCAGAGGAATGAAATTATTTGATTATTTATAACTCTGTTGAACATGGCAGATGTTTTTTTTATTAGCATTGGGCTGCTACCACAGAAATAATGCCCAAATTTCCAGTAATACAAAACTAGGGGGTCCAAAAAACAACCTAGGGACTTAAGTTGAACAAACTTGAAGGATGTTGTACACCAAATATCAAAAGATTCTGACTGGTCATACTGGAAAAGAAGATTTTTGAGAATAGTACCTATTTGACTATGTTAAAAGTTGCCCCCCCTCAACAACAGGGAACACAAATATCAACCCAGGACCTTTATTTGAACAAAGTGAATCTGAACCCTCTAAGAATGCTGTATACCAAATATCAAAAGATTTTCTGTACGTGAATCAATAATACCACATACCAAATTTGGTTCAAATCAGACCATTGGTTCACAAAATAAAAATTTGGGGCGGGGCCAAAAATCTTGCCCCTCCAATTACAAAGGCAAATATTACTCCACGAAATTCATTTGAACAAACTTAATTCTACACCTCAAAAGGAAGCTCCACACCAAATATCATTGTACCATACTACTGGTTTATGAGAAGATTTTAAAAAAATTTTGGAGCATTTTCCCCAAAACAAGAGCAACGCGAAGCATGACATATGACCCTGAGTGATGTCATAAAAGGGTAGGTAAGTCTCTTGGTGGCTTCGCCAGAATCAAAAGGAAGCTTCCTCTAGACAACAACAATGCATCATAAAAAAAATAAAAGGCCACCCGACCACAAGTCCCCTCGAAAAGGTGTGCAATTTGAGGTATTTGAAAAAAATTGTATTTTTCGAAGTAGAAAAAGGGACATAACTCTGGCAAACAATGTGAACTTGACGGTTTATGTTGATACACCAATATACCAAACTTTATTTGAATCAGTCAACGACAATTAAAGTTATCAACGGGATGGGAGCATGGTGGCTCAGTAGTAGACTGTTGGACTTCTATGCTAAAGGTCCTGAGTTCGATCCCCATCCGGGACGACCCACTTTGTGTACTTGGGCAAGGCACTTTATCCCAGTTGCCTACATGGGAGCACGATGACGCTGTGTACTTAGGCGTACTGCACGTCGATGGTGCTCATGTCTTCAACCGCTGTAATCCTGCTTGAGCAGAACTTGAACAGAGTTAAAATGTTGAGGAGCTGACAGTTGCTCGTCGATGCTCAGTGGGTCTCTCCAGCTTCCTCTACCCGTAAAACTGTCACTGTCACGTTTAGTCATCGTGCATAAGTATGCAACCTTAAACACCAATAAAATAAATATCATCGGGAAACCAAAAAAAAAGAAGAATTTTTTAAGGCGAAAAGCAGTCATAATTCAGGAAAAATTCTCGGACCACACCTTGATTCACACTTGACCTGTATTTTATGTTGATACACCTACATATCAAATTTCATTTGATTTGGCAAACTATAACTTAAGTTATCATTGGGAAACCAAAAAAATGAATTTTTGATGTTGAAAAAGGGGCATAACTCTGGCAAAAATTGTCGGACCACACCCTGATTCAAACTTGACCTCTATTTTATGTTGATACACCTACATATCAAATTTCATTTAATTTGGCCAACAGTAATTTAAGTTAACGTCGGGAAACAAAAAAAAAGGAATTTTTGAAGTAGAAAAAGGGGCATAACTTGGGCAAAAATTGTCAGACCGCATCCCGATTCCAACTTGACCTGTATTTTATGTTGATACACCAACATAAATTTTGTTCGATTTGGCCAATTAGAACTAAAGTTATCATTGGGAAACCAGAGCGGGACGGATGCACGGACACATGAATGCACACATGGACGGACAGATACCAGCTATTTTAATAGTCCACCGAAAAAATTTTTCGGGGGACAAAAATTTATTTAAATCAGCATTCATAAGTTATTAGAATGAAACCAAATTCAAGATGGCCATCATGGCAGCCATATTGTATTGGTTATCTGATCTAAAATCAAAAGGAAGCTCCCTCTAGACACTAATAATGCATAACCAAAAAATTAAACTGATTCGAGTCAGTATTTATTAGTTATAGGACGGAAACCAAACTCAAGATGGCAGCCATGGAAGCCATAATGAATTGACCACTGGCGGCCATATTGGTGCAGCTGACTGGTCCAACATTGAAAGGAGCGTCTTTTAGACACAAAATATGAATAATTCAAAAATAAAAATGATTCAAATCAGCATTTAATAGTTATTGGTCAGAAACCAAATTCAATATGGCCACCATGGTAGACATGTTGAATTGGCTAGCACATCCAAAAACTGGACCAACATTGAAAGGAAGCTTTCTCTAAACACAGACAATGCATAATTCAAAAATAATGAAAGTGTCAATGACACTGTAGCTCAACTTGTTTAAGACATGTACACGTATAGTATGTGACACAGCAATGACAAACATCAAGGTAATGACCTGATAACACAGGTACATATAAAGTATTGTAACGGTCTGTACATAAATGCTGACCGCAGCATGTAACAAATATATAGGTAAAGTATTGTAAAGGTGGAGTGACAGTTAGATGCTAAACTAGTAAAGAAATCTATGAGTCCCAGAGTGTGTCTGACTGAACCCCAAAATATTTGTTCTCATAGCACAGTGATAACAAAGGCACCCCAAAACACTTGTTCCTGTCACAAGGTGATAACAAAGATACCCCAAGAAGTTTCGTGAAGATTGGTTCATAAATACAGACTCTAGCCCGAGCCGTATTGACATGTGCACTTACTGTGTATAAGTACCACTGAACAAATCAAGGTTCATCTAATTTACATAATTTCTGCACGAGAAAAAAACCTGTATTATATGTGATATATTCCATTTTACTGAACATTCCTACAAAAATTTATTCAAATCATAACTTTCATACAGAAGGTCTGTACAAAAAAATGATTGCACTAATTTTGGTACAAAATGGCTGCTGGTGGCCATCTTGAATTTTGGACTGCACCCAAAAACACTCGTTCTCGTCCCACGGTGATAACAAAGGTACCCAAGAAGTTTCGTAAAGATCGGTTCACAAATACGGTCTCTAGCCTTAGCCGTATAGAAGTTGTGTACAAAAAACTGATTGGACCTAATTTCGGTACAAAATGGCCACTGGCACACAGAAACACCCCTTCTCATCCCAAGGTGATAACAAAGGTACCCAAGAAGTTTTGTGAAGATCGGTTCATAAATACAGCCTCTAGTCCAAGCCGTATTGACATGTGCACTTACTGTGTATAAGTAGCAATGAATAAATCAAAGTTCATCTAATTTGCATAATTTCTGCTCGAGAAACTAGAGGATGGCCACCAAAGGGTGGCTGATTCCCCCGAAAAAAGCCTTGATAGCCATTCCAACCTTATTCGCGACACACCCTCTGGTTGTGGGCAATAATAATACCAAGTATCATTAATATCCTTGAAGGCTGTAAGAAGTTATGGAGCGGACACGAATTCCGTCTACGCCCGGACGGACAGACAGACAGACGGACGTCACGGCTAGATTCCCCCGAATTTTTTTCGGGGAATAAAAAAACAGTATTATATGTGATGCATTCCATGTTACTAAACATTCATACAAAAATTTATTCAAATCAGAACTTTCATACAGAAGTTCTGTACAAAAAACTGATTGCACTAATTTTGGTACAAAATGGCCACCGGCAGCCATCGTGAATTTTGGACGGCACCCAAAACACCCATTCTTGTCCCACAGTGATAATAAAGGTACCCAAGATGTTTCGTGAAGATCGGTTCATAAATACAGCCTCCAGCCCTAGCCGTATTGACATGTGCACTTATAGTGTATAAGTAGCACTGAATAAATCAAAGTTCATCTAATTTGCATAACTTCTGCACGAGAAAAAAAACGTATTATATGTGATGTATTCCATGTTACTAAACATTCAAACAAAAATTTATTCAAATTAGAACTTTCATACAGAAGTTCTGTACAAAAAACTGATTGCATTAATTTTTGGTACAAAATGGCTGCTGGCGGCCATCTTGAATTTTGGAATGCACCCAAAAACACTCGTTCTCGTCCCACGGTGATAACAAAGGTACTCAAGAAGTTTTGTAAAGATCGGTTCATAAGTACAGCCTCTAGCCTGGGCCGTATAAAAGTTGTGTACAAAAAACTGATTGGACCTAATTTTGGTACAAAATGGCCACTGGACTGGCAGCCATCTCAAATTTTGGACCGCACCCAGAAACACTCGTTCTCGTCCCATGGTGATAACAAAGGTACCCAAGAAGTTTCGTGAAGATCGGTCCATAAATACAGACTCTAGCCTGAGCCGTATTGACATGTGCACTTACTGTGTATAAGTAGCACTGAATAAATCAAAGCTCATCTAATTTGCATAATTTCTGCAAGAGAAAAAACCCCGTATTATATGTGATGTATTCCATGTTACTAAACAGTCATACAAAAATTTAATCAAATCAGAACTTTCATACAGAAGTTCTGTACAAAAAACAGATTGCACTAACTAAAGTACAAAATTGCTGCTGGTGGCCATCTTGAATTTTGGACCGCACCCAAAACCACTCGTTCTTGTCCCACAGTGATAACAAAGGTACCCAAGAAGTTTCATAAAGATCAGTTCAAAAATACGGCCTCTAGCTCTTGCCGTATTGGCATTTACACTTACAGTGCTGAAAGTAACACTAAATAAATTAAAGTTAGTCTAATTTGCATAATTTAAGCACGAGAAAAAAACCTGTATTATATGTGATGTATCCCATGGTACTAAACATTCATACAAAAAATTATTCAAATCAGAGCTTTCATATGTAAGTTCTGCAGAAAAATCTGATTACACCTAATTTTGTACAAAATGGCTGCCAGCGGCCATCTTGAATTTCGGACCAGACCGGACCCCAAAACACTCGTTCTCATCCCACGGTGATAACAAAAGGTATCCAAGAAGTTTCGTAAAGATCGATTCATCAATACGGCCTCTAGCCCGAGCCGTATTGAATTGTTGACGGACAGATGGACGACTGGCCATGGCATAAGCTCAAATTTGACTTATGTCAAAGTTGAGCTAAAAATGATTCAAGTCAGCATCCATTAGTGGATGGAAACCAAATTCAATATGGTGGGCACATTGAATGGACTAGCTGATCCAAAATCAAAAGGAACCTTCCTCTAGACATCAATAATGGATAACCAAAAAGTTAAAAAATTTATAGTAATTTCTATATTTTTTATACTTACCAATGACCCAGACATAGCTGGTGCTAACTCTTAAAATATAGGGCCAAACACAAATTTTGCCCCCCAATCCCAAAAATTTGCATCTAAAACCAAAGAAAACATGTCCTGAAAGGCCCTCCACACTTCGCCTCTACTGCGCATGCGCAGTGTCAAGGACGTTCCGAAATTGGCGCCATTAATCATTCTAAAAACCAGTGCCTGGTAAGCGCTATGTACTCAGCGGGGAGGCAAGAGTTCCCAACTCCTGGGAGGGCCATCCCCGTCTGGGTCAATGGTAAGTATAAAAAATATAGAAATTACTATAAATTTTTTAACATTTTTATACTGTACCAATGACCCAGACATAGCTGAATAGTAAAAAGGCTGGAGGGCCAAGGACATAGAGCAAAATGGAATACGCTCAATAATATAAAATAGAGTCATCCCCTGTAGGGAAAAAGAAGTAATAGGCCTTACATGAATCTTTCTTATTTATGATAAATTAGAAAGATACAACACCTTCCAAAATTGAGCTTCATACATCCATGTACTCTATTAATATCCAATATAATCCTTATACTAATAATTTTTAAAGTAAGCCAATAAATAAAGTAAGTCTAGAGAATAGAGACTCTTATACTCCTAAAAGTGTCTGAGGATTGCATAATCATGTCCGTTGACATATGCAATAATCAAAAGCTATACTTTAAAAACTAAGACTAGAATGAATTTTAAAAACCTAAACTTCTCACTAAACAACCATCCCAATAACAGCTCAGAATTACTAACTCCGGGGGAGGTATCCCCTTGTTTTCATAGTAAAACAGGTGACCCAAGGGAACACCCTCCCCCCCCCCCCCCCCTTTTTCTTGCCCTGGGTCAAATAGCCCAGAGCGAAGAGGGCAGCAGAACGGAGACACTGCCGAAACAGACAGCCTACCTAGCTATAGTAGCAACTGTTAAGTGAATGACATTCTGAGCAGTAGATAATAGACCTAACAATAGAGGCCTCAGAAATGGACTTGATATTTCTGAGAAAAAAAAATTCATGAATGTGGATGGCTGAGCGCAATGAGCAGCCTTCAAAAATCTATAATAGCGACACTATTAATGTAAGCCCAAGATGTAGAAGAACTCTTACTTCATGAGCCGAAATCTTAAGCACAACTGCTAAGTCAATGATATACCATAAGCAGTACCGATAGTTAATAGAATCCATTAACAATAGAATGGAGCGTAACGTCCTTCTACTAGGCATCAAAGACAGAAGAAGCTTACGCCCATAGTAATAAACAGATATCCGTTTATAAATACATAAACTCTACCCGGAAAGAGTAAAGGCCTATGCCCGTACGAAGACGGAAGGACCTTAATAACAATAGGTTCCGGATATTAGGAGCCTAATTCTTATGCAAAAATCCAACCTAAATAGTAACGGAATAGTGATTCCGAAACTACGAAAGTGAAAATCATCCATCGATAGGTCATGAAACTCACTGACTCTACAGTAAAAGAGAAACCAACAGAATTACTGTCAAAAAGGTCAGAATTTGAAAACTACTGTTTCCAGAGGCTCAAATGATTACTTAGCTAAATAAGAACCGAAGTTAAAATCCATATAGGAATTTAATCTAAAGATTCTAAGTCTATTTATCAAAAAGTTACTAACTGACTTAGATAAAGAGACATAAGACTCAATTGTAAACTATCGTAGAGTGCATAGGTATGAGGTAACATAAACCTATAACCTTAATAATAACAGGCTGCAGTAGATCTTGTGAAACAAGTATACTAAAAAATTGCAATGAGTAGTATGGAGGGATCAACAATATGAACATAATGATCCCTACACCAACGACGGAAGAGCCTCCACTTTAGCCGCATAGAATAGCGAAGAAGAGGATCTCCTATAGTAAGAAATCGCGTCCAAAGCTCGTCCAGTACAATGCTTACAATGCAATACGGACCACACAACGGAATACATGAAGGTTGCGACTTTGCGGGTTGTGATAAATATGACACGATTTACCCAGTGAAAAAAGATCCTCACATTGAGGAAGATTTCACGTTAAGTCCCACAGTAGACAAGAGAGTAAATTACCCATGATCTCTGTGAAGATAGAGATGCTATCAACAGAAATGTATTGTGGTTGTTTATCTTAGCAATACCTGCTGAAACAACAGCGCCGGAGGATACGCGTATCCTATCATTTCGTCCTATAGATCAATAGAGCGTTAACAACATTAGCTCAGAGATCTGGACAAGCCAACACATACGTCTGCAATAGATTAGCAAGCTGTGTCGTAAATAAATCATCATTGGGTGCTCCCATAGATAGCAAATCTGATTGAATACTTGTTTGTTGAGAGTCCATTCTGACAGCAACAAGCGACCCCTAAGTGAACGGGAGTCCGGTAAAACAATCATACGACCCGGAATATGACAGACCAAAACAGAACTTGGTGTACTATAACCAACAGACGGATTCTTTCCATTAAATTGAATAACGGAAACGAAAGAGTGCCTCCCTGGTTCCGGAGATACGCCACTACTGTCGAATTAACGGACAGGATTTGGGCATGCGTTACTGAATAATGTTCATGCAATGACATAAAGCAAGCCTAAAAAACATTATTCCGCGGAAGAAAATTGGTTGCTAAGAGACTGCGGAACCCAAAGACCCTGGCACTTCGAATCCGTTGGGATCAGTATTATATCCCAATCTGTTTGACTGGCAACCGTCATAACAGCAACACTCGGGTCCGGCAACTGCGGTGGCACTCTCTGAGTCAACCACCGAATGTTTGCCCCAGTCTGAATCTCTTGTAACACTAGATAGACAAGAGAATGTGTAAATCAAGCAATTCATGGATTGCCGAAAAGTAGCCGTCGAAGAGAAGTTCCTCCGAGAACGAAGCGACTCTGAGAGAGTTCATAACCTTACTATCCACGCGTGTGGATGTAGCTAGGGCTGCGTCACGTCTAACCAACTCCAATCAGCCACTGAAGGGCGGAGTTATACGTGAACAAACTACTGCCCTCAAAAGAAATTACATTGAGAATAATATCTCGTAAATCTTTTCTTGAAGACGTAATGATAACGCCTCAGTAAGGCGGATTACGTATGATAAAGTGTCTAAGTTAAGTCTACTATACATCATGTCGTTTCCAACATTGAAGTTGGAAAAGACATAAACGGCGAAAAAGAATATTTCCAGTCTTTAACCACACCGTCTAGACGCATATGAACTCTCGGTATGCCCTGCTCTGCCAAAATAAACTATTCGTATAAATGATAAAACGGCAGAAATGAGCAACGCGGACAAGAAACTAAACTATCATGCTTGGTAGCAGGCTTGTATGCATATATAGCGTCGAAAAATAAAACACATGTTGTAATGACATTATTGGACTGCGTCGGTAAGTCAGGGACAATGTCCCTGAACCGATCGAAAAATCCGAGTCCAATGACGCTATAAGTCTCTTATCCAAGATCGCAGCAATGAAGTCCGAAATAACAATCACTGGAAGATAATGCCAGAAGATATGAAAGGCAGCTTCCGATACTACTAAAGGGAAAACTCGAAAACTTTCGAATCCCTTTCGCCATCCTGTCGGACCCTATAAAGCGTTCGGTCGTCCGTACCTGATGCAATCACGGACCGCACCGACCCAGCGCCGTCGGATAATTCCTGATTCGACCAAGAAACTGTCAATTGCTGGGATGCTGCGAAACAACTGTGCTAACTCGGATAGCACGTCCGTCACTGAGGCCTGAGGAGAAGCGGTCCTACAATGCATTGCCGCTGGAAGCTCCGTGATCGTTACCCCGTGCATACTACCAATATGCGAGCGAACGGAGTGTATAGGCCTCGTGTCCCTTGGCTACCGGATGGCGCGACCTATTTGCCGTGGAATCACTGAATGACGAAACTGATCGGATACTCGAGGTCACGTAGCCAATGTGCGGTCGTGTGCCCTGCTGTGAGGATGAGGAAGCATTAAGGACAGTCTCTAGGACTGTCAATATAACGGAGCGTCCCGACCGACAGACATATGCTCCGAATGTAAAATATCCGAACCACAACATGCGGTCCCCTATGTTGTTGGACGAGAGAGGGACCTCTCTCGCTCACAGCCCGGACGGACCTGGACAAGCCAGGAACCGGACTAACAGGCTTCCTCCGATCTGTCCTCAATCTGCCGTCACTGGGTGAGTACTAAAGAAATTAAAGTGCTCGCATCACCCAAATCTCCTTCCTAGACCGCAACGGACGAACCCGGCAGCCGAACCATTCGATGAATGTACGCTACACCGGGTGAGCTAGCAAATGTCACTCCGTAGGCGATAGACATATTCCATGAGCACTTATTGCCGCTAGCTCTTCATTAACTATGACGACAGAGGCACACTTTTGAAAGACATCTCCGTAACTTTGCGAACAAGAAACCAGAAATGCTTGATTATAGCAAGCATAAAATAATAATATATATAGCGTCGTTCAATAATTCGAAAGTTTGTGTGACATTATTGGACTATGTCGGAACTGAGGGACGATGTCCCTGAACCGAACCAAAAATTTCTAAGTCCACCAACGCTATCAGTTTCTTATCCGGCATCGCAGCATTCTGGTCCGACGAAAGAAGCTTTAGAAGACCAAGTCAGATGACATACACAACAGCATATGTTGTTCCGAAAGGGAAAGCTCGAAATCCTCCAAATCCCTTTCGGTATCCTGTCGGACCGGATGAAATTTTCGGACGTCCGTACCCGCTTCCGCGGAGCGTCCCGACCCAGCATCGTCGGATAAAAAAATATGCGACAGATTCAGTTGATGCTGGGATGCTGCGATAAACTGTGCTATTTAGGAAAGCACGTCCGTTCCCGAGGCCTGTGCAGTAGCGGTCTTACGATGCATTGCCGCCGGAAGCTCCGTGTACGTTGACTCCCGCACACTTCCTATGCGAACGTCCGGAGTCTGCAGGCCTCGTGTCCCTGGCTACCGGATGGTGTGACCTGGTCGCCGATGAATCTCTGACTGGCGAAGCTGACTGGATATCCGTGGTCACGTAGCCAAGAGCGGTCGTGTGCGCAACTATGAGAATGAGGAAGCCTTATTGACAGTCTACTCCGGACTGACTATATGTCGGAGCGTCCCGAGCGACGGACGTATGCTCCGAATGCGAAACATTTTGTACCACAACATCTGGGGCCAGATGTTGTTGAACGAGAGAGGGACCTCTCTCGCTTGCCGTCCGGATGGACCGGAACGAGCTATGAACCGGACTAAAAGGCTTCCTCCGTTCTCCCTCCGATCCGCCGTCACTGGGTGTGCATTAGGTTGATTTATAGTGCTCACATCACCCCAAAATTCCTTCTAGACCGCAACGGACGAACCCGGCTGCCGAACCATTCGGTGAATGGACGCTACACCGGGCGAGCTAGCGGACGTCAAAGGCCGTCGAACCTACTAGGGTCCTCTTAGGCAATTGGCGTATTTACATGAGCACTTTTCCGCTAGCCCTTCATTAATTGTGACGACGGAGGCACACTGTTGGAAGACATCACAGATACATCACCCTAATCTTGATCGTCTGAAATAGAAATTGATAAAGTAGAGTGACCCTGCGGGGAAAGGACCGGAGTGTCCAATTCCCCAATAACATACCGTGACATACGCTTCCCATATTGTCATCGAAATCATACGAAACAGAACAGGAGTTAATGCGAGTACACTGACCACATATAGAATGATTATAAAGTCAGAGGAAGACTTCCTCTTATTACAATAGATCAATATCCTTTCAATGTGAAAAGAAAACAAGTCCTGGTACTCGCACTAACCCCTGGCAATCAAAATACATAATAATAATATGATCCATTAATATAGAAAAAATAATTGAAATCAAAATATTTTGAAAAAATATTTTTTCAGAACAGCCCAAGTTTCTGAAAAGTAACATTGAGCCCCAATGGATCCCAAGCCTAAGTGTGGACAAAAATTTTAAAAATATTTTAAACAATTTATTCAACACTTACGAACAATAATAATGTATGTAGTTATGATTAAAATAACATCAAGATATTATTTTCCAGAAATCCCCCCTTCACACAGAGGGCTGTTGTAAATGTAAACAATGAGTGTAAAAACACTAAAATAAGACTCCAGGCACCCAGGCCCGAAATCAGTTACCAAAAATACACTATCTGATGCAAAACAGAGACTTCCAGGGAAGAAACTGCAGAACATCAGATGGTAGATGCAGAACACAATGCCTAACCACCCGTAGGTGAAGACGTAAACATGGGGAAAAGAACAGAATTCATTCTGTTATTCAGCTAAAACTCCCAAGAAAATTAGTAATAATAATTACAAAAACTATGCCAAAAGCATGGGAGAATAGCAAGGGGGGACTTAAAGAACAGGGAGAGAGGAAAACACTTAAAAAACAGTGTAACTAAATAATCAGAATGACAACAAAATGGCTGCTGCCTCGAAAATAGGTAACTTAACATAATTTCCTTAAAAAATTTTAAGTTACAGCCCTGATAATATTTTGTCACACATTTTTTCCTCTCCTCCTTCTCTATCCTCCTTAGAATCACCATTTCACTAATATTTATGTGTCTGGCATCATTTAAACTGAGATTTACAAGCACAAAGATCAGTCAACTGTGTTAACTGATGAAGGGCCAAACTTAGAATGATTAATGGCGCCAATTTCGGAACGTCCTTGACACTGCGCATGCGCAGTAGAGGCGAAGTGTGGAGGGCCTTTCAGGACATGTTTTCTTTGGTTTTAGATGCAAATTTTGGGGATTGGGGGGCAAAATTTGTGTTTGGCCCTATATTTTAAGAGTTAGCACCAGCTATGTCTGGGTCATTGGTACAGTATAAAAATATGAAATTGATTCAGGTCAGTATTCATTAGTTATTGGGTGGAAACCAAATTCAAGATGGTCACCATAATGAATTGGCCAATGGTGGCCATCTTGGTTTGGCTGACAGGTCCAAAGTAAAAAGGAATCTTTCTCTAGACACAAACAATACAAACTCAAAAAATAAAAAGGATTCGAATCAGCATTCACCTAATTTGAAAAAACTTAAATCTGACCCCTAAGGATGCTGTGTATCAAATATCAAAAGATTTTGAAATGGTAGATCTGTAGAAGCAGATTTTTAAAGAACTCTTCAAACTGAACTAAGTTAAAATATGAGCCCAAATATGAACCCAAGAGCTTGGTTTGAATAAATTTGTACCCCCCCCCCCCCACCCCACCCCCCACCACCTCCACCTCACCTGGGAATACTTACTACCAAATATGAAAAGATTGTGCTATGTGGATCTGAAGATGATAATTTTCAAATCATTTTTCTGAAACTGCACTTAAGTTAAATTTAGGGTTCCACAAGGAACCAAAATATGAACCAAAGACTTGATTTGAACAAATTGGAATCTAGCCCCTATGCCCCTATAAGGATAATGTATACCAAACACCCAAACATTCGGAATGGTGTATCTAAAGATTTTTAAATGATATTACTCATGTTGCACAATGAAATTTGGGCTAACATGTGGAAATGAAATATGAACTTACAGACTTGATTTGACGAACATAAATCTGATGTCCCAAAGGATGTTGTACATCAAATATGAAAAGATTCTTATTGGTGACACTAAGGAAGAAGATTTTTAAAGAATATTCCTCATATTTCTCAAAATTAAAATTCAGGCTCCCATAGGGATCCCAAATATGAACCCATAGACCTGATTTGAACAAACTTAAATCTGCCTCCCCCCCCCCTCTCCCCAGGATGCTGAATACCAAATGAGAAGATTGTTACTGGTGAATATGAAGATGATTTTTAAAGAATTTTCCTCATATAGCACTAAGCTGAAATTTGGGTTTCCATAAGGAGCCTAAATATGAACTCAGGAACTTAATTTGAACAAACTTGAATCTGACCTTCAAAAGGATGTTGTATATCAAATATAAAAAGATTCTGACTGGTGGATCTGAAGAAGATATTTAAAGAATCCTCCTCATATTGTACCCATGGGGAGCCTAAATAAGAACTCAGCGACTTAATTTACACCAAATTGAATCAGATACTTTTTTTCATTTTTGAAAATTGCTGACTCAGCATTTTTCTATTATTTACATATGGCACCACAAGTGGAACCAATTGAGTTTTTTGGGCGCCATTTGTATCTACTGGTTCAAAGGATGCTGTACACCAAATGGCAATTCTTTGTTTCGTGTAATTTGAGAAAAACGAGCATTTGAATTCTTTAGGATTTTTAGCTCCTGGAGTTCCCACAAGCATATGAACATTTTTCTATGGGCATAAATCAAATATGCATCCCTTAATACTACTGCATACAAAATTAGGATCAAATTGGCTCACCAGAAAACAGAAATTTGGGGCAGAGCCCAAAATATTGTCCCTCCCAGCACAAGCCTACATATTGCCTGAAGACATTTTCTTTGAACAAACTTGAATCTTATCCATACAAGGAAGCTGCATACCAAATTTTAAATCATTGAGACTCATGGTTTATGAGATTTTTAAAGAAATTTGAGATTTTGGGGCATTTCTCACGATCCATTGGGCTGAGCTACTTCTATTGTGCAAATCTGTAAGGGTATCTTCCAAAGATAATATATGCCAAGTTTGGTTAGGTTTGATCCAGTGGTTCCGAAGAAGATGACCGATATGTAAAGTTTATGGACAACAAACACCAAGTGATGGTTCCCCTGAATGCATATTTCCTATGGTGTAGGATCACATAACCTATTTAACACTTTAACTAACACAAGAGGCCTCAGGGGGCCTGAGGGCGTTCACCTGACATGGTAGCCTATCAACCCAGGGAATTGATTTGAACAAGTTGCATCTGCCCCTCCTAAGAAAAGCTTTTCGATTGTTTTTACTGCAACAGAACAGGTGATCCAACATGTAGCAGCTGGGTTAACTCACAAGTTACATTCTAAGTACCTTGGCAGCTGTTTTAGACAAGTCTTGGCTGCCTATATAGGCAACCTAAACTTGTTTAAAATCAACTGCAAACCCACTGGATTTATATATTTATTTACTGGGGTTCAATGACACTTTTGACAACCAGAGTCATCTGTTGTCGGGCAGTTTTATGAGTAGAGAAAACTGGAGTAGCTGGAGAGAAGCACAGATGTTCAAGATGCGAAATGCTGATCTCCTCCATTAAATAATTTTGTAAATAATCTTGTTTAAAACCACAAAAACAGCACAGGTGACTGATTGCAGGGCTTCCACTATACAATGGCCCTATTCCCTTCACTGAATTTCCCCTACCCAAAAGGTACTCATAAGGCACTCATCAAAGACACTCAAAAGGCTTGCATCAAAGGGAGAGAATTATAGCGAACAAGGAATTTAACCAAGTTGCAATGACCTTGATTCTAGAATGACAGGATCTGGTGATGGGTTAGATGGCATATTCACACGATTTGGGTTGGGTTCCATTGCCCACATTGGTAAGTTTTGTATACACTATGAGGACAGCCATTTCAACATGCACAAGGCATAGTTCCTCCATTTGGGCATCTAAGATGTGCATTTCAGACAGATGAAATCTTGAGGCTGGTCACCCTGTCGACATGGTAACCCCATTGGATCCCCCATTACCGGCCTCAACATTTTTGGGGCAACTATAGTTGCCCCATCGGATCCTTGGATTCCCCATTACCGGTATCAACAATTTTTTCCTGCTGGAAAGCCTGCTAATTGGTATTCACAGCATATTTCTGCAATTAATTCAAACGAGAGAAAAAAAGAAAAACCTTTTTCTGTATGAAGTGTATCTGCCTAATCAGAATTTACCATGTTAAACTGAAATAACTGAATGAAGAAATGTCGGAAAGAAAACATTAATTCCAATTTGGTAAGTTTCAGAATTATTCAACAGCAACAGCCAAACAGCCAGCACTTAGACTTCAAAGATTCAAGATATAATTTACCAATAAGCAGTAATGCAGTGTATGTAACCTTTTGAAACTAATTAATAATGGTTGCCGCTGATTTGGCCACAAAGTGCAGATTTGTAAGGCAAAAACGATTATTTGCTAGGTCTTCTCTCATCTAAAAAATTCATATTATATCTTGTTTGGCAGAGATTCATAAGCTCTGTCAAACATGATTGACTGAATTAAACTTTTAATTTGTTACCGAAGCAATGGTTAATGTTTATGGATGTTTAACCCTCTTCACTATGATGTCAAAATGCCAAACTTCTCAGCAGCAAAGCTTTCCCACAATGTAACTGAGAATTTAATTGAGCTCTATCAAACAAGATATATTTTGTTAAATTTTTCATTCAATGTGGACAATATGGAGTCAATGATGGAAATTTTGAAATACAACCAGAGTGCTGAGAGTTAAAGTCACTCCATGGCTACATCATAACCATAACACAAATATAAAGTTGAGTTTATATCAATAGTGCCTATTTTTGAAGACACATGCTCAGGGCAAGACATATTTTTTTTGTAACAAAATGTCCATATTACCTGCTGAATATTTTTGGGTGAAAAAAATGAATATTCAAGTAACAGGATACTGTTAGAATAGCTAAATCTATTTATTCAATTACTGGTGTGTAAGGTCACATATTTCTGCACAATGGCTAATCCTGACCGCAACATGGAGATAAAATCCAGTTTAGTCAATTGTTTATACCCATGTTGCCCATTTTAGAGGAGTTCCACCCTAAGCATTGGTGACTGGATCCTATTTTATCATCAGTAAAACAGAGCTTGTTTACCATAGTAAACAAGCACTGCTTCACTTCCCAGGGGTTCCCACAAGGGGAGTGCTATATATTAAAGTAAAGAACTAAATGTTCTATCTATATAATAAACCCATTTTAACTCTTTGCATACCGAGGTCAAAAACCAAACTTTCAAACAGGAAATTATTCCCATAGTGTAACCTGGAATTTAACCAATTCAATCTTGTTTGACAAAGCTCCATGAGCTCTGACAAACAAAATTGAATTGTTTAAGTTCTTAGTGACATTATGAGGATAACAGAGATCATAATAAAAAGTCTTATAATAATGCAATAATAAAAAATAACTTTAAATTAGAATTTTAAGTAAATAAAAATTATGTAAGGATATTTTCAGGGGGAACAAGAGGCACCACGGGGCCTGAGGCACACACCTGACCAAAGTTGTTTGAAAAAGGATTTAATTACCATATATGGATAGTTAACACAACAGAGGGGTGAAGTTATTTAATTATTTATTTATAACTTTAACTCCCCCATGAATGCTGTGTACCAAATATTAAAAGATTCTGATCAGTGGTTCTGGAGAAAATTCTTTTTTAAATTTTGCAAATATGCTGTCACATTTTTTTGATGGCCCCTACAGAACACCCTGACACAACCGATGGCAATTTTTTTTTTACCATTCAATTCTACTGGTCCGAAGGATGCTCCATACCATATAACAGCTCTCTGTTCTGTGTGGTTTGGGAAATATAGGGACTTGAAAATATTTCTATTTTTAGCTCTTGGGGTTCCCGCAGGGACACAGGTAATTTGTTTTTTGCATGTGCCAAGTTCTTATGACTCAATAATACAACATACCAAATTTAGTTTAAATCCTACCATCAGTTCAAAAACAAGAAATTTTGGGGCAAAGCCAAACATCTTGCCCCTCCAACTACAAAGGAAACTACTGCTTCACGAACTTCGTTTGAACTTAATCCTACACCTCAAAAGGAAGCTACATACCAAATATCAAGTCACTGTACCCACTGGTTCATAAGAAGAAGATTTTTTTTCAAATTTGGAGGATTTTCCCTCACCCACTCCCTTTGGGGTTCCTCCACCCCATCCCTCTGGGGCTGGGCATGTTGATAAAAAAAATGAAAGTGTCAATGGCACTGTAGCTCAACTTGTTTAAGACATGTACATGTATAGTATGTGACACAGCAATGACAAACATCTAGGTAATGACCTTATAACAAAGGCACATGTAAAGTATTGTAACGGTCTGTACATAAATGCTGACCGTAGCATGTAACAAATATATAGGTAAAGTATTGTAAAGGTGGGGTGACTGTTAGATGCTAAACTAGAAAAGAAATCTTTGTGTCCCAGAGTGGGTCTGACTGAACCCCAAAATATTTGTTCTCATAGCACAGTGATAACAAAGGCACCCAAAAACACTCGTTCCTGTCACAAGGTGATAACAAAGGTACCCCAAGAAGTTTCGCGAAGATCGGTTCATAAATACAGACTCTAGCCTGAGCCGTATTGACATGTGCATTTACTGTGTATAAGAAGCACTGAACAAATCAAAGTTCATCTAATTTGCATAATTTCTGCACCAGAAAAAAACCTGTACTATATGTGATGTATCCCATGTTACAAAACATTCCTACAAAAATTTATTCAAATCAGTACTTTCATACAGAAGTTCTGTACAAAAAACTGATTGCACTAATTTTGGTACAAAATGGCTGCTGGTGGCCATCTTGAATTTTGGACCGCACCCAAAAACACTCGTTCTTGTCCCACGGTGATAACAAAGGTACCCAAGAAGTTTTGTAAAGATCGGTTCATAAATACAGTCTCTAGCCTGAGCCGTATAGAAGTTGTGTAAAAAAAAACTGATAGGACCTAATTTCAGTACAAAATGGACACAGGCAGCCATCTTGAATTTTGGATCCAACACAGAAACACTCGTTCTCGTCCCAAGGTGATAACAAAGGTACCCAAGAAGTTTTGTGAAGTTCGGTTTATAAATACAGCCTCTAGCCCAAGCCGTATTGACACATGCACTTACTGTGTATAAGTAACAATGAATAAATCAAAGTTCATCTAATTTGCATAATTTCTGCTCGAGAAAAAAACCAGTATTATATGTGATGTATTCCATGTTACTAAACATTCATACAAAAATTTATTCAAATCAGAACTTTCATACAGAAAAACTGATTGCACTAATTTTGGAACAAAATGGCCACCTGCAGCCATCTTGAATTTTGGACCACACCCAAAAACACCCATTCTCGTCCCAAGGTGATAACAAAGGTACCCAAGACGTTTCGTGAAGATCGGTTCATAAATACAGCCTCCAGCCCTAGCTGTATTGACATGTGCACTTACAGTGGATAAGTAGCACTGAATAAATCAAAGTTCATCTAATTTGCATAATTTCTGCACGAGAAAAAAACCTGTATTATATGTGATGTATTCCATGTTACTAAACATTCAAACAAAAATTTATTCAAATCAGAACTTTCATACAGAAGTTCTGTACAAAAAACTGATTGCACTAATTTTGGTACAAAATGGCAGCTGGCGGCCATCTTGAATCTTGGAATGCACCCCAAAACTCTCGTTCTCGACCCACGGTGATAACAAAGGTACCCAAGAAGTTTCGTAAAGATCGGTTCATAAATACAGCCTCTAGCCTGAGCAGTATAGAAGTTGTGTACAAACAAGTGTTTAACCACTGAGGTGGTATTAGTCCCCTATGGTGCTTTTGTGACATAAGGTGTTTTTGTGACATAAGACATGACCACAGTCAGCAGGAGTATCAGACCTGGGGGGGGGGGGGGGGGGGGGGGGGGGGGCAGTTTTGGTAAAATAATTGGGGACGGTTCGGCCTGGGGACGGTTTGGCTTGGGGACAATTCGGGTTTCATGACAACAGTCAACAGGAGTGTCAGACCTGGGGGGTGGTTTGGGTAAAATACAGGTTATAAGACAGGATTTCAAATGTGAATGGAATCTAAAAATTGAGAAATGAGAGAAGTGTAGCTTGAATCAGGTTGGAGGGAGGGGTGGTAACATAAAAATAGAGAAAAAAAAGCTTAAAAAACACAGCAAAAATGGCCGCCATTCCGCCATCTTGGATTTTGAAAAAAAAAAATTAAGCGTGCATCATCTCTTCAGAACTATTTATCCACGTACCAAATATGAAAGGTGTAGCTTAAAGCATGTTGGAGGGAGAGGTGGTAACATAAAAACAGACAGATGAACAGACAGACAGACAGACAGATCTTAGATTTTGAAAAAAAATACTGAGTGTGCATAATCCCCTCACAATCCTTTATCCATGTACCATATATGAAAGGTGTAGCTTGAACCATGTTGGAGGGAGGGGTAGTAACATAAAATAGACAAAAAAGCTTAAAAAGACACAACAAAAATGGCCGCTATGCCGCCATCTTGGATTTTGAAAAAAAACTATTGAACGAGCATCATCCTCTCCCAAAATGACTGCCATGGCGCCATCTTGAATTTTGAAAAAAAAATATTGAACGTGCATCATCCCATCACAACCCTCTATCCATGTGCCAAATATGAAAAGTGTAGCTTGAACCATGTTGGAGTGAGGGGTGGTAACATAAAATAGAGAAAAAAGCTTAAAAAGACACAACAAAAATGGCTGCTATGCCGCCATCTTGGATTTTGAAAAAAAACTATTGAACGAGCATCATCCTCTCCCAACGCTCTATCCATGTGCCAAATATGCAAAGTGTAGCTTGAACCATGTTGGAAAGAAGGGTGGTAACATGAAAATAGAGAAGAAAGCTTTAAAAAACACAACAAAAATGGCCGCCATTCCGCCATCTTGGATTTTGAAACAAAGATTTTGAGCGTGCATCATCCCCTCAGAACAATTTATCCATGTAGCAAATATGAAAGGTGTAGCTTAAAGCATGTTGGAGGGAGAGGTGGTAACATAAAAACAGACAGACAGACGGACAGCCGGGCGGACAGACATTCTAAGAAATGGCTACTTATGTGTCTATTTTATGGACATATTAGGTGGCTAACCTAAAACACATGCCTAACATAATAAAACAAGTTTTAGGGGGGAAAATGTTTGGGGGTCAGCTAACCCTAACCCTACCCTTCACTGACCCTAACCCTAACCACCCCTAACCCTAAGCTAACCCTAACCCTAAACTAACACAACCCACATAACTCTAACACCCATTCACTGACCCCCACCTGACACCACCCCACTCCTAAACCCCACCCTGGAATGCCCTAACCCTACTCCACATTTATCCAACCCCCTCCCCCCCCCCCCCCCCCCCCCCACAACAAGCGATTCTGTTACGTGGCTAGCCACGTAACAGACTTTCACCACATAAGTATCCTGTTTTACTAACTTGTAGCCACACAAGTAGTCATTTGTTAGTGTGGACAGACGGACAGACAGACGGAGTGCAATCCTATAGACCCCTTACGGTTCTGTAGGGGACTAAAAACTGACTGGACCTAATTTCGGTACAAAATGGCCAGTGGCAGCCATCTCGAATTTTGGACCGCACCCAGAAACACTCGTTCTCGTCCCAAGGTGATAACAAAGGTACCCAAGAAGTTTCGTGAAGATCGGTTCATAAAAACAGACTCTAGCCTGAGCCGTATTGACATGTGCACTTACTGTGTATAAGTGGCACTGAATAAATCAAAGTTCATCTAATTTGCATAATTTCTGCACAAGAAAAAAACCTGTATTATATGTGATGTATTCCATGTTACTAAACATTCAAACAAAAATTTATTCAAATCAGAACTTCCATACAGAAGTTCTGTACAAAAAACTGATTGCACTAACTAAAGTACAAAATGGCAAAATCATCCCACGGTGATAAGAAAGGTACCCAAGAAGTTTTGTAAAGATCGGTTCATAAATACGGCCTCTAGCCTGAGTTGTATTGGAACCTGCAGTTACAGTGCTGAAAGTAACACTAAATAGATCAAAGTTAGTCTAATTGGCATAATTTATGCACGAGAAAAAAGCCTGTATTATATGTGATGTATCCCAAGGTACTAAACATTCACACAAAAAATTATTCAAATCAGCGCTTTCATATGGAAGTTCTGCGTAAAAGTTAAAAAATTTATAGTAATTTATATATTTTTTATACTTACCAATGACCCAGACATAGCTGGTGCTAACTCTTAAAATATAGGGCCAAACACAAATTTTGCCCCCCAATCCCCAAAATTTGCATCTAAAACTAAAGAAAACATGTCCTGAAAGGCCCTCCACACCTCGCCCCCACTGCGCATGCGCAGTGTCCAGGACGTTCCGAAATTGGCGCCATTTATCATTCTAATAACCAGTGCCTGGTAAGCGCTATGTACTCAGCGGGGAGGCAAGAGTTCCCAACTCCTGGGAGGGCCATCCCCGTCTGGGTCATTGGTAAGTATAAAAAATATATAAATTACTATAAATTTTTTAACATTTTTATACTGTACCAATGACCCAGACATAGCTGAATAGTAAAAAGGCTGGAGGGCCAAGGACATAGAGCAAAATGGAATACGCTCAATAAAATAAAATAGAGTCATCCCCTGTAGGGAAAAGAAGTAATAGGCCTTACATGTATCTTTCTTATTTATGATAAATTAGAAAGATACAACACCTTCCAAAAATTGAGCTTCATACATCCATGTACTCTATTAATATCCAATAATCCTTATACTAATAATTTTTAAAGTAAGCCAATAATAAAGTAAGTCTAGAGAATAGAGACTCTTATACTCCTAAAAGTGTGTGAGAATTGCATAATCATGTCCGTTGACATATGCAATATTCAAAAGCTATACTTTAAAAACTAAGACTTGAATGAATTTTATAAACTTAAACTTCTCACTAAACAACCATCCCAATAACAGCTCAGAATTACTAACTCCGGAGGAGGTATCCCCTTGTTTTCATAGTAAAAACAGGTGACCCAAGGGAACACCCTCCCCCCCCCTTTTTCTTGCCCTGGGTCAAATAGCCCAGAGCGAAGAGGGCAGCCGAACGGAGACACTGCCGAAACAGACAGCCTACCTAGCTATAGTAGCAACTGTTAAGTGAATGACATTCTGAGCAGTAGATAATAGACCTAACAATAGAGGCCTCCAGAAATGGACTCGATATTTCTGAGATAAAATTCATGAATGGATGGCTGAGCGCAATGAGCAGCCTTCAAAAATCTATAATAGCAACACTATTAATGTAAGCCCAAGAAGTAGAAGAACTCTTACTTCAAGAGCCGAAATCTTAAGCACAACTGCTAAGCCAATGATATACCATAAGCAGTACGCTAGTTAATAGAATCGATTAACAATAAAATGGAGCGTAACGTCCTTCTACTAGACATCAAAGACAGAAGAAGCTTACGCCCTTGTAATAAACAGATATCTGTTTATAAATACATAAACTGTACCCGGAAAGAGTAAAGGCCTATGCCCATACGAAGACGGAAGGACCTTAAAATAATAGGTTCCGGATAATAGGAGCCTAACTCTTATGCAACAATCCAACCTAAATAGTAACGGAAGTATTGATTCCGAAACTATGAAAGTGAAAATCATCCATCGATAGTGCATGAAACTCACTGACTCTACAGTAAAAGAGAAACCAACAGAATTACTGTCTAAAAGGTCAGAATTTGAAAACTACTGTTTCCAGAGGCTCAAATGATTACTTAGCTAAATAAGAACCGAAGTTAAAATCCGTATAGGAATTTAATCTAAAGATTCTAAGTCTATTTATCAAAAAGTTACTAACTGACTTAGATAAAGAGACAAAAGACTCAATTGTAAACTATCGTAGAGTGCATAGGTATGAGGTAACATAAACCTATAACCTAAATAACAACAGGCTGCAGTAGATCTTGTGAAACAAGTATACTAAAAACTAGCAATGCGTAGTATGGAGGGATCAACCATATGAACATAATGATCCCTACACCACGACGGAAGAGCCTCCACTTTAGTCGCATAGAATAGCGAAGAAGAGGATCTCCTATAGTAAGAAATCGCGTCCAAAGCTCGTCCAGTACAGTGCTTACAATGCAATACGGACCACACAACGGAATACATGAAGGTTGCGACCTTGCTGGTTGTGATAAAGATGACACGATTTACCCAGTGAAAAAAGATCCTCACATAGAGGAAGATTTCACGTTAAGATCCACAGTAGACAAGAGAGTAAATTACTCATGATCTCTGTGAAGATAGAGATGCTATCAACAGAAATGTATTGTGGTTGTTTATCTTAGCAATACCTGCTAAAACAACAGCGCCGGAGGATACGCGTATCCTATCATTGCGTCCTATAGATCAATAGAGCGTTAACAGTATTAGCTCAGAGATCTGGACAAGCCAACACATACGTCTGCAATTGATTAGCAAGCTGTGTCATAATAAAACATCATTGGGCGCTCCCATAGATAGCAAATCTGATTAAATACTTGTTTGTTGAGAGTCCATTCTGACAGCAACAAGCGACCCGTAAGAGAACGGGAGTGCGATAAAACAATCAGACGACCCCAAATATGACGGACCAAAACTGAACTTGGTGTACTATAACCAACAGACGGATTCTTTCCATTAAATTGAATAACGGAAACGAAAGAGTGCCTCCCTGGTTCCGGAGATACGCCACTACTGTCGAATTAAAGGACAGGAATTTGGGCATGCATTTCTGAATAATGTTCATGCAATGACATAAAGCAAGCCTAAAAAACATTATTCCGCGGAAGTTAAACTGATAGCTAAAAGACTGCGGAACCCAAAGACCCTGGCACTTCGAATCCGTAGGGATCAGTATATATCCCAATCTGTTTGACTGGCAACCGTCATAACAGCCACACTAGGGTCCGGCAACTGCGGCGGCACTCTCTGAGTCAACCACCGAATGTTTGCCCCAGTCTGAATCTCTTGTAACAGTAGATAGACAAGAGAATGTATAAACCAAGCAATTCATGGATTGCCGGAAAGTTGCCGTCGAAGAGAAGCTCCTCCGAGAACGAAGCGACTCTGAGAGAGTTCTTAACCTACTATCCACGCGTGGATGTAGCTAGGGCTGCATCACGTCTAAACACTCCAATCAGCCACTGAAGGGCGGAGTTATACGTGAACAAAATACTGCCCTCAAAAGAAATTACATTGAGAATAATATCCCGTAAATCTTTTCTTGAAGACGTAATGATAACGCCTCAGTAAGGCGGATTACGTATAATAAAGCGTCTAAGTTAAGTCTACTATACATAATGTCGTTCCCAATATTGAAATTGGAAAAGACATAAACGGCGAAAAAGAATATATGCAGTCTTTAATCACACCGTCTAGACGCATATGAACTCTCGGTTTGCCCTGCTCTGCCAAAATAAACTATATGTAAAAAAGATAAAATGGCAGAAATGAGCCACGCGGACAAGAAACTAAACTATCATGCTTAGTAGCAGGCTTGTATATATATATATAATATATAGCGTCGAAAAATAAAACACATGTTGTAATGACAATATTGGACTGCGTCGGTAAGTCAGGGACAAAGTCCCTGTACCGATCGAAAAATCCGAGTCCAATGACGCTATAAGTCTCTTATCCAAGATCGCAGCAATGAAGTCCGAAAAATAATCACTGGAAGAAATGCCAGAAGATATGAAAGGCATCTTCCGATACTACTAAAGGGAAAACTCGAAATCTTTCGAATCCCTTTCGCCATCCTGTCGGACCCTATAAAGCGTTCGGTCGTCCGTAGCTTGATGCAACCGCGGACCGCACCGACCCAGCGCCGTCGGATAATTCCTGATTCGACCGAGAAACCGTCAATTGCTGGGATGCTGCGAAACAACTGTGCTAACTCGGATAGCACGTCCGTCACCGAGGCCTGAGGAGCAGCGGTCTTACGATGCATTGCCGCAGGAAGCTCCGAGATCGTTACCCCGTGCATACTTCCAATATGCGAGCGAACGGAGTGTATAGGCCTCGTGTCCCTTGGCTACCGGATGGCGCGACCTATTCGCTGTGGAATCACTGAATGCCGAAACTGATCGGATACTCGAGGTCACGTAGCCAATGTGCAGTCGTGTGCCCTGCTGTGAGGATGAGGAAGCATTAAAGACAGTCTCTCGGACTGTCAATATAACGGAGCGTCCCGAGCAACGGACATATGCTCCGAATGTAAAATATCTGAACCACAACATGCGGTCCCCTATGTTGTTGGCTTCCTCCGATCTGTCCTCAATCTGCCGTCACTGGGTGAGTACTAAAGTATTAAAGTGCTCGCATCACCCAAATCTCCTTCCTAGACCGCAACGGACGAACCCGGCAGCCGAACCATTCGATGAATGTATGCTACACCGGGTGAGCTAGCGAATGTCATTCCGTAAGCGATAGACATATTCCATGAGCACTTATTGCCGCTAACTCTTCATTAACTATGACGACAGAGGCACACTTTTGAAAGACATCTCCATAACTCTTCGAACAAGAAACCAGAAATGCTTGGATAGCAAGCATAAAATAATAATATATATAGCGTCGTTCAATAATTCGAAAGTTGTGTGACATTATTGGATTATGTCGGAACTGAGGGACGATGTCCCTGAACCGAACCAAAAATTTCTAAGTCCACCGACGCTATCAGTTTCTTATCCGGCATCGCAGCATATGTTGTTCCGAAAGGGAAAGCTTGAAATCCACCGAATCCCTTTCGGTATCCCGTCGGACCGGATGAAACTTTCGGACGTCCGTACCCGCTTCCGCGGAGCGTCCCGACCCAGCATCGTCGGATAAAATATATGCGACAGATTCAATTGATGCTGGGATGCTGCGATAAACTGTGCTATTAAGGAAAGCACGTCCGTTCCCGAGGCCTGTGCCGTAGCGGACTTACGATGCATTGCCGCTGGAAGCTCCGTGTACGTTGACTCCCGCACACTTCCTATGCGAACGTCCGGAGTCTGCAGGCCTCGAGTCCCCGGCTACCGACCCAGCGCTGTCGGATAATTCTCGATCCGACACCGTTTCTGTCGGCTGCTGGGATGCTGCGATAAGCTGTGCTATGTGCACAAGAATGTCCGGCGTCGAGACCTGCGGAGGCGCAGTCTATCGGTGCTTCGCCGAGGGCAGCTCCGCATCAGATGGCTCCCGCATACTTCCTATGCGAACGTCCGGAGTCCATCGGTCTCGAATCCCTGGCTGCCGGATGGTGTGACCTGGTCGCCGAAGAATCCTTGATCGGCGAAGCTGGTAATATATCGGCGGTCACGCAGCCAAGGTGCGGTCGTGTGCGCTGATGAGAAGAGGAAGCCTTAGCAGTCTCAGCGGACTGCCTATACAACGGAGCGTCCCGAGCGACGGACGTATGCTCCGCTAACAACACATTTGTACCACAACATCTGGGGCCAGATGTTGTTGAACGAGAGAAGGGCCTCTCTCGCTTGCCGTCCGGATGGACCGGAACGAGCTATGAACCGGACTAAAAGGCTTCCTCCGTTCTCCCTCCGATCCGCCGTCACTGGGTGTGCATTAAGTTAATTTTATAGTGCTCGCATCACCCCAAAATTCCTTCTAGACCGCAACGGACGAACCCGGCTGCCGAACCATTCGGTGAATGGACGCTACACCGGGCGAGCTAGCGGACGTCAAAGGCCGTCGAACCTACTAGGGTCCTCTTAGGCAATTGGCGTATTACATGAGCACTTTTCCGCTAGCCCTTCATTAATTGTGACGACGGAGGCACACTGTTGGAAGACATCACAGATACATCACCCTAATCTTGATTGTCTGAAATAGAAATTGATAAAGTAGAGTGACCCTGCGGGGAAAGGACCGGAGTGTCCAAATCCCCAACAACATACCGTGACATACGCTTCCCATATTGTCATCGAAATCATACGATACAGAACAGGAGTTAACGCGAGTACACTGACCACATATAGAATGATAATAAGGTCAGAGGAAGACTTCCTCCTAAAACAATTGATCAATATCCTTTCAATGAGAAAAGAAAACAAGTCCTGGTACTCGCACTAACCCCTGGCAATCAAATACATAATAATAATATGATCCATTAATATAGAAAAAATAATTGAAATCAAAATATTTTGAAAAAATATTTTTTCAGAACAGCCCAAGTTTCTGAAAAGTAACGTTGAGCCCCAATGGATCCCAAGCCTAAGTGTGGACAAAAATTTTAAAAATATTTTAAACAATTTATTCAACACTTACGAACAATAATAATGTATCTAGTTATGATTAAAATAACATAAAGATATTATTATTTAGAAATCCCCCCCTCACACAGAGGGCTGTTGTAAATGTAAACAATGAGTGTAAAAACACTAAAATAAGACTCCAGGCACCCAGGCCCGAAATCAGTTACCAAAAATACACCATCTGATGCAAAACAGAGACTTCCAGGGAAGAAACTGCAGAACATCAGATGGTAGATGCAGAACACAACGCCTAACCACCCGTAGGTGAAGACGTAAACATGGGGAAAGAACAGAATTCATTCTGTTATAAAGCTAAAACTCCCAAGAAATTTTAGTAATAATAATTACAGAAACTATGCCAAAAGCATGGGAGAATAGCAAGGGGGAACTTAAAGGACAGGGAGAGAGGAAAAACACTTGAAAAAACAGTGTAACTAAATAATCAGAATGACAACAAAATGGCTGCTGCCTTGAAAATAGGTAACTTAACATAATTTCATTAAAAAATTTTAAGTTACAGCCCTGATAATATTCTGTCACACATTCTTTTCCTCTCCTCCTTTTCTATCCTCCTTAGAATCACCATTTCACTAATATTTATGTGTCTGGCATCATTTAAACTGAGATTTAAAAGCACAAAGATCAGTCAGATGTTAACTGATGAAGGGCCAAACTTAGAATGATAAATGGCGCCAATTTCGGAACGTCCTGGACACTGCGCATGCGCAGTGGGGGCGAGGTGTGGAGGGCCTTTCAGGACATGTTTTCTTTAGTTTTAGATGCAAATTTTGGGGATTGGGGGGCAAAATTTGTGTTTGGCCCTATATTTTAAGAGTTAGCACCAGCTATGTCTGGGTCATTGGTACAGTATAAAAATATCTGATTGCACCTAATTTTGTACAAAATGGCTGCCAGAGACCATCTTGAATTTCAGACCGAACCCAAAAACATTTGTTCTCGTCCCACGGTGATAACAAATGTACCCAAGAAGTTTAGTAAAGATCGGTTCATAAATACGGCCTCTAGCCCGAGCTGTATTGGCATTTGCACTTACAGTGCTGAAAAAGACACTAAATAAATCAAAGTTAGTCTAATTTGCATAAATTACGCATGAGAAAAAAACCCGTATTATATGTGATGTATCCCATGGTACTAAACATTCAGACAAAAAATTATTCAAATCAGAGCTTTCATATGGAAGTTCTGCGGAAAAATCTGATTGCACCGAATTTTGTACAAAATGGCTGCCAGCGGCTGTCTTGAATTTTGGACCGGACCCAAAAACACTCATTCTCATCCCACGGTGATAACAAAGGTACCCAAGAAGTTTCGTAAAGATCGGTTCATAAATATGACAAGTAGCCAGAGCCGTATTGAATTGTTGACGGACAACTGGCCATGGCATAAGCACAAATTTGACTTACGTCAAAGTTGAGCTAGAAAGCAAAATGCGATATCAGAACAAGCAATCACCTCAAATTTAACTAAAATTGGTTCAGTAGTTTAGGAGGGGCATGTGCAAACAGAATATTGACGGATGACAGAGAGTGAGTGTTTACTATAGCTCATCCCAACTTTCAGTCAGGTGAGCTAAAAATAGGATTTTCTTCCAACCCATGAAATTTTGGTTAGCATTTTTTCCCATAGAGTTTTTTCCAGTCGTTTTTTTTCTTGTCCTCATCAGCCACTGGTCCTTATGAGATAAGTCTTCACAAAAATGATAAGTTTAAAGAAATTTGTACATTTTTTATACATATCAATGGCCCAGACTTTGCTGGTGCAACCTCAATATTATTAAGAGCCAAACACAAATTTTGAACAGACAATCCCCAAAATCTGCATACAATTCAGAAAATTAAAAGTCCTATCTGGCCCAGGAAGAGACTGGAATTGGTGCAAACATCATTTTTCCTAGTTGTGTCTACTGAAGTAATAACTCAGTGGGGAGGTATGAGTGCCCACTCCCCGTCTGGGTCATTGGTAAGTATAAAAAATATACAAAACAAGAGGCCCCAGGGGGGCTGAGGGCGCTCATCTGACATGGTAGCCAGAATATCAATCCAGGGAATTGATTTCAACAAGTTGCATCTGCCCCTTCTAAGAAAAGCTTATACCAAATATCTTAAAGGGCTTGGCTTGAACAAACTTGAATCTCACCCCCCTAAGGATGCTGCATGCCAAATATCTTAACATTCCGACTGGTGAATCTGAAGAAGATTTTAAAAGAAAAATTCCTCATATTGAACTAAGTTACAATTCAGGCTCTCACAGGGAGCCCAAATATGAACCCAGGGACCTGTCTTTAACAAACTTGAATCTTACCCCCCTAAGGATGCTGCACACCAAATATCAAAACATTCCGTCTGCTGGATCTGAAGAAGAAGATTTTTTAAGAAAATTCCTCATTTTGAACTAAGTTATAATTCGAGCTCACACAGTGACCCCCCCCCAAGGATGCTGCATACCATATATCAAAACATTCCGACTGTTGGATCTGAAGAAGAAGAGTTTAAAAGAAAATTCCTCATTTTGAACTAAGTTATAATTCCGGCTCCCACTGTGAGACCAAATATGAACCCAGGGACTTGGCTTGAAAAAACTTGAATCTCACCCTCCCAAGCATGCTGCATACCAAATATCAAAAGATTCTGATTGGTAGATCTGAAGAAGAAGATTTTTAAAGAATATTCCTCATACTGCACTAATTTAAACATTTGGGTTCCCACAGAGAGCCCAAATATGGACCCAGGGATTTGATTTCAATAAACATGTGAAACAATCTTCCAAAGATGTTACATGTGAAATTTGAAAGTTTTTGGAGCAGTGGTTTGGGAAAAAAGTAGTCTTAAATGTTTTTCCCATTACCCACAGTGTTAAAAAATGCTGACTCAGCACTTTTTCAGTCCCAAAAAGTACCCCATGATAAAACCGACAGCAATTTTTTTTTACCATTCCATTCTGTTGGTCCTAAGGAAGCTTCACACCATATAAGAATTCTCAGTGCCGTGTAGTTTTGGAGATATGGGCGTTTAAATTTTTTTCTATTTTTAGCTACTGCGGTTCCCATGGTGCAACCGGAAAAAAAATTTGGGCATAAATTAAGTACTTATGACCCAATAAGCCCTCATATCAAATTTGGTTCAAATCTGCCTCTCGGTTTGGAAAATAAGAAATTTTGGGCAGGGCAAAAATTCTTGCCCCTCCCATAACAATGGCAGATATAGACCCTAGAACTTCTCTTGAACAAATCTGAGTCTACACCTCAAAAGGAAGCTGCACACCTTATATCAAGTCTCTGTTACTGCTGGTTCATGAGAAGAAGATTTTTTAAGATTTTGACTCACTTTTTGGGGGTGGCACCACCAAGGGGCGTGTCAACTTGATTTGAACAAATTTGAATTGACATGTGATAGGAAACATGCACACCAGATTTGGTTCAATTTGGTGGAGTAGTTTGTGAGAAGAAGTCGATAATGTAAGGTTAACGCTGAATGGACGACGGAGAGAAAGTGACTAGTAAAGCTCCCCTTGAGCTTTGCTCAGGTGAGCTAAAAAACAAAGTGAGCAGGAGCTCACAAGAAATACTTCCCCCCCCCCCTTTGCCACTCGGCCATCTGAAGGTGATGTATTTCACACCCACCCCCCATCCCCAGTAAGAAGTATATCAAATTTGGTTGCAATCAATTCACCCAAATTTAAGTTAAAATTCGGACAATACAAAAACAAGAGGCCTGTCACGCCTAGAGAGCTCCGCTGAGGGCCACTGATCGCATGGGCATGCTTTCTAATACTAATATTGTTACAAACTTTAGCCGAAAAATATTCAGTGGTTCAGAAATTATGCCTTGGACAAACAAATATCAAAAATAAGATTTTCTTGATCCTGTGACCTTGACCCTGTGGATTTACAGACCGCAGAATAATTGATGACACACCGTCTATTGATAATACATATTGTTATGAAGTTTGGTGGAAAAATATTCAGCGGTTTAGAAATTATGGCTCGGACAAATAAAATGTTGACGACGGATGGAGGGATGGATGCACGGACGGACGGACGGACGGACAGACGGATGACGGATGACAGACGATGGACGACAGACGACGGACGAATCAGTATAAAAAAAGCTCTGCTGACTTTGTCAGCGGAGCTAAAAATGTTTCCTAAGTTGAAAAAGAACCATAACTTAGGTGAAAATACATGGACCATGTCCATTTTCAAACATAACCTGCATTACCTCCCAAGGAAGCTGTATACCAAATTTGGTTACGATCAGTTCACCCAAACTCAAGTTAAAATTTGGATGCCAAATTGTTTTGGACGGACAGACGTCTCGATGTATGGATGCGACATCTCGGATGGATGGACATCACTCATCTCTCGTTAAAACAGTTGCAGTCAAAGACAAATGTGTCTCTGATCACTATCTAATAAGCATGACGCTTGATGTCTGCAAGCCAACACCTAAGAAAGTAAGCATCTCTTCTCGGAATATCAGTCATGACATGTTTGCGAGGGACATTGCCATCGCATTTAGTCAAATCGTACCTGGTGATAAACATGAACTCGTCGAGATCTACGATCAAACTCTCCAGACAGTTTTTGACAAACATTCTCCACTTCGAACACGTCAAATCAGCGATCGTGACCCGGCCCCTTGGATAAACGAAGAAATTGTGCAGGCCAAGCGATCTCACCGCCAAGCGGAGTAGAAGTGATGAAAATGAAAAAATTTATAGCAATTTATATATTTATTATACTTACCAATGACCCACACTTAGCTGGTGCTAACCCAAAAATATCTAGGGCCAAACACAAATTTTGCCCCCCAATCCCCCAAATTTGCATGCAAAACCAAAAATTAGAAGTCCTATCTGGCCCTCCATACATTTTACCCTTCATGCAT
The DNA here is from genome assembly GCA_031216915.1 of Pictodentalium vernedei. NCBI lineage: Eukaryota > Metazoa > Mollusca > Scaphopoda > Dentaliida > Dentaliidae > Pictodentalium > Pictodentalium vernedei. The sequence continues at coordinate 484,137,444 of CM062296.1, forward strand.
GCGCAGACGCCAGGAAGTCACTGAATCTGGCGCCAATAAAATCATTCTTTGTAGAAAAAAGATTATAATAATTCAGCGGGGAGGTATGAGTGCCCAGTACTGCCCACTCATGGGAGGGCCATTCCCGTCTGGGTCATTGGTAAGTATAAAAAATATATAAATTACTATAAATTTTTTCATATTTTTATACTGTAACCAATGACCCAGACTTAGCTGAATCGTAAAATGGCGGAGGGCCTAGAGCTTCCGAAATAGTAGATCAACATAGATCAAATCCTTCAATCCATGATGAAGAAATTAGAATTTACATGTATGTCTCTTAATACCATAATAGAAGAGACATAACCTAATGTGGATCCCAATTATGTAAATCCTAAATCTAAGCATAAAATCATGTTAATTAGGATGTAACATATAAACAATTTTAGAGACTAGTCTGGACTAGGCCCTAAAAATTATTATGGCATACTGAGAATGAGAGAAAATTTCCCATAAACCTACGCCACACAATAATACTGCAGCGGATCGCCGAACATAGTACGGACAAGACAGCTTCTTCAATAGTTACATACCTCATAGGGCAGAGAAGTGGACAAAATGACACCCCCCCACCCCCATCCTTTTTTTTTAACATATCTTCAAAAGAAAGAGGGGAGAGCTCTGGAATCAATAAGCAGAACCCGGAAACGATATAAATAAATATCGATCAGGCACTCAAAAAATTAATTCATGAATAATAAATGGTGCTAAATGCCACTTCACAAGCCAAGGCTATAGCGATGATTTTGGTAAATAATATTAGCCGCTACAAAATATGCACTGCAGACGCCATATACAGGTACAACAAAATCAGTGAGAAATCAAATATAACATATACATACAAAAGCGGGATCCGATGAACAATCTCTGCAGAGAAAACACGCTTCAAGATCATTCACAGGAGGCCTCTGTAATATTAATCCATAATTGGTATCTACAACTATAACACGTGAGAATATATGATTTGAGAACTGACAAAATAGAGACCAGGATCTAGAAATGGAGGTAGGTATTATTAACCGGCTCCAACACTGACCGCCCTCGAAATATATAATAGTTTCAAGGTCCACCAAAGAGATAGCATAATCACACATTGCGCGTGTACATAAAAATCCAGCCTATTAATCATCTAAAAAATACTAAATGGCTATGCCGTAACTTATGAGCTCAAATAGCGGCCATTATGATGATAAAATAAGTGCCTGTATATTAGAAATCAGAAATTAAATACCGGAAACAAATGCAACAGAACTGCATATATGCCTATGAGGGCGCCATCCAACACAACCCAGGCGCAGAGTATGTATGTATTAAAATATATATACGCAACAGAGTGAGTGTGTGTGTGTGGGGGGGGGGGGGTGAATTTGAATATATGTCAAAACCTCCTCACCCACATTACTTGATCATTGCTGGTGCAGTCAGCAATAATATAGTGACCATAAAGCTCTTTCATGTCAGAAATACTCCGTAATGCTACTGAGAGCGGAGAATGACATGCAGAATAAAACTTCCCTTAAAGAAGAAAATCCTCTCATGGGGAAGCTTCTGGCAAATGCTCAATAGCAGACCCCATAACCTCAATGAAATCAATAGAAAAAAATGAATTGAAGGATACACATATCCTATCATTCATTCCCATGAAAACGGCTGAGTGTCAATGTATGCGCTCAAAAGCCTTATACTAGCGACACAAATAATGGAAACTATTATTCCCATGTGCCGAAAACTTAACTATCCTGAAGAGATCCCACATAAGATCTAATTGGAAGATAAATAACCCAAGCAGTACGAATAGCTAACTGATTTATTTAACAATAGAATGAACATAAACGTCCCTTCTATTGAAAAATAATAACAAAAGAAGCGTTACTTCTCTTCTGATAAACTCTGATGTGCGTTTATAAATACATGAACGGAAAAAAAAAAATTTGATGATGTAATCATAAACAATGAGACATCATTGAATATGTGATTTCCAATAACCGAGGGTCCCAAGATCCCTGCACAGAGAGACCCTCGGATTGTAACGCAATATATGAACTCACGTCCGAAATAATTGAGAAAACCGTAATATATGCCCAAACTTGACCTTATGTTAAAAGATTCTCTAAAACAAAACAGGTCAAGAGGGAAAAACATCTACCACTCCAGTTAATAACTGGAGTAGACATGTGTGTAAGCGACCCATCGAAATAACATTCCAACCCGCTCCACACCACTCCATCCGGCGCATAAGACTATCGCTGTTAATGCGTCAGATAACAGATAAAAGTGAGCCAAACAGCTGGTTAATTCGCTCTGTGAAACAACAGATGAACCAGCCAAATGAATAGCGGGATATGTGTATCCTATCATAAATCTCATGAGACATTATCTTGTTCACAAAACAAGTGATCTAAAGAACTATACTCGCTACAATTGCCGAACGTTCGCTTTTCGACTGAAAGATAATCATAAATAACCTAATTATCCACTTACAGTCAAAATCAGCCGGACCTTGTTCTATAAGAGCCTCGAACCACCGGCTCAGGGGAGTCTGATCAGTAACTCAGTCTGACGAGAAACCCCTATCCAAGTGGCTGTATTTATAAGCGAATTGAGTCTAGGACAACCTCTCCTACTCTTTATGTTGGTGTGGTCGATTAGACCCCAACTTAAAGAGTCGAGTATAGATGCTTTTCTGTAGTTTAATCCTACAATAATGAAAGCTTACCATCAAAGACTTAGGTATACCTATACCTTTGCTATGAGTCTTAATAGACAATATGAGTCTAGGACAATCTCTCGTACTCTTTCTGCTGGTGTTGGTACATTAGACCCCAACTTAAAGAGTCGAGAATTGATTCTTATCATAAAGACTACAGTTGGAAGACTAAAGCGACCTATGGCAAGTTTTCCACCTAGTCAAATGCAAAGATGAAGACACAAGGCTTCGTTGCATCAGAATAACTCCCACTTAACATTAGTTAAGACCAAGATATAAATACTAGGTCTGGAAAGAATTTTAAAAGGTACAAACGACAACAAAATTCCTTTCCATATAGACGATGCATCACAGTACTTAAAATTAAAGTACATAAGACCATGAGACTAAATTTGCTCTAAGAAATTATCTTCTCAATTGTGTCCGAGCAAACAGCTGAATGATGAAGGTAAGGCTAAAACTAGGATCCTAGCCTGCTCAATCAATGCAGAGGAACTCTCCACATCTTCCCCTGTTATTTTTAAAAGTATGTGAATAATCACACACAATTAAAAATACAGAGGAAGAAGATAAGAAACCGAATTACTTTTTCCCGCAGGAAGTTAAATATGGTGTCATCTACACAATCGAAGACCTGTGACACCCGTGTAGACTTAACCGGAAAGAGATCTTAATACCCTGCTCTTTACCCAGATGAAGTCAGCGTCCAACTACACTAGCGGTTACTCATAATTGCTCGCAGCATTTTGAATCACTGGAACAAGTTCAAGGAAATGATAATTTATGGTATCTATATCATCCAAGAGTTGTTCCGGAAGGAAAAGTTATCCTTTCCATCATACGTACAAATCAGTTAGAATCACAGTCACCAGCATCTGAACAGGCAGGCGACTGGACCAAATAAGCACCATGCAACAGCTCAAGATTTGAGACTGACGTTGAGTGCTTCTGCCTTAGCAGGAATACTGCGTTTAGCTGCGCAACTGCGACAGCAAGTCCGTTACAGAGGCCTGAGGAGCAGCGGTCATGAATAGCCTCTTCGCTGGCTGCTCCTAGGACAGGGAGTCCAATATAGTAATTACTGTGGACGACCGGATGAATGAGTCACTTAGCCAAGGTGCGGTCGGGAGTGCTTGGTAGATGCTAAAGAAGCAAAACTGTAGCCATCCCCGGCTAAGAATTGAACTAAGCGTACCGGACAATAGTTATGTACGTAAGCTCTGACTGAAGCAAGTTCCTACTAACAACACCCGGCTCCAGATGTTGTTGAAAGAGAGAGAGGGGTCTCCCTCTTGCTCGCGGTCCGAAGAGACCTGGACGAGCATACCTCAGAACTTGCTGTCTTCTTCCTTCCATCAACACTGGGTGAGCATGATTCGATTAAACAGTGCTCGCTACACCCTTATTCTCTCTCGACCGCCACGGACATACCCGGCATCACATCACCCACATACGAGTGAGATCTGCTGGTTGAGCTAGCTGTAGACAAGGGATGTAAACCTCTTTTGAAGCCTAGCCCTTGTCTAAAATCATTGAGCACTTTTCCACTAGCTCTAAATACAATGCATATGTGACACATCCGGAGTCACGGTCCTAGTATCCAATCTTAACTGTTTCACCGGCGACAGAGAACTGAAACCACTCATCGGGTTTTATAGCCCTGTGCAATATAAAGATCACTTTCTCCGTAATGTAGAGGAAACCATAAGACTAGCCAGCCCCGGCTGCCTATTAGACGGGATGTCCCGGACAAGAGGCATGGACATATACTCCGACTGATGCAAGTTCCTACCAACAACATCTGTCCCCAGATGATACTGTAAGAGAGAGAGGGCTCTCTCTTGCTCGCGGTCCTGGATGACCTGGACAAGCATACCTCAGAACTTGCCGGTTTGCTCCTTCCATCGTCGCTGGGTGAGCATAATTGCATATCATATTGTTTGCTCCACCCTATGTGATCTCCCAGCCCGGATCGTATACACGCGGCATCACAGTTCTCAGAGGCCTGAGTAACTACTTCACTAGTAAAGCTAATTGGCGACAACGGACTTGTGCGGTCGTGTGTGCTTTTCGAACATAGAGGAAGCTATAAGACTGGCCGATCCCGGCAGTCTATGGAAGGAGCGTCCTGTGGACGTTCCAACAGACACAAGTGCCTACCAACAACCTCTGACCCCAGATGTTGTTATAAGAGAGAGGGGCCTCTCTCTTGCTCTCGATCATGGAAGACCTGGACGAGCATACCTCAGAACTTGTCTGACCAACACAAGTTCCTACCAACAACCTCTGACCCCAGATGTTGTTATAAGAGAGAGAGGCCTCTCTCTTGCTCGCGATCACGGAAGACCTGGACAAGCATACCTCAGAACTTATCTACTTCCTCCTTCCCGTGCTTCCTCCTTTCCATCGTCGCCAGATGAACATGTTCGTATCTTTATAGTGCTCGCTTCACCCTTATTCCTCTTCTCGACCACTACGGACATACCCGGCATCACACACCACTAGTCTACGTGATAGATCTGCCAGTTAAGCTAGCTGGCGACAAGGTCATCAATCCTACTAAGAATCTAGGCACTTGTCTAATTCCTTGAGCACTTTTGTCGCTAGCTCTTCATTGATTTGCGACAACGGCAGCACACTCCCTGACGGTGTCACAAGGCCAAACCATGTTCTTGTTCCTCTGTAAATAGAAACTAAAAAACTATAGTGACATTTTGACGAGAGGATCAGTCGAGTCCCCTCGCCTCGATAGGATCGATAGTGTCCACTCGCCTACCACAAACCATGACGCCCGTCATTCAGATTATCAAATCTGACACATGGAGTAGAATTAGTGGTAGTACATCAAGTAAACTCATTACAACGACCAAGTAAATAAAGGAAAGGTTTCCTCTATTTGCCATACAATTAGATAAAAATAATTACCTAAATACTAATATATGTCATTGTACCACCACCAAATCTACTTATAATATAAGATAACATTAAAATATATTCAATGAAATAAATATATCCAAAAGAAAAACTCTTTCAAAAATAAAATAAAAATTTTTGAAAAAATTTTCCTAATATAAGAGCCCAAGTTCCCAAAGGGAACGATGAGCCCCAAAAAGCCTAAGTGTGGACAAAATTATAAAATCTGTGTAAAAATAACTATCACACTATCAGAATATTTAATGTTACTTACAACTGTTGTTGCGAAACAAAAATAGGAAACTACCTAGAGTAATGTAACGTAAACACAATACCGGAATCAAGACCCCAGGCAACAAGGCCCGAAGTCAGTAGCAGAAACAAGACTATCCAATGTAAAGTAAGATCTTCCTCAGAAGAAAAAACGATACATTGGATGTAAGATGCATGACCAAAATGCCAGAACACCCTAAGGATGAGGATGTAACCTTGGGCATGTACAGAATAATCTTCTGCATAAAACGTTAAACTCCCAATAAATTTTATAAATTTTTTTTATTAAAACAAGCCAAAAAACTTGGGAGCTTAACTGGGGGGATCAAGGGAAGGCAGGGAAGGAATACTAAATAAACAGTGGATAGATCATAATCAATCAGTGATAACGTCAGGCTCATGTCCCGAAATTAGGGAATATGAACTAATTTTAACAAATATTATAAAATTACAGCCCTGAACGTTTCAAACGACTGTTTCTTCCTTCCTTCATCCAGTTCTGTCCTTGGATCCACCAATTTAACCATTGATTTGTGTCTGGCATCATTATTAATTGAGATTTAAAAGCACAAATATCAGTTTGTTGTTATCTGACAAGGGCCAAAGAATGATTTTATTGGTGCCAGATTCGATGACTTCCTGGCATCTGCGCATGCGAAGAGGGTAAAATGTATGGAGGGCCAGATAGGGCTTCTAATTTTCAGTTTTGCATGCAAATTTTGGGGATTGGGGGGCAAAATTTGTGTTTGGCCCTAGATATTTTTGGGTTAGCACCAGCTAAGTCTGGGTCATTGGTAACAGTATAAAAATATATCATTTCACTGTTCACCGTGAAATATTTACTCATTCCAACAACAGAGTAACTAGTCTTATTAACGATGCTAAGTCATTGTATATAAGTAGTAACATTGAAAATTGCCAGACAACAAGCAAACTGTACCGTGTGGCAAACTTGTTCACTGGAAGGGGTAGATCATCTGCCCTGCCTTCCAACCTCTCTGAAAAAGAGCTACCCAATGTGCTTGGTAATTTTTTCAAAGACAAAATTGCAAAACTTCAATCTGAGCTCGATTCGAAGTCGACTAACCCACCCTGTTATGAATTTTTTCTGGGGGACGTCTTCTCCAAATTCAAGCCTGTCAGTGCAGATTCCATCAAAAAGTGAATTTTGGCTTGTAGGAAAAAGTCGTGTGCCTTGTACCCAATCCCCACCAACCTTTTGCATAAACACTTAACAGACTAAGTGCCGCTCATAACGGACACTGTAAACTTATCATTCAATCAAGGTGTTTTTCCATCGCATCTCAAGCAAGCAGTTGTAACCCCGCTTTTGAAAAAAATGAACCTAGATCCAAATATACTTAAAAACTACAGACCCGTCTCAAATATACCATTCATTGCTAAAATTATCGAAAAGGTGGTCCTTGCACAACTGAAAGACCACTTAGTCGACAACAACCTTTTGGAAGTCTTTCAATCTGCCTATCGGCCGAATCATTCTACTGAAACGACTCTGTTGCACATCAGCAATGACTTACTTGTGGCTGCTGACAACGGAAATGTTTCTATCCTTACATTGTTCAATTTATCTGCCGCATTTGATACAATCGACCACAACATCCTTATCAAGCGACTTGAAGTTACATTCGGCATATCAAGTCCACCTTTAAGGTGGTTTCAATCATATTTATCAGACTGCACACAGTCTGTTAATTAAAGGTGTTCATTCACAGAGGTTCCCCTATGCTTTGGCATGCCACAAGGTTCTGTTCTTGGGCCAATTTTATATTCACTGTACACCCAACCCATTGGTAAGGTCATCACATGACCCAATACCCAGTACCACATCTATGCCGATGACACACAGTTGTACAACAGCAACATTCCACCAGATTTTTCCCACTCACTGGCCAACATGGAAGCTTGTGTTGGTTCTGTCCAGTTGTGGATGGAGTGTAACAAACTCAAAATGAATAGTGAAAAGACTGAGGTAATGAAGTGTGGTACACCCAAAAAGTTGAAAAACATACAATGCAACAAAATTCGAATTTGTAATGAGGACATCAAGTTTGCTGGCAGAACCAGGAACCTTCGTGTCTTCATTGACACCAATCTGACAATGAAAGATCACATCAATCATCTATCCCGAACTTCATTCTTGGAACTTAGACGTTTAAGTCATATGAGATCATACCAGTCTCAAGATGCCAGAGCAAAACTAGCATGTTCCTTTATCTTACAGCGTCTTGACTACTGCAACTCACTCTTCACTAACATCACCGAAGAAAGCCTTGGCACCTTGCAGCGCATTCAAAACAATGCTGCCCGGGTAGTTCTTGGTCATAAAAAGACTTCACATGCCACCCACATGCTGAAGACTTTACACTGGCTTCCCGTAAGGGCACGTATAGAGTTCAAGATAGCCACTCTTTGTTTTCGTAAATCAGACTCAACCCTCCCCCATTATTTGGCATCTCTATCCACGATTATATCCCATCCCGGGCTTTAAGACCTCATAACAAGTTATTACTAACTGAGAAAAGCTATAACCTCGAAACGTACGGCCGAGGTGCGTTTCAAATTATAGCACCCAAAATTTGGAATTCCCTTCCCCTTAATGTCCGTGATAGGGTCAATTTGGACTCTTTCAAAAAGAAACTGAAGTGTTTTTTGTATCAAAAATACCTCCAAATTGATATCAGTAATACCACAACTGTTGATGAATCCAGAGTACAGCACCCATCAAACTAATGTGTACAGCCAGAATACCATTTTCTATATTTTTCAATACTTTCTACATACCATATTTATACTAAATTTGTCAAGTTCAAAATTTTTTAGTAGGTACGCCAAGTGCCTAGAGCCTTTGGAGATTAGGTGCTCTATAAATATTATTATTATTATTATTATTATTATTATTATTATTATTATTACTCTAGTCTCCTGAAATTTTTTTTTCTAGAGACTATGAAGTTGAAGTTTTAGCTTCCTACACAAAAGAAAACTAAAGTTATTGCATGGAAACCAAAAATCTAATTATAGTAACAGTGACCTTGACCTTTGACCTACAGACCCCAAATGCAATCTCAACAACTGACATTTCAAAAGCAACCACAGTAAGAAGTTATAGCTTCATACACAAAAGAAAACTAAAGTTATTGCACGGAAACCAAAAATCTATTTATAGTAACAGTGACCTTCACCTTTCACCTACAGATCCCAAAAGCGATCCCAATCATCACCCCATTACAAGCAGCCTACCTGTGAAGTATGGGTTCTGTGCGACCAACAGAACAAAAGTTATTGCCCAGAAACCAGTGTGATGGACAGAAGAACGGACAGGCAGACAGATGAACGGATAGATGGACGGATGAACAAAGTGATCACTATATACCTCCCCCCACCTTTTTATAAAAGTGGGGTATAATTACTTTAAATTAATCATATTTTTATACTAAAACCAATGGCCCAGACTTAGCTTAATCGTAAAAAGGCAGAGAGTCAAGGCCTTAAAAGAAATAGCAGACCAAAATACAGCTCCTTAGCCTGCATTAGAACTCCCTCCCAGAGGTTAAAAGGAGATTAAAATTTAAGGAATTACCTATATGTCTCTCTTCACACAACAATAGAGAAGACATACCACCAAAATAAGGAGCAATATCCAAGTAATTCCCTATTACTTAGCAAAAATTATAAATTCACAGTAATTTCTGTACTTTCCATACTTACCAATGGCCCAGCCTTAGCTGGTGCTAACTCCAAAATATCGAGGGCCCCCACCCCAACCCCATCCACATGTTCGGAAAAGTCCCCAAAATTGCTGGAAAGGTTCTGAGATTGCCTATTTTCAATTCAGTGGTCATTATTCAATGGTATACGCCAAGTTGAAACTGTTTTTAATTTGTTCTATATTTTTGACATGGATGTGGGGGGGGGGGGGGGAAGATAAACAGGCCTGGATATCTTCCCCCCACCCATGTCAAACTCCCAATAGACATTCATAGAACCTTTTGCAGCCATTGTTTGGACTTTGTTATGGTTGGCCCCACGGTGTAAAAAAAACCTATTGATATTTTTGAAATAGTAGCTATGTTTTTTGGACGGGTGAGGGGGAAGATATGCAGGTTGGACATCTCCCCCACCCCAACCCCATCCACGTGTTCGGAGAAGTCCCCAAAATTGCTTGAAAGGTTCCAAGATTGCCTATTTTCAATTCACTGGTCATTATTCAATGGTATAAGCCAAGTTGAAACTGTTTTTAATTTGTTCTATATTTTTTGACATGGGTGGGGGGAAGATCACCAGGCCTGGATATCTTCCCCTCCCCACCCATGTCAAACTCCCAATAGACATTCATAGAACCTTTTGCAGCCATTGTTTGGACTTTGTTATGGTTGGCCCCACAGTATAAAAAAAACTATTGATATTTGTAGCTATGTTTTTTGGACAGGTGAGGAGGAAGATATGCAGGTTGGACATCTCCCCCACCCCAACCCCATCCACGTGTTCGGAAAAGTCCCCAAAATTGCTGGAAAGGTTCTAAGATTGCCTATTTTCAATTCACTGGTCATTATTCAATGGTATAAGCCAAGTTGAAACTGTTTTTAATTTGTTCTATATTTTTTGACATGGATGGGGGGGGGGGGGGGGGGGGGGGGGAAGATAAACAGGCCTGGATATCTTCCCCCACCCATGTCAAACTCCCAATAGACATTCATAGAACCTTTTGCAGCCATTGTTTGGACTTTGTTATGGTTGGCCCCACGGTGTAAAAAAAACCTATTGATATTTTTGAAATAGTAGCTATGTTTTTTGGACGGGTGAGGGGGAAGATATGCAGGTTGGACATCTCCCCCACCCCAACCCCATCCACGTGTACGGAGAAGTCCCCAAAATTGCTTGAAAGGTTCTAAGATTGCCTATTTTCAATTCACTGGTCATTATTCAATGGTATAAGCCAAGTTGAAACTGTTTTTAATTTGTTCTATATTTTTTGACATGGGTGGGGGGAAGATCACCAGGCCTGGATATCTTCCCCCTCCCCCCACACCCATGTCAAACTCCCAATAGACATTCATAGAACCTTTTGCAGCCATTGTTTGGACTTTGTTATGGTTGGCCCCACAGTGTAAAAAAAAACTATTGATATTTGTAGCTATGTTTTTTGGACAGGTGAGGAGGAAGATATGCAGGTTGGACATCTCCCCCACCCCAACCCCATCCACGTGTTCGGAAAAGTCCCCAAAATTGCTGGAAAGGTTCTAAGATTGCCTATTTTCAATTCACTGGTCATTATTCAATGGTATAAGCCAAGTTGAAACTGTTTTTAATTTGTTCTATATTTTTTTACATGGATGGGGGGGGGAAGATAAACAGGCCTGGATATCTTCCCCCCACCCATGTCAAACTCCCAATAGACATTCATAGAACCTTTTGCAGCCATTGTTTGGACTTTGTTATGGTTGGCCCCACGGTGTAAAAAAAACCTATTGATATTTTTGAAATAGTAGCTATGTTTTTTGGACGGGTGAGGGGGAAGATATGCAGGTTGGACATCTCCCCCACCCCAACCCCATCCACGTGTACGGAGAAGTCCCCAAAATTGCTTGAAAGGTTCTAAGATTGCCTATTTTCAATTCACTGGTCATTATTCAATGGTATAAGCCAAGTTGAAACTGTTTTTAATTTGTTCTATATTTTTTGACATGGGTGGGGGGAAGATCACCAGGCCTGGATATCTTCCCCCCCCCCCCCACACCCATGTCAAACTCCCAATAGACATTCATAGAACCTTTTGCAGCCATTGTTTGGACTTTGTTATGGTTGGCCCCACAGTGTAAAAAAAAACTATTGATATTTGTAGCTATGTTTTTTGGACAGGTGAGGAGGAAGATATGCAGGTTGGACATCTCCCCCACCCCAACCCCATCCATGTGTTCGGAAAAGTCCCCAAAATTGCTTGAAAGGTTCTAAGATTGCCTATTTTCAATTCACTGGTCATTATTCAATGGTATAAGCCAAGATGAAACTGTTTTTAATTTGTTCTATATTTTTTGACATGGGTGGGGGGGGGGAGATAACCAGGCCGGGCTATCTTTCCCCCCCCCCCCTCCCCACTCATGTCAAACTCCCAGTAGACATTCATAGAACCTTTTGCAGCCATTGTTTGGACTTTGTTATGGTTGGCCCCACGGTGTAAAAAAACCTATTGATATTTATGAAATAGTTGCTTCTGAGATTGCCTATTTTCTATTCACTGGTCATGTATATATTAAAGAGTTGAACTACTTTTTTGTGTCAATTTCAATGAAAATTCCATAAATAAATGTTCTTATCTTTATCTTTTGGTTCAGTTCTTTTTATATTTTATTTTTGAGGTGGGGGAAGATATCCAGGGTGCGGGGGAAGTTAACCTAGGTTATCTTCCCCCCCAGGGGGAAGATATCCAGGGGGGGAAGATATCATGGCACACCGGAATTGGCACCAACATCATTCTTTGTAAAAGAGAGTATTACCTAATAATTCAGCGGGGAGGTATGAGTGCCCACTCATGGGAGGGCCATCCCCGTCTGGGCCAGTGGTAAGTATGGAAAATATAGAAATAAAACATGAATTTTATAATATTTTTCCAACTGTAACCATTGGCCAAGACTTAGCTGAATTTTAAAAAGGTGGTGGGCCTAGGACTTCCAAAATAGTTCCAATCCTGCAATCCATGAAAAAAGGAAATTAGAATAATTAGGAATTACATGTATGTCTCTCTATACAATAATAGAGGAGACATATTCTAAATAAGGAACCCAATTTAAGTAATTCCTTATTGTAAGCATGAAGTCAATGAAATAAGGATGGCGTATCTGAGAATGAGTGAAAATCCCCCACAAACATACGCCATACAATAACACTTCAGCTGTATGCAGGATATAATTACGGATAATACAGCTTCCTTTATAGTTACATACTCTCTAATCCAGAGAAGAGGTAAAAATCCCCCCTCCCTTTCTTTTGATCGAATAAGAGCGGTACCAAAAAACAATATAAATAATCCTTGAACAGGCACTCAGGTATTAATCCATGATTAATAATTGGTGCTTAATGCCACTTCAGAAGTTAAGGCTATATCGACAATCCTGGTAATTAATATTGCCTGCTATATAAACATACACTGCAAAGACAGCGTACACAGATACGTCGAAAACCGGTGATATAAAATATAACATACACATGTCCAATCAAGCCACACTGAATGATCCCTGAAGAGTAAACACACTTCCTAGGTAATCCACAGGTGGCCTCTGTACAATAAATTCCAGTAACAACACTCTCCAACATGTACTATCCGATATCTATGATCGTAAAAACACATGGGAATATGCGAAATGAGTACTGACACAATAGAAACCTGGATCTAGAAAAGAAAGTAGGCATGATTAACAGGCTCCGACACGGACCGCCCCCGAAATAGATTATGATTTCAAGGTCCACAAAATACAATAAAGCTTTAGCCTAATAATATAATGTGCGAGAGCATTTATATTTAGCATGTAATCATCTGAATACCAGTTAACTGGTTATGCAGTCTGCAAGGTACTCAAGAGTAGCAATTTAATTGTGTTGATTTTTAAATAAGCGCTCGTATATAACAAATCAACAAATAATCACAGGAAACTAATCCAACTAAAAAGCGGATGTGCCCATGAGGTCGCCATAGAACATGACCCAAATGCATAGTATGTATGTATTAAATTATATGAGGCTTGTGGGAAGAAAACTATGTCTTGCCCGGTAATTGCCTCTAAACACATAGGTAGTGTGTGTGTGTGTGTTGGGGGTGGGAGGAAGGGGAATTCGAAGTCATATCGAAATCTCCTCACCGGCATTATTTAATCGTTCCTGTGCCAGTATCAAATAATATAGGAACCGCGATGGTTCCCTCACATCTAACCGACTCCATTATGCCACTATGGGTGGAGAAGGGTGTGAAGAATAAAACTTCCCCTGAAAGAAGGCCCTCTCATGGAGGAAGCTTTTGAGAAGCATCCCATAATATTGGTACTGATTCAAGGTTTCTGTGACTACAGAGGTGCTACTAGTAGGATTCACAACGTGATTGTTTAATCTTAAACATAATCTACTGAATCAAATGAATTGGGAGGATACGTGTATCCTATCATTCATCCCCATGAATTCTGCAGAGCATCTACTGCATGCGCTCAATGCTTTGGGTATGGCGACACAAATGACGGTAACTAATTGTTCCAGTGTGTCGCTAACTAAACTATCATGGGGCGATCCCACTGGTAGCAAAACTGTCCAAATACTCGCTTGTTGAGCGTCCACTGCAAATGAAACAGGTGACCTTTCTGAGAGCAAGTCTGCTAGTACATTCAGACGACCTGGTATATGACGGATAGAGAGATGAACATGAAATAGAAAAATCTTCTCCGTTATTATTTATTTATTTATTGGTGTTTAAGGTCACATACTTATGCACAATGGCTAATCATGACCGTGACAGTTTTACGGGTGGAGGAAGCCGGAGTTCCCAGAGAGAACCACCGAGCAACGACGAGCAGCTGCCAGCTCCCCAACAACGTAACTCCGCACTGCAGCACAGGCAGGGTTAGATTGGTTGAAGACATGCGCACCATCGACATGCAGTACGCCTTAGTACACAGCGTCATCGTGCCCACATGTGGACAATCGGGGTTAAGTGTCTTGCCCAAGGACACTATGCGGGAGTCCGAATTGATCGTGCAGCCGCTCAGCACAACCCCATCAGTCACATAAAATTTCTGAGAGTAGACAAAAGCGAGCATAACAACTGACTAATTTCGCTCTGGATAACGGCAGACAAACCAGATTGTTGTAAGACATTACCGAGTTCACTATTCGAGTGACAGCCCAGGGCGCTAGATTCAGACTGAAGCACATCACTCGGAACTGAAATACTATCCCTTGACCGACGAACTGTAGGTACTTTCTGAATGCCGGATATACCAGGACATGAATGAATGTATACTTAGATCTATGCTTACCTCATAGTCGATCACTCGAACGCTCACTTTTACCGACTAAATGATTACCATAAATAAACTTTTAGAGCTATGATAAACTTGTCATCCACCTCCAGTCTATTAACGGTCGGAACGAGCTCTCAGGCTTTGGTACAAGTAACAGGTGACTATAGAGTCCTAGAGAATCTTGATTCTCGACGACCTCTATTACTTTCATTGTCAAGAGAACCTTTACCTCCAATTGGAGAGACTCTTATGCAAGAATTTGATGGAAGCATTGCCCATCATGGACATTAAGTTAGTGGTGGTTCTCTCGGAAAGATAACCGTAGGCCGCCCGAGACCACACTTCTTGCCTACTGGACTTCTGTAATAGTTATCCAGTTTGATGTGAATCTTGATAACCATCCGTCAACTGCTAAGCAATAGAGGTCCTAAACCTCACGTGTAGTACCTGCGAGTCCTACGGAAGGAGACACTACGTCTCCTTTGCAAAGAGCCTCGAGCCAACAGCTTAGGGGCATCTGGACGGTAGTCTCTATCAGATCTAAGCCCCCTATCCGAGTCACTATATGACGATCCCTAGAGTAATTATAGGAGGGTTACCTATACCTCGCAAGGAGTCCTTTTTAGACGATTTTCTGTCTAGGATGTCCTCCCTTACTCTTTTATGCTATTGAGGGTCGATTAGATGCTGACTTGAGGAGCAGAGTATTGATGCTTTCTTTGTAGCTTGGTCATAAACCAATGAAAGCTTATCGTCAAAAACTTAGTGTCCAGAAACCGGAGCGACCCATAGAGTTTTTTCACCTTGTCATCTATTAAAGATGATGACCCATGGGCTCCGTCACGTCTCATTAACTCCAAATTAGCAACTGTTAAAACAGAGTTATATGTGATAAATATAATAGCCCTGGAAAGGACTCTACATGAGGTACGAATGTCCTCAAATTCCTTTCAGTAGAGACATTGCGTCACAGTTCTTAAAGGTGATCTGCGTAAGACAGTGAGTCTAAATTCGCTCTGAATGAAGAAATACCGTCTCAATTGTGTCGAGCGAATAGTGAATGACGAAGGTAAGGCCATAACTAGGTCCTTAGCCTGCTCATTCAAACACAGAGAAACTCTCAATACATCTTCCCCGTTAATCGGTAAAATTAAGGAAGAAGATGACAAGAAACCGGCTTACTTCTTTCCACTGGAAAGTTGAATATGGCGTCGTCTAAAAGGCAAAGGTCTGCTACACCTGTACGCAGGCCGGAAAAGACATTTCCTCCTCTTTTTTCCGGATAAAGTCAGTGTTCAACAACGCTAGCGGTTTCTTGCAAGTAGTCGCAAGCATTCTGATTCACTGGAACAAATTCAGCGTAGTGTTGATGGATTAAATCCATCGCAACCATGTGTTGTTCCGAAAAGGAAGGGTAATCCCCCTCCATGTCCCTTTCATCATTGGTCTGAATCAGTTGAAAATCACGGTCAGCAGCATCTGAACATGCAGATGACTGGACCATCCGACAGCTCAGGTTCTGAAACTGCCGTCGGCTGCTTCTGCACTTGCTGGGATGCTGCGATGAGCTGCGCAATCTGCGACAACAAGTCCGTTAAGGAGGCCTGAGGAGCAGCGGTCTTCTGTTGCTTGGCCGCTGGCTGCTCCTGGGACAGTGTGTCCGAGATGGCTCTTTTCTGAGGACGTCCCGATGAATGAGGCCTCGTCTCCTTGGCTACTGTATGGTGTGACTTCTCTGATGAAGAGTGGACCTTCTCGGCGATGCAGGCTGGATATCAGAAGTCACATAGTCAAGATGCGGTCGTGTGTGCTTGGTAGATGCTGAAGAAGAAGCCGTACCTATAGCCGACCCCGGCTGTGAACTGAACGGAGCGTCCTGGACGCATAGACGTATGCTCCGACTGACGCAAGTTCCAACCTACAACATCTGGCCCCAGATGTTGTTATGAAAGAGAGAGGGGCTCTCTCGCTCGCGGTCCTTCAGACCTCGCCAAGCTTCCAGCTGAACTTGAACTTTAACAAACTTGAATCTCCAACACCCCCCCCCCCCCCCCCTCCCCCCCAGGATGCTGCACACCAAATATCAAAACATTCCGACTGCTGGATGTGAAGAAGATATTTTAAGAAAATTACTCATTTTGAACTAAGTTACAAATCAAACTCCTAGGGACATGGCTTGAACAAACCTGAATCTTACCCCCTAAGGACGCTGTATACCAAATATCAAAAGCATTCTGACTGCTGGATCTGAAGAAGGAGATTTTTAAAGTAAATTCCTCATTCTGAACTAAGTTATCATTCGGGCTCCCACAGTGAGCGCAAATGTGAACCCAGGGACTTGGCTTTAACAAACTTGAATCTCACCCCCCTAATGATGCTGCATGCCAAATATCAAAACATTCCGACTGCTGAATCGGAAGAAGAAGCTTTTTAAAGAAAAATTCCTCATATTGAACCAAGTTATAATTCTGGCTCCCACAGGGAGCCCAAATATGAACCCAGGGACTTGGTTTTAACAAACTTGAATATCACCTTCCCCCCCCCCCCCCCCCCCCCCCCCCCTCCCCCTAAGGATGCTGCACACCAAATATCAAAACATTCCGACTGCTGGATCTGAAGAAGAAGATTTTTAAAGAAAATTCCACATTTTGAACTAAGTTACAATTCAAGCTCCCACAGTGAGCCCAATATGGACCTAGGGACATGGCTTGAACAAACTTGAATCTCAGCCCCTAAGGATGCTGCATACCAAATATCAAAACATTCCGACTGCTGGATCTGAAGAAAAAGATTTTCACAGAAAATTCCTCATTTTGAACTAAGTTGTAATTCGGGCTCCCATAATGAGCCCAAATATGAACCCAGGGACTTGGCTTGGACAAACTTGAATCTCACCCCCCTAAGCATGCTGCATACCCAATATTAAAAGATTCTGTCTGCTGGATCTTGAGAAGAAGACTTTCAAAGAAATTTGCCTGAAATGCACTAAGTTCAAATTCAGACTCCTATACTGAGCCCAAATATGAACCCAGGGGGGCCGATTTGAACAAATTTGAATCAGATCCACCCCACAATGTTGCATACCAAATATCAAAAGATTCTGCCAGCTGGATCTAGAGAAGAAGATTTTTTAAGAAATTTGCCTGAAATGCACTAAGTTCGAATTTGGGCTTATATAGTGAGCCCAAATATGAATCCAGGGAGGCAATTTGAACAAACTTGAATCAGATCCACCCCATAATGCTGTGTACCAAATATCAAATGATTCTGCCCGCTTGTGCTGGAGAAGATTTTTT
This sequence comes from Pictodentalium vernedei, assembly GCA_031216915.1. Lineage (NCBI taxonomy): Eukaryota > Metazoa > Mollusca > Scaphopoda > Dentaliida > Dentaliidae > Pictodentalium > Pictodentalium vernedei. The sequence goes on from CM062296.1 coordinate 484,155,695, forward strand.
AGTAATTTCTCTAACATACATAGGGTGCTAGTAATTTCTCTAATATACATAGGATTCTCTATTTTGGTGCCCCTGTGTGTAGGCAGCACTGTTATATCTGTGCTGTATTTTGTTGATTTTTGTTGATTTTGGATAACTGCTCAGTTATAATAATTGACTTGGACATTCATTATGGTTCCATGAACATTTCTTCGAACTTTCCACCCCAGAATATTCCTGGAAGTGTGTGTTTTGTGGATAGTTTTCTTTGTATACTGGACTGCAATGAGTATCAATCACTACAACTTAGTCATGGAGACAAAGCTGACAGCAGACAATTTGTATCCATCGATCGATATCCAGTCACGCGCGACAAACGATCCGACGTGCTTAACTTACACACCGGAGTTCCTTCACGGTTTGAATGTGAGGACTAATAGGAGCGTATCGAGTACTAACATTGGGCATGTCCCCCTTGACTTGTCACTGTATAATAGGCTCATAGAACTTGGTATTTGTCATAAGTTGAAAAACAGAAAAGGCGGCCGTAGATGCCTCACAAAACGGAAACCCAAGGAGCTCAATGTCGATAACTTGATTGTGCTTCGTCATCCAACATTTGGCGTCACATCAGGCCTCTTCAATGCTAGGTCTGTTAATAACAAGACTGGTGATATACGGGATATGATGCATGACAATGATATATCTCTGTGTATGCTTACTGAAACGTGGCTTGTATCTAATGATAACATGACTATCGGTGAACTTCAACAAAATGATAAGACTCTTATACATAAACCTAGGTGTGGGAAAACAGGAGGCAGTGTCGGGGTGCTATTTGATAATGACATCAAAGTAATAACTGATGAGTGTCGAAAATTCAAATCGTTTGAAGTGATGTCCACTACCTTGAAACAGGGGTCAAAATCGGTCAAAATTGTGGTAATCTACCGTCCTCATACCTTTTCTCATGGAAAGGGTCCAAATAGGAAAGTTTCTAATAAATCTGAATCTGTTAATTCCTTTATGAACGAAGTAGCCGAATTTCTTGGAACTTTAGTTGCATCAAAGTGTACTTTCATTGTGGTCAGTGATTTCAATTTCCATATTGAAAAAAGTAACGACATGGCGGCAGTAAATTTTCTTAGACTTCTGGAATCGATGGAGCTGGTGCAAAGAGTTGTTGGTGCCACCCATCGAGCTAAGCATACACTGGATTTGGTAATTACGCGGGAATGTGACATTGCACTGGTCCAGGATTTTGAGATCGTAAATGTAGCACTCACAGATCACTTTTTGGTCAAATTTACCATTCAGCTGCCTCGCAAACTGACATCAAAGCATACCCTTACCTACCGCAAGTGCCGAAGTATAAACCCTTTGGAATTCTCTGAGGCAATTAGTCCGGTAAATGAACAACAAATGGCAAATGATACCGTTGACGACATTGTTAATAAGTTCAATGACATGTCAAATGACCTCATGAACACATTTGCACTGCTTCGAACAAGAACGGCAACTAAGCGTGATCTCTCACCATAATTTACCGATGAAATACGGGACGCTAAGAGATACCGTAGAGTGCTTGAGTTGCATTGGTGGCGGTCAAAACTAACAATTCATAGGGAGTTATTCATCGAGCAAAGGAATGTAGTAAATTCCCTTATTCGTCACGTGAAAAAGAATTACTTCACGAACATCGTTAGTGATAACATCAAGCGACCTAACGTACTTTCGGACGTGATGGATAAATTGTTCCATCGGAAAGGGAATGTCTCACTTCCTGATCACGTGTCTGCTGAAGATCTTTCTAACCATTTTGTCAAGTTTTTTGCTGACAAAATAGACACAATAAGATCTGGGCTAACGTTAAATGTGGATGATGAGGTGTCACACTTCTCTTCATTGAAGCAAGCCACTATGCTTTCGGCAGTTAAGAGTCACATGGATTGTTTCCAATCTGTAACCGAAAATGAACTTCGTAATGTCGTTTTGAGGTCGCCATCCAAGCAGCGTGCGCTTGACTTGATCCCCACTAAACTTCTCAAAACCTGCTTACCAGCATTCATGCCTTGGTTACTTAAGATCGTGAACACATCATTGACCACCGGTGTTTTTCCATCAAGCATGAAGGAGGCGCGTGTAGTTCCGCTCCTAAAGAAGCCTGGGCTAGATAAAGAGGTTCAGAAAAACTATCGCCCAGTGTCAAATTTATCTTTCATTTCCAAGCTATTGGAGCGTGATGTCAGCACTCAGATTCGTGACCATCTAACGCAAACCAGCTTGTTTGAAGAATTTCAGTCTGCATACAGGCCCGGGTGTAGCACTGAAACTGCTCTATTATGCGTGCAAAATGACATTCTACAATCCATGGATCAACAGCAGGTATCATGTATTGTACTTTTGGACCTAAGTGCAGCGTTTGATACCATCGATCACGCTGTACTTTTCAACACCATGGAAAACCGACTGGGTATCACAGGACTGTGTTTAGAATGGTTTCAATCCTATCTATCTGGGCGGACTCAACTAGTGTGCTTGGATGGGATGCTCTCCAAGCATGTAACGTTTAAGTGTGGTGTCCCACAGGAGTCTGTTCTCGGACCCCTACTATATACCATATATGTGCTACCCCTAGGCGATATAATACGTAGCCATGGACTCTCATTTCACTGTTATGCGGACAACACACAATTATATATTCATTTTAAACCCTGTGACGAGAGACAAGCAGCCCAAATTCTCGAGAACTGTGCATCCGATATCAGAAACTGGATGACTCAAAATTTCTTAAAACTTAATGCTGATAAAACTGAAATAATGTACATAGGACTACCCTGTCAACTTTCCAAAGTTTCTAAACTCAATTTACATATTGAAGACAGTGTCATCTCACCGTCGATAGCAGTCTGCAATCTGGGATACTGCATGGATGGGAATCTGGCTGTAGATACGCATGTGATGCAAGTCTGCAGATCCGCTTTCCATCATCTGCGCAGTATCGGTTGAGTTTGGAACGTGATCTATGAGTAGACGACCAAGCAGCTTGTGCACGCCCTTGTAACTAGCCGTCTTGATTACTACAATTCTCTGTTATATGTCTGTAAACAACATCTATTGAAGAAACTTCAAAATGTTCAAAATTGCGCGGCTAGAGTGGTAACCAGGAAAAAGAAATGTTGTCATATTACACCTATACTGAAAGATCAACACTGGTTACCCATAAAGGAGCAAATTAATTTCAAAGTTCTTTTAACTTTTAAATCTCGCTTAGATATTGCACCTGAATATTTGAACTCTCTTATACATGGTTCATACAGGCAAGGCTACATCAAATTCATGGACTATTCAAGGACTTTTCAAGAACTCCTGCAACTTTTTCAAGGACCATTCTGTGACAATTATTTTGATCAATGTATCAATATTTGCTGAATTTGCAGGATAAACACAAGAAAACATTGATCCCACTTAATTTTCTTCTTTGATAACTCCAACACTTCAAATAATTTTTTAGAAAGCTCTCCCGCAGAGCTGCTTTTCAAAAAATCATGTCAACTGTTGGATTTATCAACAAAGGTAAAATGTGGGGGAAGTTACTTTATTATGGTTATCTTACAACTGCAACGGTGACAAAACATACCAAACTTATTTAGAAGAACTTTGAACAGTTTTGTTTGTATCCAAATTGAAAAGTGAATCCTGTTTCTCTTTATGATTATCGGTGCCTGCATCACCTGAAGCAGAGACTGAGTCCATTGTGTTTGTTTGTGGTAATTCCGCAGCGTCACTCGACAACCCGGTTTTCCAAGACCAACGAGACAAAGCTGAAAGTTTCCCAGACTTTTCCAACATTCTCATACACACTTTGTGCTTTTCGCTCCTCGTATGTGATTTCAGGGCACTTTCGCCCATGCGGCTGACGTCAATAAGTTTCAAGCAAACAGTGCAATTCACTTTGTGTTTGTCCGACTTTCATTGTTCAACCCACTGTTTGTACTCAGAATTCTTCAGCCATGCCACGTTGAAAATGCACTTCCCCATAATAAAAGTCTAGTATATTTAATTTTGAAGAGGATCATGTATTCAAAACCAACGAAGCATTGAACAACTAAAAATAAACACACAACAGGAAAACGATTCACCGATAAAACGCATGCGCAAATTTTTTTGACCAATCTGCAGTAAGAACTGAATACAGGCCACTAAAAGTAGCCAAGTTTCACGTCCAAAACAACATTGTGAATACGTTTAAAAAAACATATTTTCCACAATAAAAGTGCCCGTTTTCTACATTTTGGGGTGAAATCTTTCAGAATTACATACACACTTACACTTATTTGAAAATTCAAGAGCTTTTCAAGGACACCTGTCAATTTTCAAAAGCTTTTCAAGGAATAAAATGGATTCAAGGACTTTTCAAGGTAAAGGTGAAATTCAAGGACTTTTCAAGGCCTGTGCGAACCCTGTTATACAGTGTTACGAACCTGTCAGAGCTCTTAGATCTTCGTCATACAACAATCTGGTATACAACCCTGGATACCTTGTAACTGCCGGTGATCGAGCATTCAGTGTAGCTGGACCTTATTTGTGGAACCAACTGCCCGATCATCTGAAGGTCGTCCAGGACATAGTTTCGTTCAAAAAGTCACTGAAAACCCATCTGTTTAAATTAGCCTATCCCGCCATAATATCTAGTTAGTTACATATTCATATTGGATGTCATGTACTTATTGTAAAGCCCGTGAGCACGTTCAGTGGAAACTCGGCTTTAAACCATATTATTATTATTATTGCTATCGGCGTTAGCCCCCCCCCCCCCCCTATGGAGACCCAAGTGGGCATGTCCATTTCATTTGAACAAACTTGAATACACATATGGTAATGAACATCCATACCAAGTTTCGAGCAAAGCGACCTAGCAGTTTCAGAGGAGAAGTCGTTTGAAAAATGCTCACGATGCCGGACGGACGACAGACGACGGGCGGCATGTGATAAGTTTAGCTCCCTTTGGTGATCTAAAAACTAGAGTGACTTTTTGGAGAGAGGACTGGCGGCGGCCTCTCACCGCGAGAGGACTGGCAGTGGCCCCTTGCTAACAACGTACCGTGACACCTGTCTCCAACGTTTGTCATCCTATGCGACACATGTTGAGCAAGAATTAGTGGGTGTACATCGACTACAAGGGGGGGGGGGGGGTGGGGGGGGGGGTCAAGGGAGGGTAGGGAAGGAATACTTAACAAACAGTGGAAAAATCATTATCAACAATGATGAAGTCAGGCCCATGTCCCGAAATTGGGGAACATGAACTAATTTTTAGAAATATTATAAAATTACAGCCCTGAACATTTCACATCACCGTTTCTTCCTTCCTTCATCCAGTTGTGTCCTTGGATCCACCAAATTAACCATTGATTTGTGTCTGGCATCATTATAAACTGAGATTTTAACACAGAAGTCTGTTTGTTGTTATCTGACAGAGGGCCAAACAAAGAATGATGTTGGCGCCAATTCTGGTCACTTCCTGGCGGCTGCGCATGCGCGGAGAGTAAATGTATGGAGGACCAGATAGGACTTCTAATTTTCGGTTTTGCATGCAAATTTTGGGGATTGGGGTGGCAAAATTTGTGTTTGGCCCTCAATATTTTGGAGTTAGCACTAGTTAAGTCTGGGCCATTGGTTGTTGTGTAAAAATATTAAAAGTCCTATCTGGCCCTCCATACATTTACTCTCCGCCCATGCGCAGATGTCAGGAAGTGACCGGAAGTGGCACCAACATCATTCTTTGTAGAAGAGAGTACTACATAAAAATTCAGCAGGGAGGTATGAGTGCCCACTCATGGGAGGGCCATCTCTGTCTGGGCCATTGGTAAGTATAAAAATATACAAATTACTGTAAATTTATAATATTTTTACACTGTAAACCAATGGCCCAGACTAGCAGAATCGTAAAAAGGTGGAGGGCCTAGGACTTCAGAATTAGTAGATCAACATAGTTCCAATCCTGTAATCCAAGGTGAAAGGAAAATAAAATTATTAGGAATTACATGTGTCTCTCTATACAGTAATAGAGAAGACATATCATACAAAAGGAGCCCAGTTCAAGTAATTCCGTATACTTAGCATGAAGACTATGTTAATTGAATGTAACAAGTTCCCAATTTTTAAGATTAGCTCGGACTAAGCCCCAAAAATTAGGATGGCGTAGTTGAGAATGAGAGAATATTCCCCACAAACATATGCCATAAACAATAAAACTCCAGCTGCATGCAGTTTATAATTACGAACCAAACAGCTTCCTTCATAGTTACACACCTATCAAGCCAAAGGAGAGGTAAAAAATCACCGCCCCCTTTCTTTTGAAGGAATCTTCAAAAAGAAAGAGGGGAACGCTCTGGAATCAGTAAAAGCGGTACCAAAAAACAATGTAAATATTCGTCCAACAGACACTCGGGTATTAATTTATTATTAGTAAATGGTGCCACTTCAGAAGTTAAGGCTATAGCAACGATCCTGGTAATTAATATTGCCCGCTATATAACATACACCACAGATGGCGTACGCAGATATGTCGAAAACCAGTGATATAATATATAACATACACATGTCCAATCGAACCACAATGAATGATCTCTGGAGAGTAAACACACTTCCGAGACAACCCACAGGCAACCCCATTCAGGTATACAATAAATTCCAGTAACAACACTCCCCGATGTGTACTATCTGATAGCTATGACACTATAAGCGTGGGAATATATGAGATGAGTATGGACATTAATAGAAACCTGGATCTAGAAATGGAAGTAGGTATGATTAACAGGCTCCGACACAGACCGCCCCCAAAATAATTAATAATTTCAAAGGTCCATAATATACAATAAAACGTCAGCCTAATAATTATTATGCGCGTGAGCATAAAAATCCTGCATGTAATCATCTGAATACCAGTTAACTGGTTATGCAGCCTCCGAGGTACCCAAAGACTAGCAATTTAATTATGATGAAATATGCGTTCGTATAAGACATATAGACGAATAATCACAGGAAACCAATCCAACTAAAAAGTGCACGAGGTTGCCATAGAACACGACCCAGCCGCCAATCGAAAAGTGAAGAAATGCATGTATGTATTTAAACTTATATGAGGCTTGCGGGAAGAAAACTACGTCTTGCCCGGTAATCGCCTCTAAACACATTGGCGGTGTGTGTGTGTGTGTGTGTGTGCGTTTGTCTTACCAACTTGACGAGGTAACTAGACAAAAGAGTTTGCGTGTTTCGCCTTACCGAGGTACAAAAGACAAAAGAAACCCTTTACCTCGGTTGTTTTCCCAGAACTGTACCGGCAAAACGAGGTTGAAACCGTTAGTCCACACAAAGGACAGACAATGGGGTACCTCGGTATGTAGGGAAAACAAGACTGTGTGTGTGTGTGTGTGTGTGTGTGTGTGTGTGTGTGTGTGTGTGTGTGTGTGTGTGTGTGTGTGTGTGTGTGTGTGTGTGTGTGTGTGTGTGTGTGTGTGTGTGTGTGTGTGGTTTGTCTTACCAACTTGACGAGGTAACTAGACAAAAGAGTTTGCGTGTTTCGCCTTACCGAGGTACAAAAGACAAAAGAAACCCTTTACCTCGGTTGTTTTCCCAGAACTGTACCGGCAAAACGAGGTTGAAACCGTTAGTCCACACAAAAGACAAACAATGGGGTACCTCGGTATGTAGGGAAGACAAGACTGTGTGTGTGTGTGTGTGTGTGTGTGTGTGTGGGTTTGTCTTACCAACTTGACGAGGTAACTAGACAAAAGAGTTTGCGTGTTTTGCCATACCGAGGTACAAAAGACAAAAGAAACCCTTTACCTCGGTTGTTTTCCCAGAACTGTACCGGAAAAACGAGGTAGAAACCGTTAGTCCACACAAAGGACAAACAATGGGGTACCTCGGTATGTAGGGAAGACAAGACTGTGTGTGTGTGTGTGTGTGTGTGTGTGTGGGGGGGGGGGGGGATTCGAAGTCATATCAAACCCTCCTCACCCGCATTACTTAATCGTTCTTGTGTTGGTCATCAAATAATATAGGAACCACAATGGTTACTTCACGTCTAACAGACTCCATTATGCCACTATGGGCAGAGAAGGACGTGAAGAACAAAAACTTCCCCTGAGAAAGAAGGACCTCTCATGGAGGAAGCTTCCGGGGAATGTTCCATAACAGACACTCGAGAAGACTGATCCAAGGTTTCTGTGACGACAGAGGTGCTACTAGTAGGAATCACAATGAGACTGTTTGATCTTAAATGTAATTTACTGAATCAAATGAATTGGAGGATACACGTATCCTATCATCCATCCCCATGAGATCAGCAGAGCATCTACTGCATGTGCTTAATGGTCTGGGCATGGCGACACAAACGACAATAACTGATTGTTCCGGTGCGTCGCAAATGGATCTATCATGGGGCAATCCCTCTGGTAGCAAAATGGCCAAATACTCGCTTGATGAGCACCCATTCCAATTACAACTGGTGACCTTTCCGAGAGAGCGAGTCTGCTAGTATGTTCAGACGACCAAGGTATATGACGGATAAAAAGATGAACATGATGATTCATGACGTATCAGGAAAATCTTCTCCGTTTGTTGGCGTAACGGAAATGAATAGGTGCCACCCTGGTTCCTGGTGTACGCTACTACTGTCGAGTTATCTGACTAAACTGAACATGGAAGTCTCTAATTATGTGAATCCAATGTTGTAGCACTAGCTAATTAACATCATCTTGTTGATGTTTATGTGTTTCTCCTCGAACCGAGGGTCCGAAAGACCCTAACACCTCAAGACAGTGGGACTTAGGGTCGCGCCCCAAGCCATCAGACTCACATCCGTCATAATCATGAAAGCTGGATCTGGCAGTTGCAGCGTAACTCCCTGAGTTAACCACTGAATATCTGCCCAATTAAACCCTTGTTTTACTGGGTCTGTTAAAACAATACTGGTTCAAGCGAAAGCATCTTCAAAATTCAGTTCTGAGTAAAGAATATATGAAGGGGACGTGCGCGCAAACGGCCCATCGGAATGAGATCCACAGCTGCTCCGTACAACTCCAACAGTCGCATGAATTCCCTCACCATTAATGCGTCTGAGTGTAGACAAAAGCAAGCATAACAACTGACTAATTTCGCTCTGGGTAACGGCAGGCATATTAGATTGTTGTGAGTCTCAAAGCTCAATCCCAAGTGAATAGACGACTTGTACGGAGCTAGATCCGACTTTTTCTCGTTTACGATGAAACCGAGACGTCGGAGTAAGAGAAGCAGACTCTGAACATCGTTCTGAAGAATAATTCTGTTGCCGTATCCCTGTAGAAGGTTGTCCATGTAAGCCGACAGTACCGCAGACAAATGAGCATATAAGTAAGACATTACCAAGTTCATTATTTGAGTGAAATGCTCAGGGGGCCAGATTCAGACCAAAGCATATTGTTCTGAACTGGTACACCTTCCCTTGTACAGCGGACCGCAGGTACTTTTAGAATGCCGGATGTACCAGGACATGAAAGTACGCATCCTTAAATCTATGCTTGCCACATAGTTGATCACTCGAACGCTTGCTTTTACCGACTGAATGATTTCCATAAATAAACTTTTTTTTTTAGAGCCATGATAAACTTGTAATCCAGCTCAAGTCTATTACCGGTCGGAACGACCCGTCTGGCTTTGGTACCAGGAACAGGTGATTGTAAAAATCTTGAGAATCCTGATTCTCCATGATCTGCATTGTTTCCTTTATAAGAGAGCTTATACCTCTGGTAAGAGAAACTCTCTTATACAAGAATTTAATGGAAGATTTGTCCCACTTTGACAACTTGTTAGTTGGGTTTTACTCGGAATGATAGCCGTAAGCCGTTCGAGACTACACTTCTCACCCACTGATCTTCCGTGACTGTTATCCAGTTTTTTGCAGAGCTGATAACCTTATGCCAACTGGCCAACAACAGAGGTCTAAACCATCACCTGTATGACCTGCGAGGCTTACGGGAGGAGGAACCACGTCCTCCCCGCGAAAAACCTTGCCTCATCGGCCTAGGGGCGTCTGACCTATAGTCCCGATCAGACCTATGCCCCTTTTTCGAGTCGCTACACTGACGACCTCCAGAGTAATTATAAGAGGGTTTCTTGTTTCCTTGTGAGGAGTTTTCCTTTTGACAATTTTTATCTAGAATGCCCTCCTTTACTCTTGTCTGCTGAAGAGGGTCGTTGATACGCCGACTTCAAAAGCAGAGCACTAGACGCTTTCTTAGTAGCCTGTTCATACATTAACAAAAGCTAGTCATCGAAAATAAAATGTCTGGAAATCGGAGCAACTCGTAGAGAGTTTTTCACCTTGTCATCTTATCAGTGATGACGACGCAAGGGCAGCATCATGTCTGATTAACTCTAGATTAGCCACTGTTAGGTCGGAGTTATACGTGGTATACATAATTGCCCTGTAAAGAACTCTAAGAGAGGTACGAACGTCCTCAAAATTCCTTTCCCTTGAGATGTTGTGCCATAGCTCTTGTAAGGTGATCTGCGTAACGCATAACGTCCATTTGCCGTCTCAAATGCGTCTGGGCGAATAGTGAATGATACAGGTAAGGATACCTCTAGATCCCCGGCCTGCTCATTCACATGCAGAAGAACTCTCTGAACATCTTCCCCGACCGTTTTTAAATGAACGTGGTCCAAAAAGTTAAAAAATTTATAGTAATTTATATATTTTTTATACTTACCAATGACCCAGACATAGCTGGTGCTAACTCTTAAAAATCTAGAGCCAAACACAAATTTTGCCCCCCAATCCCCAAAATTTGCATCTAAAACCAAAAGAAATCATGTCCTGAAGGACCTCCATACTTTGCCCTTACTGCGCATGCGCAGTGTCAAGGACGTTCCGAAATTGGTGCCAATTATCATTCTTACAGGCAGTGCCTGGTCAGCGCTATGTACTCAGCGGGGAGGTATGAGTTCCCAACTCCTGGGAGGGCCATCCCCATCTGGGTCATTGGTAAGTATAAAAAATATATAAATTACTATACATTTTTTAACATTTTTATACTGTACCAATGACCCAGACATAGCTGAATAGTAAAAAGGCTTGAGGGCCTAGGACATAGAGGAAAATCCAATAAGCTCAACTATATAATATAGAGTGAACCCCTCAAGGAGAAAAGGAGTATTAGGCTTTACATGTATCTTTCTTATTTTATGATAAATTAGAAAGATGCAATACCCTTCATAACTGAGCACAATAACATTCATGTTCTCTATTAACATCCAGTATAACCCTTTATACTAATTATTTTTAAAGTAAGCCAATAAATAAAGTTAGTCCAGAGAATTGAGACTCTTTATATTCTTTAAAAGTGTCCGAGGATTGTATATTAACGCCCGTTTGACACTTGACATATACAAATGCTTCACACAGAGCTACACTTTAAAAATATGACATGAATGAATTTTTAACATTAATATTACACTTTAAAACCATCCCGGAAACGACTCAGAATTACTGACTCCGGAGGAGGAATTCCCTTGCTTTTCACTATAAAGCAGGTGACCTAGGGGAACACCCTCCACCCCCCCCCCCCCCCCTTCCCCTTGCCCTGGGTCAAATATCCCAGAGCGAAGAGGGCAGCAGGACGGAGTCACTGCCGGAACAGAAAGCCTGCATAACTATAGTTGCAACGGTTTAGTGGACGACATTCTGAGCAACAGATAACAGACCTAAACAATGCAGGTCTCCAGAAATGGACTCAATATTTCTGAGATAAAAATTTGTGAATGTGGATGGCTGAGACCAATAAACAGCCTTCATTAAATCTGTAATAGCCACACTATTTGCGTAAGCCCAAGATGTAGAAAGAGCTCTTACTTCATGAGCCGAAATCTTAAAAACAGACTGCTGGGAAGAAGATAAATTTTCATAAGCAGTACAGATAGTTAATTGAATCCATCTAGTAACAGAATGGACCGAAATGACCTTTCTATTAGGCATCAGAGACAGAAAGAAACGTTTTCGTCCCTTTCTGATAAACTGAGATCTCTGTTTATAAATACGTAAAGCTCAAACAGGACAGAGTAAAGGCCTACGCCTGTCTGAAGACGGAAGAGCCTTAATAACAATAGGTTCCGGATATTTATTAGGAGCCTGATTCTTAGCTAAAAATCCAACATTAGTAGTGAAGGTGATAGTGTTCCCAACACTACGATAGTGAGAATCGTCCAGCGATAGTGCATGAAGCTCACTGACTCTTCTAGCAGAAGAGAAAGCTAAGAGAAAAGCTGTCTTATAACACAAGAATTTGAAATCTACTGTCCCAAGAGGCTCAAATGGCTTTTCCTTTAGTTTAAGAAGAACCCAAGCTAAATTCCACTTAGGAATTAATCTAAGAGTTCTGGGTCTATTTATCGAGAAGTTTCTAACTAACTTAGATAAAGAGACACTAGATCCAATTTGTAAACTATCGTGGTGTGCATAGGTATCAGATAACATAGACCTATAACCCTTAATAGTAACAGGCTGCAGTTTGATTTCGTCAAACAAGTATACTAGAAAGTTTGCAATGTCTGGTATGGAGGGATCAAAAATATCAACAGAATGATCCCTACTCCAACGACGAAAAACCTTCCACTTAGCCACATAGTTTAGCGAAGAGGAGGTCCTCCTACAGTTAGAAATCGCGTCCACTGCTCGTCCTGTAAAGTGCTTGCCATGCAAGAAGGACAGCACAACGGAAAAACGTGAAGATTGAGACCTTGCGGGTTGTGATGAAGTTGACGCGGTTTCCCCTGCGAAAGAAGATCCTCCCGTGGAGGAAGCTTTCACGGTAGGTCCCACAACAGACACCTGAGTAGATTTATCCACGGTCTCTGTGGAGACAGAGATGCTACTAACAGAATCTTGCATTGAGATTGTTTTATTTTTAGCAATACTTGCTGAATCAACGGCGCTGGAGGATACGCATATCCTATCATTCCGTCCCATGAGATCGATAGAGCATCTACTGCAAATGCTCTTGGATCCGGGCACGGTGACACATACATCTGCAACTGATTGTTGAGATGTGTCGCAAATAAGTCTATCATTGGCCGTTCCCATTGGTAGCAAATCTGATTGAATACTTGTTTGTTGAGAGTCCACTCCGATGGCAACAAGCGACCCTTCCGTGAAAGGGAGTCTGCTAGTACATTCAGACGACCCGGTATATGACGGACCAAAAGTAGAACTTGATGTTCTAGAGCAAACAGAAGGATTCTCTCCGTTAAATTGAATAACGGAACGGAATGAGTGCCTCCCTGGTTCCATATATGCGCCACTACTGTCGTATTGTCGGACAGGATTTGGACATGAGCTTTGTGAATAATGTCCATCCAATGACGTAACGCAAGCCAAATTGACATCATTTCCTTGATGTTTATGTGCTTGCTTAGGAACTGTGGATCCCAAAGACCCTGGCATCTCGAATCCGTTGGGATCAATGATGCACCCCAACCTGTTTGACTGGCATCCGTCATAATCGTAAAACTCGGATCCGGAAACTACAGCGGAACTCCCTGAGTTAACCACTGAATGTTTGCCCAAGTCTGAATCTCTTGTTTCACTTGGTCTGACAAGAGAACGTCTATGTTGAGCGAATGAATCTTCACACTCCAATTCTGAGTTAAGAAAATTTGGAGAGGACGAGTGCATAACCACCCCATCGGAATGAGATCCGCAGCGGCTCCGCACAGACCTATCAGTCTCATGAACTCCCTCGCTGTAACTTTGTCTGCATGAAGACAATAGCGAGCGTAACAACTGACTAATTTCGCTCTGGTTAACGGCAGACGAACGAGATTGTTGTGCATCTCGAAGCTCATTCCCAGATGAGTGAATGACTTGGACGGCACCAGATCCGACTTCTCCTCGTTTATAACAAAACCGAGAGCAGATTCTGCACATCGTTCTGAAGCGTTAACTCGATGCCGTACCTCTGAAGAATGTCGTCCAGGTAGGCCGACGTTACCGCAGACGAATGAGCTCGGAAATACATCATTACCGAGTTCATTACCCGAGTGAAAGCCCAGGGTGCTAGGTTCAATCTGAAGCACATCGCCCGGAATTGATACACCACTCCTAGGACTGCGAAGCGTAGATACTTTCTGAATGTCGGATGTACCATGACATGAAAGTACGTATCTTTGAGATCTATGCTTGTAGCATAATCGTTCACCCGAATACTCACTCTGACCGACCGAATCGTCTCCATATAGAACTTCGGAGCGACGATCAGCTTGTTTATCCAGCTCAAATCTATGACTGGACGGAACGAGCCGTCTGGTTTCGGAACCAGAAACAGATGGCTGTAGAATCCCGGTGTTTCCTGGTCTTCTACGACCTCTACCGCGTTCTTCATTAAAAGAGACTGCACCTCCAATAACAGAGTGTCTCTTTTCTGCGGATTTGACGGAAGTTGAGTCCATTTTGGACTTCGAGTTAAAGGAGGCTTTCGTTTGAAGGATATTCTTAGACCTTCCGAAATCACCCCTCTCACCCAAGGGTCGTCCGTAAGCGACGCCCACTCTTCTGAAAAACTCGACAACCTTCCGCCAACCGGCACACTACAGAGGTTGAAGCCATCACCTCCTGGACCTGCGAGGCCTGCGGGAGGAGAAACCACGTCCTCCACGACCCGCACCTCGTCCCGTCGACCTTGGGGCGTCCGACCGATTGTCCCGGCCCGAAGGACGTCCCGCACGTGAGTCGCTGCCTTGACGGTCTCTTGAATAAGACCAAGAGGGCGCACCGGAACCTCTATAGGAACCTTTCTTGGGCGCATTAGTCCCAGAAGTGCCTGTCTTACTCTTATCTGCCGTATCCGACTTTTTGGAAGCGGATTTAAACAGCAGAGAATCCGAAGCTGTCTTAGTAATTTTATCGTAGATTGCAGAAAGCTTGCCGTCGAAGAGAAGATCTCCGGAGACCGAAGCGACTCTGAGAGAGTTCTTCACCTTACTATCCACGCGTGTGGATGTAGCTAGGGCTGCGTCACGTCTAACCAACTCCAGGTTTGCCACTGAGAGGGCGGAGTTATACATGGAATAAGCCACTGCCCTTGAAAGAAGTCTTAAAGAGGATTGAATATCCTGGAATTCTTTCCCTTGAAGACGCAGTGATAATGCCTTTGTAAGGTGATCTGCGTAAGATAAAGCGTCTAAACTGGCCCTGTTAGACATAATTGTCGTATCCAACACCGCGGTTGGAATGGACGTAGATGACGGTAATGACAATTCTAAGTCTTCCGCCTCGTCGTCAAGACGCAGGGGAACTCTCGGAATACCCTGTCCTGCCGTATCGAATTTATTCCTTGCATTAATGAAAGGCAGGTTAAGAGCATTGGAGGACAAGAAACCAGCTTTGCCTGTTTTGGAAGCAAGCTTGAAGATAGCGTCGTTCAATAATTCAAATGTTCTTGTGACATTATTCGACTAAGACGGAAACTCAGGGACGATGTCTCTGAACCGCTCGAAGAATTCAGTGTCCAATGACGCAGCAGTCTGGCCCGACGGAACAACCTGAGGAAGGAAGTGCCAGATGAAATCCACGGCAGCTTTATGTTATTCCGAAAGGGATAGCTCCAAGTCATCCGTATCCCTTTCGCCATTCGGTCGGACCTCATGATGCTCCCGGTCGTCCGCACCCGATGCTTCGGCGGAGCGTACCGACCCAGCGCCGTCGGATAATTCCCGATCCGACACAGATTCTGTCGATTGCTGAGATGCTGCGATAATTTGTGCTATCTGAGCTAGCACATCCGTCATTGAGGCCTGCGGAGTAGCGGTCTTCCGCTGCATAGCCGTGGGAAGCTCCGCATCTGATGACTCCCGCATACTTTTCCTATGCAAACGTCCGGAGTCTACCGGCCTCGTGTCCCTGGCTACCGGATGGCGTGACCTGGTCGCCGAAGAATCCCTTATCGGCGAAGCTGGTAGAATATCCGCGGTCACGTAGCCAAGGTGCGGTCGTGTGCGCTGGTGAGAGGATGAGGAAGCCTGAGCAGTCTCCGCAGACTGCCTATACAACGGAGTGTCCCGAGCGACGGACGTGTGCTCCGCTTGCGACACATTTTGTACCACAACATCAGGTCCCTGATGTTGTTGTACGAGAGAGGGGCCTCTCTCGCTCGCGGCCCGGCTGGACCTGGATGAGCTAGGAACCGGACTAGAAGGCTTCCTCCGATCTCTCCTATTATCCGCGTCACTGGGTGTGCACCTTGTATGTTTATAGTGCTCGCATGACCCAAGATTTCCTCCTGGACCGCAACGGACGAACCCGGTTGGCGAACCATTCGGTGAATGGACGCTACACCGGGCGAGCTTGCGGACGACAGCGCCGTCGATCCTACTTGGGACCTCTTAGGCAACTGTCGTATCTCCATGAGCACTTTTGCCGCTAGCTCTGCATTCAATTTTGACGACGGAAGCGCACTCTTGGAAGATAACATGGAAACATCACCCTGTTCTTGTTCCTCTGAAATAGAAACTGATACACTAGAGTGACCCTGCGGAGAAAGGACCGGCATAGCCCTTACTCCACTAACAACATACCGTGACACACGTTTCCAATGTTTGTCATCCCAATATTGACATATTGAACAGGAGTTAGTGCGAGTACATTGACTACAATTAATACAATGATCATGAAAGTCAGAGGAAGATTTCTTCCTATTACAATTTGAACAAAGTCCTTTTATTGTGAAAAGACAACAAAAAGTCCTAGTACTCGCACAAACCCCTAAACACAAAGATACATAATAACCTGATCCATTAATATTGAAAAAAGCAATTGAAATTCAAAATAATTTTTGAAAAATATTTTTTCAGCGAAGCCCAAGTTTCTGAAAAGTAACGTTGAGCCCCAATGGATCCCAAGGGTAAGTGTGGTCAAAAATTTTAAAATTATTTTAAATAATTAATGCAACACTTACGGATAATAATAATGTATCTAGTAATGAGTAAACTACTCCAAAGGCAAAAAGCCCCCCTCAAAAGAGACTGTTGCCAATGTAAACAAGAAGTGTATAAACACCAGAAAACATGACTCCAGGCACTGCCAATACTGGCCCGAAATCAGTTATCAACAATACACACTATCTGATGCAAAACAGAGACTTCCAGAGAAGAATCTGCAGAACATCAGATGGTAGATGCAGAACACAACGTCTAAACACCCATGGGTGAGAACGTAAACATGGGGAAAATAACAGAATTCATTCTGTTACCAAGCTAATTCTCCCAAGAAATTTTAGTAGTAATCTTACTCAAAAATATGCCAAAAGCATGGGAGAATAGCTAGGGGGGACTTACAGGATAAGGAGAGAGGAAACACTGAATAAGCAGTGCAACTTCATAGCAAGAATGACAACAGGCCCATGCCTCGAAAATAGGCAACTTAACATAATTTCATTACAAAATTTTAAGTTACAGCCCTGAATATTTTCTGTCACTCCTTTTTCCTCTCCTCCTTCTCTATCCTCCTTAGAATCACCATTTCTCCAATATTTATGTGTCTGGCATCATTTAAACTGAGATTTACAAGCACAAAGATCAGTGAGATGTTAACTGATGAAGGGCCAAACAAAGAATGATAATTGGCGCCAATTTCAGAACGTCCTTGACACTGTGCATGCGCAGTAAGGGCAAAGTATGGAGGTCCTTCAGGACATGATTTCTTTTGGTTTTAGATGCAAATTTTGGGGATTGGGGGGGGCAAAATTTGTGTTTGGCCCTAGATTTTTAAGAGTTAGCACCAGCTATGTCTGGGTCATTGGTACAGTATAAAAATATGGTATGTATATGGAAGATGAAGATAAGAAACCGCCTTCTCCTCGCACTCAAGAGAATAAATACGGCGTCGTCAATATGGCCGAAGGCCTGCAACACCTTTATAAACTGAACCAGAAAAGAAAGAACTTCCTCCTTTGTCCGGATAAAGTCAGCGCCTAACGACGCCAGTGGTTTCTCTCTTGTTGTTGCAACATTCTGATTCGGCGGAACAAAAGCAGGGTAGTATTGATGGATGAAAGCCATTGCAACCATGTACTGTTCCAAAAGGGAAGGGTAATCCTCTTCCTTATCCCTTTTACCATGCGAGAGAATCAGTTGCAAATCTCGGTCCATTGCATCTGCGCGAACAGACGACTGAACCAACCCAGCACCGTCCGACAGCTCAGATTCTGAGTCTGAGGGAGGCTGCATCTGCACTTGCTGGGATGCTGCCACTGGCTGCGCAAAGTCCGTCATCGAGGCCTGAGGAGCAGCGAATTTCCATTCCTTAGCTGCATGCTGCTCCTGGGACGGTGTGGTGTGTTGGAAACGGATCCTTTCTCCAAGCGTCCCGACGATCAAGGCCTCGTCTCCCTAGCTACCGGATGGTCCGACATCATGGACGAAGAGTGGTCCCTTCTTCGTGCAGCAGGCTGGATATCCAAAGTCGGGTAGCTAGGATGCGGTCGTGTGTGTTTAAATAACGCAGTGGATGAAGCCGTGACTGAAGCCGACCCCGGCTGCAGACTAGACGCAGCGTTCTGAGTGGCAGGCAGACATATGCTCCGTCTCGCGCAAGTTTCCAACCAGAAAACTTCATTTTGGCCTTGTGAAACGTAGCGGAGGAAGCCTTGACTGAAGACGACCCCGGCTGCAGACTAAACAGAACATCCCGAGTGGAGGGTGGACATATGGTCCGGCTTGTGCAAGTTTCTCAAAACAACATCTAACCCCAGACGTTAGTATATTAGAGAGGGGGGGGGGGGCTCTCCCGTTCGCAGTCTATCAGACTTCGGCGAGTACCAGAACTTGCAGATTTCCTCCATATTTCTGTCGTCGCTGGGTGAACTATTTATATTATAGTGCTCGCTCTACCCAATCCACCTCTTAGACCGCAACGGACTTACGCGGCGTCACGGCACCAACGGACGGAGTATCGTTTCACCGGTCGAACTAGCTGCTTGCAAGAGATTAAAACCTTTACCCAAAGGCCCTAACTCTTGCAATAATGAGCACTGCAGCTAGCTCTATATGTTCCACAGAGCGCGACGACAGTAGCACACTTGGATGGGTGTCAGAATATCATCACCATGTTCATGTTCCTCTGAAATAGAAACTGACAGAATGAATTAAAACGTGGTAAGAGGCTCTAATCCTCAGAACCTCACCCCCAACAATGTACCGCGACACCAGACTCCAACATCAGTCATCCCAGTGCTACACAAGAATGACAAGAGTCCGCAGGAGTGTATCAACTAAAGTTGATATCAGTCCTCCGAACTCCACAACAATATATATATATATAACTGAGATACATGAATAATAACAATCATAATTAAATTCAAAATATTTTTTGCAAACAAAAAAAAATTTTGAAAAATGCCCAAGTTCCCAAAGGAACATGAAGAGCCCAAGGGCATCCCGAAAGAGCCTAAGTGTGGACAAAATCCTAAATTTTATGCGCTACACTATCGGAATAATAATCCATGTATTCTACTGTATATTACAGTAATAGAATATAAGAAACTACCTAAATGTTAAAAAATTTATAGTAATTTATATATTTTTTATACTTACCAATGACCCAGACTTAGCTGGTGCTAACTCTAACAAAACCAGGGTCAAACACAAATTTTGCCCCCCAATCCCCAAAATTTGCATCCAAAACCAAAAGAAATCATGTCCTATAGGACCTCCATACTTCGCCCCCACTGCGCATGCGCAGTGTCAAGGATGTTCCGAAATTGGCGCCAATTATCATTCTTACTGGCAGTGCCTGGTCAGCGCTATGTACTCAGCGGGGAGGTAAGAGTTCCCAACTCCTGGGAGGGCCATCCCCGTCTGGGTCATTGGTAAGTATAAAAAATATATAAATTACTATAAATTTTTTAACATTTTTATACTGTACCAATGACCCAGACTTAGCTGAATAGTAAAAAGGCTGGAGGGCCTAGGACATAGAGGAAAATCCAATAAGCTCAACTATATAATATAGAGGCAACCCCTCAAGGAGAAAAGGAGTATTAGGCTTTACATGTATTTTTCTTATTTTATGTTAAATTAGAAAGATACAATACCCTTCATAATTGAGCACAATAACATTCATGTTCTCTATTAACATCCAGTATAACCCTTTATACTAATTATTTTTAAAGTAAGCCAATAAATAAAGTTAGTCCAGAGAATTGAGACTCTTTATATTCTTTTAAAAGTGTCCGAGGATTGTATATTAACGCCCGTTTGACACTTGACATATACAAATGCTTCACACCGAGCTACACTTTAAAAATATGACATGAATGAATTTTAACATTAATATTACACTTTAAAACAACCCCGGAAGCGACTCAGAAATACTGACTTCGGAGGAGACATTCCCTTGCTTTTCACTATAAAGCAGGTGACCTAAGGGAACACCCTCCCCCCCCCCCCCTTCCCCTTGCCCTGGGTCAAATAGCCCAGAGTGAAGAGGGCAGCCGGACGGAGTCACTGCCGGAACAGAAAGCCTGCATAACTATAGTTGCAACTGTTTAGTGGACGACATTCTGAGCAACAGATAACGGACCTAAACAATGCAGGTCTCCAGAAATGGACTCAATATTTCTGAGATAAAAATTCGTGAATGTGGATGGCTGAGACCAATAAGCAGCCTTCATTAAATCCGTAATAGCAATACTATTAGCGTAAGCCCAAGAAGTAGCAAGAGCTCTTACTTCATGAGCCGAAATCTTAAGCACAGACTGCTGAGAAGAAGATAAACTCTCATAAGCAGTACAGATAGTTAATTGAATCCATCTAGCAATAGAATGGACCGAAATGTCCCTTCTATTAGGCATCAAAGACAGAAAGAAACGTTTTCGTCCCTTTCTGATAAACTGAGATCTCTGTTTATAGATACGTAACGCTCTAACAGGACAGAGTAAAGGCCTACGCCCGTCTGAAGACGGAAGAGCCTTAATGACAATAGGTTCCGGATATTTATTAGGAGCCTGATTCTTAGCTAAAAAACCCACATTAGTAGTGAAGGTGATAGTGTTCCCGACACTACGATAGTGAGAATCATCCACCGACAGTGCATGAAGCTCACTGACTCTTCTAGCAGAAGAGAAAGCTAAGAGAAAAGCTGTCTTATAAGATAAGAATTGGAAATCTACTGTCCCAAGAGGTTCAAATGGCTTTTCCTTCAGTTTAAGAAGAACCCAAGCTAAATTCCATTTAGGAATTAACCTAAGAGTTCTGGGTCTATTTATCGAGACGTTTCTAACCAACTTAGATAAAGAGACATTAGATCCAATTTGTAAACTATCATGATGTGCATAGGTATCAGATAACATAGACCTATAACCCTTAATAGTAACAGGCTGCAGTTTGATTTCGTCAAACAAGTATACTAGAAAGTTTGCAATGTCTGGTATAGAGGGATCGAAAATATCTACAGATTGATCCCTACACCAACGACGAAAAACCTTCCACTTAGCCGCATAGTTTAGCGAAGAGGAGGTCCTCCTACAGTTAGAAATCGCGTCCACTGCTCGTCCTGTAAAGTGCTTGCTATGCAAGAAGGCCCGCACAACGGAAAAACGTGAAGGTTGAGACCTTGTGGGTTGTGATGGAGTTGACGCGATTTCCCCTGCGAAAGAAGATCCTCCCGTGGAGGAAGCTTTCGCGGTAGGTCCCACAACAGACACCTGAGTAGATTTATCCACAGTCTCTGTGGAGACAGAGATGCTACCAACCGAATCTTGCACTGAGATTGTTTTATCTTTAGCAATACTTGCTGAATTAACGGCGCTGGAGGATACGCATATCCTATCATTCCGTCCCAAGGGATCGACAGAGCGTCTACTGCAAATGCTCTTGGATCCGGACACGGAGACACATACGTCTGCAACTGATTGTTGAGATGTGTCGCAAATAAATCTATCATTGGCCGTTCCCATTGGTAGCAAATCTGATTGAATACTTGTTTGTTGAGAGTCCACTCCGACGGCAACAAGCGACCCTTTCGTGAAAGGGAGTCTGCTAGTACATTCAGACGACCCGGAATGTGACGGACCGAAAGAAGAACCTGATGTTCTAGCGCAAACAGAAGGATTCTTTCCGTTAGATTGAATAACGGAACGGAATGAGTGCCTCCCTGGTTCCGTATATGCGCCACTACTGTCGTATTGTCGGACAGGATTTGGACATGAGCTTTGTGAATAATGTCCATCCAATGACGTAACGCAAGCCAAATTGACATCATTTCCTTGATGTTTATGTGCTTGCTCAGGAATTGCGGATCCCAAAGACCCTGGCATCTCGAATCCGTTGGGATCAATGATGCACCCCAACCTGTTTGACTGGCATCCGTCATAATGGTAAAACTCGGATCCGACAACTGCAGCGGAACTCCCTGAGTTAACCACTGAATGTTTGCCCAAGTCTGAATCTCGTTTCACTTGATCTGACAAGAGAACGTCTATGTCGAGCGAATGAATTTTCACACTCCAATTCTGAGTCAAGAAAATTTGGAGAGGACGCGTGCGTAACCGCCCCATCGGAATGAGATCCGCAGCGGCTCTGCACAGACCTATCAGTCTCATAAATTCTCTCGCTGTGACTTTGTCTGCGTGCAGACAATAGCGAGCGTAACAACTGACTAATTTCGCTCTGGTTAACGGCAGACGAACGAGATTGTTGTGCGTCTCGAAGCTCATTCCCAGATGTGTGAATGACTTGGACGGCACCAGATTCGACTTCTCCTCGTTTACTATAAAACCGAGATGTCGGAGCAATAGAAGTAGATGCTGAACATCGTTCTGAAGCGTTAACTCGTTGCCGTACCTCTGAAGAATGTCGTCCAGGTAGGCTGACGTTACCGCAGACGAATGAGCTCGGAAATAGATCATTACCGAGTTCATTACCCGAGTGAAAGCCCAGGGTGCTAGATTCAATCCGAAGCACATCGCCCGGAATTGATAAACCACTCCTAGGACTGCGAAGCGTAGATACTTTCTGAATGTCGGATGTACCATGATGTGAAAGTACACATCTTTGAGATCTATGCTCGTTGCATAATCGTTCACCCGAATACTCGCTCTGACCGACCGAATCGTCTCCATATAAAACTTCGGAGCGACGATCAGCTTGTTTATCCAGCTCAAATCTATGACTGGACGGAACGAGCCATCTGGTTTCGGAACCAGAAACAGATGGCTGTAGAATCCCGGAGTCTCCTGGTTTTCTACGACCTCTACCGCGTTCTTCATTAAAAGAGACTGCACCTCTGATAATAGAGCGTCTCTTTTCTGCAGATTTGACGGAAATTGAGTCCATTTTGGACTTCGAGTTAATGGGGGCTTTCGTTTGAAGGATATCTTTAGACCTTCCGAAGTCACTCCTCTCACCCAAGGGTCATCCGTAATCGACGCCTACTCTTGTGAAAAGCTCGACAACCTTCCGCCAACTGGTACGCGATAGAGGTTTAAGCCATCACCTCCTGGACCTGCGAGGCCTGCGGTAGGAGAAACCACGTCCTCCACGACCCGCACCTCGTCCCGTCGACCTCAGGGCGTCCGACCGGTTGTCCCGGCCCGAAGGACGTCCCGAACGTGAGTCGCTACCTTGACGGTCTCTTGAATAAGACCAAGAGGACGCACCGGAACCTCTATAGGAACCTCTCTTGGGCGCATTAGACCCAGAAGTGCCTGTCTTATTCTTGTCTGCCGTATCCAACTTCTTAGAAGCAGATTTGAACAACAGAGAATCTGAAGCTTTCTTTGTAATTTTATCATAAATTGCAGAAAGCTTGCCATCAAAGAGAAGTTCTCCGGAGACCGAAGCGACTCTGAGAGAGTTCTTCACCTTAGTATCCACTAGTGTGGATGTAGCTAGGGCTGCGTCACGTCTAACCAACTCCAGGTTTGCCACTGAAAGGGCGGAGTTACACGTGGAATAAGCTACTGCCCTTGAAAGAAGTCTTAAAGAGGATTGTATATCCTGAAATTCTTTCCCTTGAAGGCGCAGTGATAACGCCTTAGTAAGGTGATCTGCGTAAGATAAGGCATCTAAACTGGCTCTGTTAGACAAAATAGTTGTTTCCAACACCGCGGTTGGAATAGACGCCGACGACGGTAATGATAACTCTAAGTCTTCCGCTTCGTCGTCCATACGCAGAGGAACTCTCGGAATACCCTGTCCTGCCATGTCGAATTTATTCCTTGCATTAATGAAAGGCAGGTTGAGAGTATTGGCGGACAAGAAACCTGCTTTCCCCGTTTTGGAAGCAAGTTTGAATATAGCGTCGTTCAATAATTCAAATGTTCTTGCAACATTATTGGACTGAGACGGAAACTCGGGAGCGATGTCCCTGAACCGCTCAAAAAAATCAGAGTCCAATGACGCTATAATCCTCTTGTCCGGAACCGCAGCAGTCTGGCCCGACGGAACAACTTGAGAGAGAAAGTGCCGGATGAAGTCCACGGCAGCTTTATGTTGTTCCGAAAGGGATAGCTCCAAGTCATCCGTATCCCTTTCACCATCTGGTCGGACCTCATGATGCTCCCGGTCGTCCGCCCCCGATGCTTTGGCGGAGCGTACCGACCCAGCGCCGTCGGATAATTCCCGATCCGACACCGTTTCTGCCGGCTGCTGGGATGCTGCGATAAGTTGTGCTATCTGCACAAGTACGTCCGGCATCGAGGCCTGCGGAGGCGCAGTCTTTCGCTGCTTCGCCGAGGGCAGCTCCGCATCTGATGACTCCCGCATACTTTTCCTATGCGAACGTCCGGAGTCCATCGGCCTCGTGTCCCTGGCTACCGGATGGTGTGACCTGGTCGCCGAAGAATCCCTGATCGGCAAAGCTGGTAAAATATCGGCGGTCACGTAGCCAAGGTGCGGTCGTGTGCGCTGACGAGAGGAAGAAGCGTGAGCAGTCTCCGCGGACTGCCTATGCAACGGAGCGTCCCGAGCGACGGACGTATGCTCCGCTTGCGACACATTTTGTACCACAACATCTGGTCCCAGATGTTGTTGTACGAGAGAGGGGCCTCTCTCGCTCGTGGCCCGGCTGGACCTGGACGAGCTAGGAACCGGACTAGAAGGCTTCCTCCGATCTCGCCTACTATCCACCGTCACTGGGTGTGCACGTTGAATGTTTATAGTGCTCGCATCACCCAACATTTCCTCCTGGACCGCATCGGACGAACCCGGCTGCCGAACCATTCGGTGAATGGACGCTACACCGGGCGAGCTAGCGGACGACATTTGTTTAATCTCCATGAGCACTTTTGCCGCTAGCTCTGTATTCATTTGTGACGACGGAAGCGCACTTGTGGAAGATAACATGGAAACATCACCCTGTTCTTGTTCCTCTGAAATAGAAACTGAGAGAGTAGAGTGACCTTGCGGAGAAAGAGCCGGCATAGCCCTTTCTCCACTAACAACATGTCGTGACACACGTTTCCAATGTTTGTCATCCCAATATTGACATATAGAACAGGGATTAGTGCGAGAACACTGACTACAATTAATACAATGATCATGAAAGTCAGAGGAAGATTTCTTCCTATTACAATTTGAACAATATCCTTCATTGTGAAAAGTCAACAACAAGTCCTAGTTACTCGCACAAACCCCTGACACAAAGATACATAATAACATGATCCATTAATAATGAAAAAACAATTGCAAATCAAAATAATTTTTGAAAAATATTTTTTCAGAGAAGCCCAAGTTTCTGAAAAGTAACGTTGAGCCCCGATGGATCTGATGGCTAAGTGTGGTCAAAAATTTTAAATTTATATTAAATAATTAATGCAACACTTACGGATAATAAAAATGTAACTTATAGTGAGATAAACTACACCAAAGGCAAACAGCCCCCCTCAAAAGAGACTGTTGCCAATGTAATCAAACAGTGTAAAACACCAGAAAACATGACTCCAGGCACTGAAAAAACTGGCCCGAAATCAGTCATCAAAATTACACTCTATCTGATGCAAGACAGAGACTCCCAGGGGAGAATCTGCAGAACATCAGATGGAAGATGCAGAACACAACGTTTATACACCCATGGATGAAAACGTAACTATGGGGAAAATAACAGAAAACATTCTGTAACCAAGCAACTCTCCCAAGAGAATTTAGAAATAATCTTTCTCAAAAATATGCCAAAAGCATGGGAGAATTGCAAGGGGGTACTTAGAAGACCAGGGGAGAGGAAACACTGAATAAGCAGTGCAACTTTTTAGCAAGAATGACAACAAGAGGCCCATGCCTCGAAAATAGGCAACTTAACATAATTTCATAAAAAAATTTTAAGCAGAGCCCTGATTATTTTTTGTCACTCCTTTTTCCTCTCCTCCTTCTATATCCTCCTTAGAATCACCATTTCTCCAATAATTACGTGTCTGGCATCCTTTAAACTGAGATTTACAAGCACAAAGATCAGTGAGATGTTGACTGATGAAGGGCCAAACAGAGAATGATAATTGGCGCCAATTTCGGAACGTCCTTGACACTGCGCATGCGCAGTGGGGGCGAAGTATGGAGGTCCTATAGGACATGATTTCTTTTGGTTTTGGATGCAAATTTTGGGGATTGGGGGGCAAAATTTGTGTTTGGCCCTGGTTTTGTTAGAGTTAGCACCAGCTAAGTCTGGGTCATTGGTACAGTATAAAAATATGAGGACGTTGATAATGCAAACAAGACTTCAGGCACACAAAAAGGCCCAAAATCAGAACCAAATGAAATGCTATCAAATGCATACGAATAGAAAAAATGATACATTGGATAGAAGATGCAAGACTAAATGGCCTAACACTGCTAGGGTGAGGACGTAACCCTGGGGAAGAAATAGAATAATATTCTGTAATAAATGTTAAACTCCCAAGAAATTTAATAAAAAATTTCAATAAAAAACAGCCAAAAAGCTTAAGAGTTTAACAGGAACGGTTCATGAAAGGATAGGGAAGGTATACTTAAAACACAGTGGAATAATCATTTTTAAAAATGATGACATCAGGTATATGGGAAATTGAGAAACATAAAATAATTTTATAAATATTATAAAGTTACAGCCCTGAAAGTCCAAAACCACCATTGAACACTTCCTTCATCCAATAACAGCCTTGTATCCACCAATTCTTGCATTGATTTGTGTCTGGCATCCTCAAAAAAGGAGATTTTAAAGCACAGATGTCATTTCATTGTTGATGACTTTTAGGGCCAAACAAAGAATGATGTTGATGCCAATTCCGATCACTTCCTGACGTATGCGCATGCGCAGAGAGTAAATGTATGGAGGGCCAGATAGGACTTTTAATTTTTGGTTTTGCAAGCAAATTTTGGGGATTTTTTTTTTTGGGGGGGGAGGGGTTCAAAATTTGTGTTTGGCCCTTAATAACTTAGAGGTAAGCACCAGCTAGTCTGGCCCATTGGTTTACAGTGTAAAAATACAGTCGACTCTGACTGCTAATGGGACAGAGAACGCGCTCCATCTTGCGATCTGACCCCCAGATCTCGCTGAGTATCCAGTTGAAAACTTGTAGGCTAATCCCCTTTGTGTGCGCTTCCATGTAAGAAGAAGAAGCCATAACCGCAGCCAACCCCGGCTGCAGTGTGGAAGAAACAACCTGATGTGTGTTCCGGCCCATTATAGTTTCTCGCAATGGACACAGTCGACTCCAACTGCTAAGGGGATGGAGAGGGTTCTCCAACTCGTGATCGGACCACAGATCTCGCCGAGCATTCCGTAGAGAAACTTCCAGGCTTCTTCTCCTTTTGCCATCATTGCTGGGTGAGCTTTATATTATATGGTGCTCGCTCTACCCACATTATACTACTCGACCACAATGGACCTACCCGGTGTCCCAGCTCCCATATAGGGATGACTGTTCCACCGGTCGAGCTAGCTGCATGCAGAGCATTAAGCTTCTAACGGCCTCAAACCTGTGCAAATATAATGAGCATCTTGGCAGCTAGCTCTATTTACTCATCAGAGTGCGATGATGGCAGCGCGTAATGGACAGGTGTCAAAGTACCATCACCATGTTCTTGTTCCTCTGAAAAAGAGACTGAAAGACTAGTATAAGCCAGCGCTGAAAGCTCCTACATCGGAACTTCACCGCCCACCACGCAGGTCGACTCCCACTTCCAACTTTCACATCCCATAGTACAAGTATTGAAGGAGTGCCACGACTGTCGGCAAACAACAAGCCTTTAATTCCGAGGCTTCCTAGACTTACACTAAGTACCAATTATTATAATGAATACAATAATAATGAAGCCAAAAACATAAGTCCGCTGCACTCCCAATAATAACAAAGAATAAACATCGCAAGGATACATAACATAGACAATCACAAAAATTTTCGAAATAAATTTTTAAAAAATTTTCGAAAAATTTTGAATGAAGCCTCAGTGCTCCAAGGGAACCTCATGAGCCCAAGGGCATCCCAATAGAGCCTAAGTGTGGACAAGCACTAACTAATTAAAGCTAAACTACCGGAATAAGATATAATATCCTAATAATTGTTTTTAACAAAACACTGAATTAATACAAATCCAAAACATTATTGAACAGACAACAACGTCAAGAGGAACAAGTGTTTGACCACCGAGTTGGTATTAGTCCCCTACGGGGCTTTTGTGACATAAGGTGTTTTTGTCACAGAAGACACTAGAGTATATAAGCATCTTGGATTTTGAAAACAAAATATTGAGCGTGCATAATCCCCTCACAACCCTTTATCCATGTACCATATATGAAAGGCGTAGCTTGAACCATGTTGGAGGGAGGGGTGGTAACATAAAATAGAGAAAAAAGCTTAAAAAACACAACAAAAATTGCCGCCATTCTGCCATATTGGATTTTGAAAAATAAATATTGACTGTGCATCATGCCCTCAGAACCATTTATCCATGTACCAAATATGAAAGGTGTAGCTTAAAGCATGATGGAGGGAGAGGTGGTAACATAAAAAACAGACAGACAGACGAACGGACGGACGGATGGATGGACGGATGGACGAGACAGACGGACGGATGGACAGACAGACAGACAGACAGACAGACAGACAGACAGACAGACAGACAGACAGACAGACAGACAGACAGACAGACAGACAGACAGACGGAGTGCAATCCTATAGTCCCCTTACGGTTCCCGTAGGGGACTAAAAAAACGAAATCTAACCAACAACAGGCACAACAAACGCCCAAAGTCAGTAACCGATCAACAACCACCTGATGCAAAGCTAGATCTTCATATGAAGAAAAAACAATGCATCTAGTAGAAGATGGAAGAATACAAAACGTCCTGAACAGTAATGAACAGGACGTAAACATAGGGGATAAACGGAAAACTTATTCTGTTTTAGAAGTTAAACTCCCAAGAATTTAATAAAACATTCTTCAATAAAAAAGCCGAAAGAGCTTGTGAGTATAACAGGAAGGTTCAGGAGAGGAAAAGGAAGTAATACTAACAAAACAACAGTGGAGTCATTTTATAATGATGACGTTCAAAAGCATATCCCGAAATTGGGGAACATGAATAAGTTTACATAAAGTTACAGCCCTGAACATCCAAAACCACCGTTATTCACTTCCAACATCCTGCTACACTGTTGATTCCATGAAAATCATAATTAATTTGTGTCTGGCATCTTCAAAAGTGAGATTTTATTGCACAATTCAGTTGTTTACTGACTTTGGGCCAAACAGAAGAATGATGTTTGTGCCAATTCTGCTCTCTTTCTGGGTACTGCACATGCGCAAGTACTAAAAGTATGGAGGGCGAGATAGGACTTTTAATTTTCGGTATTGTATTCAAATTTTGGGGATTAGGGGGTTCAAAATTTGTGTTGGCCCTTAATTTATTTATGTATTTATTTATTGGTGTTTAAGGTCATATACTTATGCACAATGGCTAATCATGACCGCTTTGGCCCTTAATAATATTGAGGTTACACCAGCTGAGTCTGGTTCATTGGTTTTAGTATAGAAATACACCATTCGGAAAATTTCTGCTGTAGCATTTTCAGATAAGAAGAGCTCTTTGACAAGATCCTTACCCCCACCCTTCACCCCAATTACATAACTTCTGCAATAGCAAATCTATATAAGAAGGGATCTTTTGGTCCCACCTCTTTCCTACAAAAACGCAATCAATCAGATTACTAAACTGTTATAACAGATCATTAGTTTGTTTAATGAGGGTTACGACACTTTTGAAGGCCAGAGTCATATCGCACCGAGCAGTTTTACAGCTGAAGAAAGCTGGAGTGTCCAGAGAGAACAATTGAACAGCGACAAGTAACAGCTAGGCTCTCCAACTTACTAACCTGATACAAGCCAGATGAGCATTGGTTGAATGCACATGTGCCATCAATGTGCCATATGCCTAAGCACACTTTGCAGCTGTGCCACTATGTGAGTAGTTAGGACTAAGTGACTTGCTCAGGGTCACAATGCAACATAGCATTGACGTGCTAGTCAATGAGTGTACCAGATCATTAATTGGTTAAAACAGATTACTTGATCTGTTATAACAAATTATTAGTTGGTTATAACTGAATAAAAACTGTTAAAACAGATATTAGTTGGTTATAACACATTACTAATTTTTTAAATCAAAATATGAATATGTTACAAAAAATTATTAATCTGTTATAACAGACAAATAACTGGAGATGGGTTGGCACTAATACGCGAGAATTGAAAACAAATTTCGACCTCTTGAGTTATGATGTGCAAACCTTTATAATGCAGTGCGCATGTCCAGAATAATGTTTATTCCTTTTCATGAGGTAGATTAACAGAATGCATTCCGAATAGTATTCCAGAATACCTCCATTTGAACAAAACGACACAAATCGCATTCTGCCTTGTCTGCACATATCCAGAATAACAATAGTATTCTTGAAAGGCCCATGGAAACGTACCCCTAATCAGAGGCCAATCAAATCAAATCATGCCCTTAAGGAATTCAATTATTGATTGAAGTAATATTAATTTCAATTAAACTGAAACACTAGTATCAACTGGTGACAGAATAGAAGTAAGGTGTCAAAACAAAAATAGAAAAAAATGACCAGATTTTTTAACATAAAAAATACAGCATTACGTGAACTTACCCAGATGAACTGCATTCTTCCATGCTATCTTTGATGTCAAATACAAGGTAAGGCACAAGTGGGCAGCCACCTAGCTTATTAACTACCAACCTAAAATTAAATATTGTTCAGATGAGCATTTGAACATGCCAAATTAATAAAGAAAAATTTAGAAAATAAATCAACAACAAAGGTGATGTTTCTGTTTTTTTTTTAAAAAATATTCCAAGATTGTTCATTACAAATGAACTGGAACACAGTGGAGCCCACTTAACTAGACATCTCGTAACTGAATAACCCTGTTAATTGAATATAATTTCCCAACACAAAACCATTTAGCATATCTCCAGTACAAATTTGACCTGTTAATTGAATACAGGTTATAGAGTAAACTCCTGTTAATTGAATAAAAAATCTTGTAACCTGTAGAGAAATTACCCTGACTCTCCCCAGTTTTCCTTTGATTATAGAACTATTTGGCCTCAGTACATCCAATACAGGCACTTAATCTATTATACATTGTTTGACAGAGCTCATGGAGCTCTGTCAAACATGATATAATATTGCCTCAGTACATCCAATACAGGCATTTAATCTATTGTACATTGTTTGACAGAGCTCATGGAGCTCTGTCAAACATGATATAATAGAATAAATGCTAAGTTTATCTCTAGAATACAGGAAAGTGACACAATCCCTGTCAATTGAATACTCCTGTTAATTGAATAATTTTAATTGGTAAAGTGGTTATTCAATTAACAGGGTTCCACTGTATTGGTATTGCAAATGTGTCAAGATTTAACCTCTTCCATGCTGGTGTTGAAATATTCCAATTTAAAGCTGCAAATTTTTCCCATAAATGAACAAGTAATTTAACCAATCCAATGTTTTATGACAGAGCTTGACAAATGTAGGGTAAAGAAATGCAAAAAAAAATAACAAAATAATGCTTCTCCTCTCAGGCAAATTTAGTATTAAAAATGAAAGTGTCAATGACACTGTAGCTCAACTTGTCAAGACAAAGACATGTACATGTATAGTATGTGACACAGCAATGACAAACACCTAGGTAATGACCTGATAACAAAGGTACATATAAAGTATTGTAACGGTCTGTACATAAATACTGAGCGTTGCCTGTAACAAATGTATAGGTAAAGTATTGTAAAGGTGGGTGACAGTCAGATGCTAAACTAGAAAAAATCTTTGAGTCCCAGAGTGGGTCTGACTGAACCCCAAAATATTTGTTCTCATAGCACAGTGATAACAAAGGCACCCCAAAACACACTCATTCCTGTCCCAAGGTGAAAACAAAGGTACCCAAGAAGTTTCGTGAAGATCAGTTCACAAATATGAGCTGTGTAGAAGTTGTGACAAAAAACTGATTAGACCTAATTTCGATACAAAATGGCCACTGGCAGCCATCTTGAATTATGGACCGCACCCAGAAACACTCGTTCTCTTCCCAAGGTGATAACAAAGGTACCCAAGACGTTTTGTGAAGATCGGTTCATAAATACAGCCTCTAGCCCGAGCCGTATTGACATGTGTACTTACTGTGTGTAAGCTGCACTGAAAAAATCAAAGTTCATCTAATTTGCATAATTTCTGCACGAGAAAAAAACCTCTATTATATGTGATGTATCCCATGGTACTAAACATTCACACAAAAAATTATTCAAATCAGCGCTTTCATAAGGAAGTTCTGTGCAAAAATCTGATTGCACCAAATTTCGTACAAAATGGCTGCCATCGGCCATCTTGAATTTCGGACCGGACCCCAAAACACTCGTTCTCGTCCCACGGTGATAACAAAGGTACCCAAGAAGTTTCGTAAAGATCGGTTCATAAATACGGCCTCTAGCCCGAGCCGTATTGGCATTTGCACTTACAGTGCTGAAAGTAACACCAAAAAACATCAAAGTTAGTCTAATTTGCATAATTTACGCACGATAAAAAACCTGTATTATATGTGATGTATCCCATGGTACTAAACATTCATACAAAAAATTATTCAAATCAGAGCTTTCATATGGAAGTTCTGTACAAAAAACAGATTTCTGCATCGTCGGTACAAAATGGCAGCTGGCAGCCATCTTGAATTTCGGACCGCACCCAAAAACACTCGTTCTCGTCCCACAGTCATAACAAAGGTACCCAAAAAGTTTCGTAAAGATCGGTTCATAAATACGGCCTCTAGCCCGAGCCATAGCAGCTTGGCACTTACAGCTCTGAAAGTAACACTAAATAAATCAAAGTCAGTCTAATTTGCCTAATTTACGCACGAGAAAAAAACCCGTATTATATGTGATGTATCCCATGGTACTAAACATTTATACAAAACTTTATTCAAATCAGAACTTTCATACAGAAGTTCTGTACAAAAAGTTAAAAAATTTATAGTAATTTATATATTTTTTATACTTACCAATGACCCAGACATAGCTGGTGCTAACTCTTAAAATATAGGGCCAACACAAATTTTGCCCCCCAATCCCCAAAATTTGCATCGAAAACTAAAGAAAACATGTCCTGAAAGGCCCTCCACACTTCGCCCCTACTGCGCATGCGCAGTGTCAAGGACGTTCCGAAATTGGCGCCATTTATCATTCTAATAACCAGTGCCTGGTAAGCGCTATGTACTCAGCGGGGAGGCAAGAGTTCCCAACTCCTGGGAGGGCCATCCCCGTCTGGGTCATTGGTAAGTATAAAAAATATATAAATTACTATAAATTTTTTAACATTTTTATACTGTACCAATGACCCAGACATAGCTGAATAGTAAAAAGGCTGGAGGGCCAAGGACATAGAGCAAAATGGAATACGCTCAATAAAATAAAATAGAGTCATCCCCTGTAGGGAAAAGAAGTAATAGGCCTTACATGTATCTTTCTTATTTATGATAAATTAAAAAGATACAACACCTTCCAAAAATTGAGCTTCATACATCCATGTACTCTATTAATATCCAATAATCCTTATACTAATAATTTTTAAAGTAAGCCAATAATAAAGTAAGTCTAGAGAATAGAGACTCTTATACTCCTAAAAGTGTGTGAGAATTGCATAATCATGTCCGTTGACATATGCCATATTCAAAAGCTATACTTTAAAAACTAAGACTTGAATGAATTTTATAAACTTAAACTTCTCACTAAACAACCATCCCAATAACAGCTCAGAATTACTAACTCCGGAGGAGGTATCCCCTTGTTTTCATAGTAAAAACAGGTGACCCAAGGGAACACCCTCCCCCCCCCCCCCCCCCCCCTTTTTCTTGCCCTGGGTCAAATAGCCCAGAGCGAAGAGGGCAGCCGAACGGAGACACTGCCGAAACAGACAGCCTACCTAGCTATAGTAGCAACTGTTAAGTGAATGACATTCTGAGCAGTAGATAATAGACCTAACAATAGAGGCCTCCAGAAATGGACTCGATATTTCTGAGATAAAATTCATGAATGGATGGCTGAGCGCAATGAGCAGCCTTCAAAAATCTATAAAAGCAACACTATTAATGTAAGCCCAAGAAGTAGAAGAACTCTTACTTCATGAGCCGAAATCTTAAGCACAACTGCTAAGCCAATGATATACCATAAGCAGTACGCTAGTTAATAGAATCCATTAACAATAAAATGGAGCGTAACGTCCTTCTACTAGACATCAAAGACAGAAGAAGCTTACGCCCTTGTAATAAACAGATATCTGTTTATAAATACATAAACTGTACCCGGAAAGAGTAAAGGCCTATGCCCATACGAAGACGGAAGGACCTTAAAATAATAGGTTCCGGATAATAGGAGCCTAACTCTTATGCAACAATCCAACCTAAATAGTAACGGAAGTATTGATTCCGAAACTATGAAAGTGAAAATCATCCATCGATAGTGCATGAAACTCACTGACTCTACAGTAAAAGAGAAATCAACAGAATTACTGTCTAAAAGGTCAGAATTTGAAAACTACTGTTTCCAGAGGCTCAAATGATTACTTAGCTAAATAAGAACCTGAAGTTAAAATCCGTATAGGAATTTAATCTAAAGATTCTAAGTCTATTTATCAAAAAGTTACTAACTGACTTAGATAAAGAGACAAAAGACTCAATTGTAAACTATCGTAGAGTGCATAGGTATGAGGTAACATAAACCTATAACCTAAATAACAACAGGCTGCAGTAGATCTTGTGAAACAAGTATACTAAAAAATAGCAATGAGTAGTATGGAGGGATCAACCATATGAACATAATGATCCCTTCACCACGACGGAAGAGCCTCCACTTTAGTCGCATAGAATAGCGAAGAAGAGGATCTCCTATAGTAAGAAATCGCATCCAAAGCTCGTCCAGTACAGTGCTTACAATGCAATACGGACCACACAACGGAATACATGAAGGTTGCGACCTTGCTGGTTGTGATAAATATGACACGATTTACCCAGTGAAAAAAGATCCTCACATAGAGGAAGATTTCACGTTAAGATCCACAGTAGACAAGAGAGTAAATTACTCATGATCTCTGTGAAGATAGAGATGCTATCAACAGAAATGTATTGTGGTTGTTTATCTTAGCAATACCTGCTAAAACAACAGCGCCGGAGGATACGCGTATCCTATCATTCCGTCCTATAGATCAATAGAGCGTTAACAGTATTAGCTCAGAGATCTGGACAAGCCAACACATACGTCTGCAAATGATTAGCAAGCTGTGTCATAAATAAAACATCATTGGGCGCTCCCATAGATAGCAAATCTGATTGAATACTTGTTTGTTGAGAGTCCATTCTGACAGCAACAAGCGACCCGTAAGAGAACGGGAGTGCGATAAAACAATCAGACGACCCAGAATATGACGGATCAAAACTGAACTTGGTGTACTATAACCAACAGACGGATTCTTTCCATTAAATTGAATAACGGAAACGAAAGAGTGCCTCCCTGGTTCCGGAGATACGCCACTACTGTCGAATTAAAGGACAGGAATTTGGGCATGCGTTTCTGAATAATGTTCATGCAATGACATAAAGCAAGCCTAAAAAACATTATTCCGCGGAAGTTAAACTGATAGCTAAAAGACTGCGGAACCCAAAGACCCTGGCACTTCGAATCCGTAGGGATCAGTATATATCCCAATCTGTTTGACTGGCAACCGTTATAACAGCCACACTCGGGTCCGGCAACTGCGGCGGCACTCTCTGAGTCAACCACCGAATGTTTGCCCCAGACTGAATCTCAAGTAACACTAGATAGACAAGAGAATGTATAAATCAAGCAATTCATGGATTGCCGGAAAGTTGCCGTCGAAGAGAAGCTCCTCCGAGAACGAAGCGACTCTGAGAGAGTTCTTAACCTACTATCCACGCGTGGATGTAGCTAGGGCTGCATCACGTCTAACCAACTCCAATCAGCCACTGAAGGGCGGAGTTATACGTGAACAAACTACTGCCCTCAAAAGAAATTACATTGAGAATAATATCCCGTAAATCTTTTATTGAAGACGTAATGATAACGCCTCAGTAAGGCGGATTACGTATAATAAAGCGTCTAAGTTAAGTCTACTATACATAATGTCGTTCCCAACATTGAAATTGGAAAAGACATAAACGGCGAAAAGAATATATGCAGTCTTTAATCACACCGTCTAGACGCATATGAACTCTCGGTATGCCCTGCTCTGCCAAAATAAACTATATGTAAAAAAGATAAAATGGCAGAAATGAGCCACGCGGACAAGAAACTAAACTATCATGCTTAGTAGCAGGCTTGTATATATATATAAATATATAGCGTCGAAAAATAAAACACATGTTGTAATGACAATATTGGACTGCGTCGGTAAGTCAGGGACAAAGTCCCTGTACCGATCGAAAAATCAGAGTCCAATGACGCTATAAGTCTCTTATCCAAGATCGCAGCAATGAAGTCCGAAAAATAATCACTGGAAGAAATGCCAGAAGATATGAAAGGCATCTTCCGATACTACTAAAGGGAAAACTCGAAATCTTTCGAATCCCTTTCGCCATCCTGTCGGACCCTATAAAGTGTTCGGTCGTCCGTAGCTTGATGCAACCGCGGACCGCACCGACCCAGCGCCGTCGGATAATTCCTGATTCGACCGAGAAACCGTCAATTGCTGGGATGCTGCGAACAACTGTGCTAACTCGGATAGCACGTCCGTCACTGAGGCCTGAGGAGCAGCGGTCTTACGATGCATTGCCGCAGGAAGCTCCGAGATCGTTACCCCGTGCATACTTCCAATATGCGAGCGAACGGAGTGTATAGGCCTCGTGTCCCTTGGCTACCGGATGGCGCGACCTATTCGCTGTGGAATCACTGAATGCCGAAACTGATCGGATACTCGAGGTCACGTAGCCAATGTGCGGTCGTGTGCCCTGCTGTGAGGATGAGGAAGCATTAAAGACAGTCTCTCGGACTGTCAATATAACGGAGCGTCCCAAGCAACGGACATATGCTCCGAATGTAAATTGGGGGGCAAAATTTGTGTTTGGCCCTATATTTTAAGAGTTAGCACCAGCTATGTCTGGGTCATTGGTACAGTATAAAAATACTGATTTTTGCATCATCGGTACAAAATGGTCGCTGGCAGCCATCTTGAATTCTGGACCACACCTAAAAACACTCGTTCCCGTCCCAGGGTCATAACAAAGGTACACAAGAAGTTTCATAAAGATCGGTTCATAAATACGACCTCTAGCCCGAGCCATAGCCAATTGTTGACGTATGGACAGACGGACAGACGGGCCATGACAATAGCTCAAATTTGACTTCGTCAAAGTTGAGCTAATAATTCAAATAAATACACAGAAAATTTGGGAAGTTAACCTTTTATCAAATACAATGGCCAAAAGCGGTGAGCACTGCTCATAAAAATCACCATTCAATTTTTTGTCTCAAAAACATATATTATGACCCGACAGTGGAATGAGCTCGCTTCGCATGTTCCAATGAGGGGGCATAATCTATGATTTTGACGCCAAAAAAATTAGTTATTCAATAATTTTGTTGGCAAGTGTCATCTGCTTTTCATGTTAGGCAAAGGATTAATAATTGTGACACATTCCTTCATTTGTCAGTATCAGACTATGCACCTTCAGTTCAGGGTTAAAGCAAACAAAGCCTTTGAGCAGTTCAACTGATTAAACCACTGATCTCTTTACAATTTATTTTCTGGTCATATATATACACCTGGAACTTAATTAAGCACCCCCTGAAATGTTTCTTGACAGTGAAGTTGCTGTTACTGATTATTATGTTTTAATGATTGCTATGTCTTGCAGTACATTTCATCTTGTGAATCATGATGTTTCTGGTTGACAGCATTCACCAAACACATCCTCTCATCGACATGTAGCATCCCTCCCACGAGTGTCACAAAAAACACTATCATCCACATGCAATATATGGGTATAAAACAATGTCAATTCTTTTATCAATAAATGTTAACATGGCAAGGAGGAGACTGTCAGAGGCACTAAAATGGCAAATCTTTGGCATGCATGCAACAGGCATGTCATTCAAAGCTATTGGAAGGCAACTTGACTATAGTCATTCCGTCAACAGCAGACTTATCCAAAAACATCAACAAACCAACAATGTTAAGGAGTGACCAATGCATCGACAACCCCAAAAGACCTCTCCTCAGGAAGATCGGAGTCTGGCACACCCTGTTAGGCATGAACACTTTGCTTCAAGTGGGGTTCTGAAATGCCTTTGGCTCCCCAACAGGCATTTCTGCAACAGAACTGTCTGAAACCGTCTCAAAGCGCTGGGTATGAGGTCCAGATGGGTCACAAGCATCCAGTTCTGTCCAATCAGCATCAAAGATGACACTTGGAGTGGTGTATGGCATGACAACATTAGAATCTCAGGATGTGGAGGAGAGTCCATTGGTCAGACGAGAGTAGTGAAGTTTTGAAACAGTTGGCCTTGTGGATTTCAGAGAAGTTTTTTAAAAATCCACCAATCAGAATCAAAGAACGCCTCTGGCAGGCATGTTTTCCTTCCCACGGGAACAAAATGAGGATTGTTCATAGAGTACCACCCATAGACCATTCCTGTCACATCTGGTTCACATTGGCTCAGTTGTTCCAGAGGAGCATATGAAAAGGTTATTTCACATAGGGTTTCTATAGTAACTATAAGCCACAATTGCAAACACGTTTACAACACAATCAACATTAAATGAGGAACTTTGGTAGAGGGGATTCCAATGATCGATCAGGCAAAGTTTCAAAACATTTGGCCTTGGAGTTTCTGAAGAGAAGATTTTTGAAAATCCATCAACCAGAAACAAAGAATGCCTCTGGCGACCACAATTTTCATCCGATGGGGATGAAATGGAGGATCGTTTGTAGAGGATCTCTCATAGACCATTGCTGCCAAGTTTGGTTCACACTGGCTCAGTGGTTCCAGAGAAGATGAAATGTGAAAAGTGTACAGACGACGGTGGATGGCAAGTGATTGCAAAAGCTCACATGGCCTTTTAGGCCAGGTGAGCTAAAAATGAATATGTTGATGATGTGCACATTTTTGTGGCAATAGACTTTATCAGCATCTTTCATATTAAAAACGTACGCACACCCCCTCAAACCCCACCACCCCTGTGACCTTTATTTACAAAACAATAAACATGTGTGATGAGAATGTTATTTATTTATTGGTGTTTAAGTTCACATATTCCTGCACAATGGTTGACCACAACATAGAAATTAAGTCATGGTTAGTCAATCATTTATACCCATGTTGCCAATTGAGAGGACTTCCATCCCAAGTATTGGTGACCGGGTCCTAGTACAAGCACTACTTCACTCCTTGGGGTTCCCATGGTGTGGGAGTAAAGAGAAATTAAAATTTTTTAGTAAATTTTGTTTCTTAACATACCAACCACAGTTGTTTACAATTGGCTGTAACATAAGTGCAAGGCCTACTTCGGAACTTAACTCAAGCTAATAACTTTTCTGAATGAATTTGGAAAAGTAGAAGATTGCAAAAGCACTATAAAAAGAGATCAAAAAGGTTGAGAAAGACTAGCGCTCGAAATTACAGGTACTCTCCTTGCACACCTCTCACATTACCGTGCGCAT
Organism: Pictodentalium vernedei; assembly: GCA_031216915.1. Taxonomy (NCBI): domain Eukaryota; kingdom Metazoa; phylum Mollusca; class Scaphopoda; order Dentaliida; family Dentaliidae; genus Pictodentalium; species Pictodentalium vernedei. The sequence goes on from CM062296.1 coordinate 484,195,916, forward strand.
GTGCAACTACCATGATGTCAATTCTGAATTTCCGCCAATCACACATTTGTGATTTAGCGGGGATGCAAAGATATCAAAGATATCCCCTAGGAGGGTGGGCCTCAGGTAAACAATTGTGGTAGGTATGTTAAAAAACAAACTTTACTAAAAAATTTTAATTTCTTTCTAACCTACTCAATTGTTTACAACTGGCTGAATAAACAATAGGAGGAGGTGAATCACATAACCAATACCACCAAAAGCTCAGCTGAAAGAAATGCAAGGAGGGCAGGGATGACATCAAAACCTGTAAAAAGGAGAAAAAGCGGGAAACTTGCTGAAAAGAACAGAAGCTAAACACAACATGAAAGTGTTGAAAAGCATCCGGAAGAAAAGAAGATGCGGCATGAAGCACCTGAAAAACATGGTTGCGTGAATATAATGCACAACAACCTGAAAATTCATAATCAATGAGATGGGGAACAACAGTCTGCACATCAACTAGAAGGCCCTCAGATTGCTGTTGTGGGTAACACAGATAAAACGAGGAGAAAATAGTAGCATTCCTCCAGTAAGCCACATTCATAACATCCCTGAGCGAAACAGAATTTGAGAATGCCCAGGATGTAGAAATGGCATGAACCTCATGAGCATTAAACCGGTTCAAAACAAGATCCATTGCAATCAAACTGGAATAAGCCAGCTTGATTGCAAGACAAATCCACCTGGAAATAGAATGGGAAGAGATACACTGCCTCCTAGGAATGAGAGACAGAAAGAATCTCTTCCGACCACTCCGAATGAACTGTGTGTGATTGATATAAGTCTTAATTGCATGGACAGGACAAAGAAGAGGCCTCTGGCCATCTACGGGAGGAAGTGCCGAATGCAGATGGGAGGAAATACAAAATCAGGAAGTTGATTCTTGGCTAGAAAAGAGCAATCAGTACTGAAGGTTACACTGTTGGCCTCATTTCTGAAGAAAGCTGAATCAACAGAAAGCACATGAAGCTCACTGACACGTCTGGCAGAAGGAAATGCTAGAAAGAAAGCAGTCTTATATGTGAGAAAACGCATATCGGTCTCACATAAAGGCTCGAACAACATCCCAAACAATGTAACACCCATGCCAAGTTCCGTTTGGGTGTAAAACACAAAACCTGAGGCCTCTTCAGAGAAAAGTGCAGAAGCAGTTTGGAGAGAAAGAGATTACAACTGCTTTTCCACATAAGAGAAAGTTTCTGACAGCAGAGATGGTAACAGACTGAAGGCCCTTGGAGAGAAAAAGGTATACCAGAAAATCCGACTGACGGACTTCGGTAATCCACATGTTAAGCTGCACACCAGCAACAGAAAACTTTCCACTGCTCGTCCTGAAAAACCTCTACACTGGAGACTGGACCTGATAAAAAAACAGGCATGAAGGCTTCAGGCTTGCCAGGTTGTTGTGCTGGCTTCCTGGGCCAGCTCTGAGAAAGAAGACTGTGGCATAGAGGAAGTCAAATTGGACAATCTGCTAACAGAGGCCACAGTTGATAGATTCAAATTGGACAATCTGCTAACAGAGGCCACAGTTGATAGATTCACACCCCCTGTGGAGACAGAGGAGAGATCAGAATGACAAAGCAACTGCAAGCACGAATCTTCGACAACACCTGAGGAAGAATCAGTGCAGGAGGGAGGCATAGCTTATCCATCCTGTCTAGTCAAGAGACAGGGTGTCCACCGCAAAGGCTAGTGGATCTGGACAAGAGGACACAAAGGTCCCTACCTGATGATTCCAACAAGTGGTGAAAAGGTCGATAAGAGAACAGCCCAACCATTTGCAAATTGCCTGAAACACCAAACGATGCAGCATCCATTAGGTGGGAAGGACACTGTCTCGTCAGGACAGGGAGTCGGCTAGGACGTTGATATGCCAGGGGATGTGCCGAATGGCCACCAGAGCAGGCACATCCCATGCGAACAGCAGAAGATCCTGAGATAGCCAATACATGGGAATTAAATGTGTGCCTCCTTGATTAGGCCACCACTGTTGAATTATCCAAAAGAAGCAGCACTATGTGATTCGACAGGTGAGAGATCCATTGCTGAAAACTGAACACTCGCCGTGAGTAGACAGCCCGAGAGGATCTAACGTCGGACACCAACCCTGATTGCTGGCATCCACTGTGAGGATGCGATCGGCCTGAGAAAAATGCAACGGAACACCCAGATACAACCAGGAAACATTAGTCCAAGGGCGGAGGCGACAATGCAAGGACCGACGAATGGTGAGTTCCAGGTCCAGAGCGTCCACATTTGTAAGCCAATGATCCAACAGGGAGTGTATGAAAGGTCAAACAAACAAGAGACCAGCAGAATGAAATCTATCACCAAACAGCAAAGGCCCAGCAACCGATGGAAAGTCCTGGCCGAGGAGCATCGGAGCAGGTCCAGAGTCAAGGGGGAAGGACCTGAGCCTTGAGAACAGACACCACATTGTAAAAAGTGTCAAAATCCATGCCCAAAAGACATGGTGTTGGAGGATGTCGTCCAGGTAGACCAACGAAGTCACAGCTGACTGAGTACGGTCAAAGCGAGCACATGTGACATCAGTCGGGTGAAGGCACAAGGAGCCAGGTTCAAACCAAACCCAAGAGCTTTGAACTAAAAGACACAATCCCGAAACAACAACTGAAGATATTTCCATGACACCAGATGAATAGGCACATGGAAATTGGAAATAGGCATCCTTCAGGTCGATACTGGCTGCAAAATCACCCAGATGAGTCGACCGTCAAACCGACCTGAAAGTCTCCATGCTGAACCGAGGTGCTATGATGGACTCGTTCAGGGTAATCAGATTGATGGCCATTCTTCTTTGGCACTAAGAAAAGTCTTGAGTAGAACCCCGGGGAAAGGGTGTTCCTGACCACCTCGATCACCCCTTTGGGGAGAAGATTTAGATCTCCTGCCGACGGTCAGACGTAGGCCTGATTGGACAACGTCGAGGACCCAAGGATCCAACTTTAATTTCTGTTCAATGGTCGAAAAACAGTGTCAGCCTTCCCCTGACTGGAGACGAATCGAGGTGAGGACCTTCATTTGCGGCCTCGATGAGGTCCCCATGAGCAGAAACCAGCCCCTCGGGAAGCAACAGAGTCCCAAGACTTTCCTCCCTGAGGCTGCTTGCGAGCCGGGCCATGTTAAAGCTTTTTATCAGAAGGAGAGGACATAGCCGATGGCGCAGCCTGCAAGACCAACGTGGCTGGGCATTTGGTGGGCCTGGACCAACAATCATCCGTGGCAGCAGGTTGGTCCAGCAACAAAAGCTGGTGCTTCGAATGATGAAGAACCTGGTCATGGACCGTTCCAACAGAACTATGGAACAGCTGAGATCCGACCAAAGAAGCAGACTTCAGAACAGCACGCTGCTAGAAAGGAAGTGATGGAGAAGTGTCCAACACTGCATCCAAGCGTGCACACTCCAAATTAGCCGTGTTGCAGGTGTGAGCATGAGTCAGGTTTATAAGTGCCGAGACAAAACATGCAACAAACTCCCTGGCGGGAGATAGGAAACCAGGTCAGCAACGACGGATCAGCAAGAGACAACATGCTCAGCATCTCTCGGGAAAGGCACACCATGGATTCTAAGACCGACAGGGGAAAACTTCCGACTTTGAATCAGTAAACCGGAGGGAAGAAGAATCCTAGTCCACAGTAGTCAAGCCATGGAAGACTAGTGGACAGGCGGAATCGTAAACATGAAACTGCACTGGAGGCAGAAAGGCATCAGATTGTGACAAGAAGGAATCTTTCAGGGCCTTGGAATGCATCTTATCATCCAGGCCTTGGAAGGGCTCAACAACCTGAGCCGATTGCTGATGGTGCAAAATCCCAAAGCTAGAAGGCTCGACAGGGTTGCGGCGCTCCACAGAGGACCATGACCGGGCAGTCAGTGAGGGCTGGTCTGAACGCTGAATGTCTGGCATGAAGCCAAAAACAAAATCTAAAGCCTGCCGCAAAACTGACGAGGTGCGGTGGGAGGGAATGGGGTGGGGGGGGGGGGGGGGTGAGTGTGTGTGTGTGGGGGGGGGGGGGGGGGGGGGGTGCCGCCTTCAAACAGGTCATCATCCTCTGTGGCAGAAGAGAAATAGCCCAACTCAGGCTGACCAGCAGTAACCTCCTGTGAATGCTGAGCAGCATCCAAAGGGCCAGGCAAGGAATCTCTGTGTCCAATCAAGGGAGGTTTGTGCCTCAGGAGGCACAGGGAAGCCAACCTGAGGGTTGAAAGAAAGCAACCGGTTGAGCGCCAGAACAGCCTGCCTCAGATCACCCTGAGCATGCCTTGGTGCAGCAGCGCTCGACGGGGTATCTTCCCAGTGAACCCTTCTGAAAGAAGTGCCCAAATCCTCAGAAGGGACCGACGACAAATGTCGATCAGCAGACAGAATAGGGGTACAGTGCGATGACACAAGAGGATAGCCCCAAGAATGACGGGAATCACAGGCCTCTGCAAAACAGAAGGCCCTGTCTGCAAATCCTGTGGAGAGACCGACGATGGACGTTGATCGACAGCCAGACCTGAGACATGGTGAGAAAACACCTGAGGATTGTCCCAGGAGTGACAGGAAACTGTCACTGGCCTCTAAGCAACAGAAGGCCCCAACTGTTTATCCTCTAAGACTGACGATGAACGGCGATCGACAGCCAGACTTGAGACGCAGTGAAAAATCACCAGAGGAAGGTCCCAAGAGTGACAGCTAACAGGAGCCGAAACTGGCCTCTGAGGCCCTGGTTGCCACTGTCCCAGCCCCATCCCACTGGTCGGCTCACCAGCAGGGGAAGGTGCAACAACAAACGATTCGTCGGACGAGGGTTGAGGAATCACTGCCAAAGAAAGCGACAGAGCGACCCAACTGTCCATGTGTAAACCTAGCCAGATGAGACAGGGCAGCCAACAAACCTTGTACAGCTTCACTGAGAAGCCAGGGAAGGGTGGGGGCCCTGCAAAACCACACCAGATACAGTCCCGGGCCCCCAAGGTTGTATACCATCTCCAGAAAAGATGGGAGGAAGACTGTCATGCAGAAAATGAGCAGCATGAACAAAATTTCTCAGCAGCTGCAGATGATGCTGGCGTAACATTGTAGAGAGCACCCAAGTGGACCTTGGTAGCACTCATCTTGACGAGAACCATCGCCTCAAGGGTGACCACTGGAGCCAAAGGAAGGAAGACTGCAGTCCCCCACTTCAGGTATCCCATCACTAGCACCACCAACAGCTGCAAAAAAATTTGTTACCAAAAAGGACTGCCCAACATCCTGCATGACAGATTCAACACAGCCACTCTCAGAAATATCTGAAGAGTTATGGCTACCTTTACCTCGGGAACGAGGAGTTCTAGCCCGGGATAGAACCACCCAGGTCAAATTTTCACACGTGAAAAAACAAAGGGCAACCAAGAAAGTACAAGCTAAAATTAGGATTAATGTCAAGATTCAATATAATAATTTAGAGCTTGAGTCAAAAGGATACAATTCAGTAATACACTGTCATCAAATATCTAACAAACACTAATGAGTTCACGAAGAAAAGATTCACATGAGTCAAAAAAAATCCAACCATGCAGGATGGCAGAAAAAAAGGAATTGATGTGGTAGTTGTGCATGTGCACAGTAATGCAAGAGGTATGCAGGGAAAGTACCTGTAATTTCAAACGCTGGTCTCGCACAACCTTTTCGATCTCTTTTTGTAGTGCTTTTGCACTCTTATACTTTCCAAATTCATTTGGAAAAGTTATTAACTTGAGTTGAGTTCCGAAGCAGGGCTTGCACTTACAGCCAATTGTAAACAATGGTGATTAGGTTGGAAAGAAATGGAGAGAGACAAAGAGACAACAATATGATTCACTTATTTCCTGACATATAACTCAACTATGTGTTGGCCTAAATGACTGGTATTGACAAGATACTTTATTTATATCAATGCATTTAGAATGTTGGACTTTCATAATGGTAGAAGGTTCTTTATATAGCGAAATAACAAAAATATGCAACTGGATTCAGACTATACGTGGTCACACTTCCATGTGTTTTTTTACCTCAAGTTTTATTATCAACTCCGATTTACCATGTTAGCAATATTAAAACTTATACTTTTAACCCAGGGACTTTATTTTTATAAACGTGTATACCTTAGATCCGTAGTTTTCCTTCATCCAAATTAGTGACATCAGTATAACAACATGAAGAGCACTCATTCCGCAGAGCTTTCGGCCACTGGCCTTTATCAATGCACTCAGATTAGACAGAAATTTACATTTTCCCAAAGTGACGATAACAGAAAAATCACAAAAATAACATTACATACTTGATTGTTGTTCGGCGTCATGTCTCTACTGAAATTTGGCAACATCGGCTCAACAGTACTTTTCTTCAGTTAAACCCCAAACCTTCTCTCGTACACAACCTTATTCATGCACTTTTACTATTATTTTAACAGATATTTTTTCCAATCAAATTTAGGCAACAAACAGTGAAACTAGTGTTCAACCGATTACCAGAAATGGCTGCTGACCAATTACCGGTTATTTGAGCTCACAATCAGATGATTCCGATTGCAATACCATGCACTACTAGACAACTACATTAAATTTAACATATTTCACAGTGTTAAAAGTCCTTGACTCAGGTCACAGCAAAATGACCAGAGCCACGTATACACCCAAGTGCACGCGACTGGTGATTTTACTGCAACCTGAGTCAATGGAGCGCAACCTTCACTTTTTCCTATATGAACAGACGATTGCCGCAGGTACGCACAGTTGTAAGCTTTACATGTCGTTTAACTTGTATATCCCATAAAGGGGCATCTAGAGAAATTAAGAATGCACATTGTGGTTGTTTCTCAACTTTAATGAATGGTATCATTGACATCATTTTACATTAACAATTGAACAATTACAGAAGATAATAAAATGTGGTTAATGAATCATCACAAAAAACTTGGCAACAATCGGTTGAACTGATGTTCCAGGAGCCACTGTCATCCGATTGCCCACAATCGGCCAATTGGGGTGGCCGATTTCGATCATCGGTTGAACACTAAGTGAAACTCTGTTGTCTATATAGCCACTTGCTAATGAAAATTATTCAATTAACAGGGATATTCAATCAAGCAGAATTTGTATATTTCATCACATTTTGGTGAAAAATTGAGTATTTATTCTATTTTCTATTTTATCTTGTTTGGGAAACAAGATATGACACAATAAATGCTCATATTCAAAGTACTGGGGCCAAATGGCTCACTAGAGGTCAGTACTGTAGTCAGTTCCGTAACAATAATTTTGTTTAATTAATAGGAATATACGCTGTCACCTACATGAAATTAATGGATTAAATTTGTACTAAAGGTAAGGTAATTTGTTTGATAACAATATGCAATTTACCCTTTACCCAACGCACTCAATATCAAAATATATTATCTTCATTATTGTTTTTTAATATTTTTCAAAAAAGTCAACAAAACCATATCATGTGACCCTTCACTGGAAGGAGTTCGTTTCAGTGAGTGGTCACATATGTTTTTGTTGAAATTTTTTTTTTAAATATCTTTTTTTCAACTGCTTAATATGTAAATTACCTTGTCAGATACAGCCGATTCATTAGATAAAGGGTTAACCGGGTTATTCTACTAATGAGTATACAATTAAGTGGGATCCACTGTATTGGTTTTTGAAAATAACAAACTCACTCATCAGTTTTAATCTTTCCATTGTACACATGTTTACTTGGAAAATGACAGATTTCTGGAAGCATTCTGTACTGAATGTTGAGAAGTTTCACAGGAGTAGTGTGCTGATCATTGAAGTAGTTATACAATCTCTCGAATAATGACTGACCAAATTTCATTTCTGATGCATCCTGGAAGAAACAAACAATGGGTGAGGTTGCTAAATTTTTTTCTTGTTTCTCAAGAAATTCTTCCCTCAATTTTGTGATGAGAGAGGGAGCCTTTTTTTAAAAAAATTCTGGTCAGTCTGCAAAACTGCAAAACAATCCAGAAAGTAGTTGAAATCAGAAATTTAAGAACTTACATAACATGTAGGAAAACCAATGTTTTTCAGGAATTAAAATTTCCCCAAATCAGTTTTCCAGAAAAACAATTTTTTTAATAGCCTAACAAAAATAATATTAAGGAAATGGAAAATTTTAAGGATACTGAAGTAAATGGGACAAATAATTGTAGACAAAACATCATCAATTTAACCCTTAAAGGCCTGGAGAGTTTTATACATATTTTTCTACTTTTTGACAGTTTACATCCTGTGGCTTTGCAGCCAAGACTTGTCTAGAAAAAAAAACTATGAAGGTATGTACAATGTAACAGCATGTTGGGCCACCTTTTCTGTTGCAGTAAAAAAGGTATGTACAGAGACAGCATGCTGGGCCACCTGTTCTGTTGCAGTAAAAACTGGACAAAGTCGGAATTAGGCCCTTAAGGGTTTAATCATAAAGGCCCGAGGCATTGCAGTTCGGACCTTTACTCTTTCGAGCAAAAATATATCTGAGACAGAATACTGCTACTCTTTTACTTAAATGATAAGCAAATTCTGACCAGAGCTAAACATAATATTTTTTGGGTTCATTCCAAACCATAGCTCATAACCTTCATGGTTTGAAAGAAGAAACAGAAGATTAGGCCCTTGGTTGGTGTGTGCATGGGGGTTGGGGGGGGGGGGGGGGGGGTTGTTATGCAGGAAAAAAAATTGCATACACGTAGGCTGAAAATGCTAAATTTTAAGTAATTTGTATATTTTTTTATACTTACCAATGGCCCAGACTTGAGCAAACTCTTTATTTTTCAGGGGACAAACACAAATTTTGAATCCCCAAGTCCTAACTGGTCCTCCATACTTTAGCTTACTTCGCATGTGCAGTAACCAGAAAGTGACAAAAACTGGTGCCAACATCATTCTTCCTAGTTATGCCTGCTAAATGTTATACATATCTAACAACGGGAAGGTATGAGTGCCCACTCACGGGAGGGCCATCCCATCTGAGCCATTGGTAAGTATAAAAAATATACAAATTACTTAAAATTTATCATATTTTTATACTAATAACCAATGGGCCAGGCTTAGATGAATTGTAAAAAGGCTACAGGGCCTAGGACTTTTAGAAGACTATAGTATCTCAATTACTCCATAACAAAGAATAGCTCCTACAGGAGAATACATACAAATTACTCATGTCTATCTCTTTTTCCCAATAAAAAAAGAGAATGACACAACACCCAATATATATACTGGAGTAAGACATAATAATTTCTCCATTTAAAGCCAGCATAACCCTTATGCTAATTCGATGAAGGAAATCAATTTAAGGAAGTCCATAGAATGAGATGCCTTATACTCATTAAAAGTGTCCGAGGATTTATATTAATGCTCGTATGACACGTAACATATACAAATGCTACACATTGAGCTACACTTTAATAGCAATACATGAATGAGATATAATTGTTGCTTCACACCGAGCTACACATTAAAACCATCCAGCACCGATGCTGGACTACTGACACTGGATGGAGGAGATATTCCCTTGCTTTTCACTATAAAGCCAGATGATATAAAGGGATCCCCCCCCCCTTCCCCTTGTTCTGAAGGAGATTCCTCAGAAGGAAGAGGGCAGTGGAACGGCATCAGTGCTCAAGCAGACTGCTTAAGACATCACTGAGATGTAAAATTAATGGACGACAATCTGTGCGACAGAAAGAGGACCCAAGGATCTCAGGTCACCGGAGATAGACTCTAAATTTCTAAGATAGAACTTTGTAAATGAAGATGGTTGTGCCCAGCAGGCTGCCTTCAATAAATCAGTAATAGCAATACTATTTCAATAAGCCCAAGAAGAGGACAGTGCCCTAACTTCATGCGCTGAAATCTTATTGACATAACATTCATCCGCCAATAGATTCTCATAAGCAATTCTTACTGCCAGTTGAATCCATCTAGAGCCTGAATGAACAGAAATATCCTTTCTGTTTGGTATAAGAGAAAGGAAAAACCTCTTTCTTCCTTTTCTAATGAAGCCAGATTGAAGTTTATATATGCGCATCGCTCTCACTGGACACAACAGCGGTCTAGGGTTGTCTGAGGACGGTAAGGCCATAATGATAATAGGTTCTGGCCGCTTATCTGGAATATGATCCTTAGCCAAGAATCACCTGTTGTAGTAAAAGTAATAGTCTTACCCATGCTATGGTAATAGGAATCTTCGACAGATAATGCATGGATTTCACTAACTCATCTGGCAGAAGCGAAGGCTAAGAGGAAAGCCGTTTTATAAGTGAGGAATTTAAATTCTACATCATCTAACGGCTCAAAAGGAGCTTCTTGAAGCTTGAAAAGAACCCAAGCCAAATTCCACTTAGGAATTAATCTGAGGGTTAAAGATCTATTGACAGAGAAATTTCTAACTAGTTTGGATAAGGAAGGATCTAATCCAATACTCAAGTTATCATGAGAATACATGTCTGATAACATAGACCTATAGCCCTTAATGGTAACAGGCTGCAGTTTGAGTACGTCAAACAAGTAGAAAATTGGTAATCTGAGGAATAGATGGATTATAGATATCCAGCGACTGGTCTGTACACCAATGAAATAAAACCCTCCATTTCACTGCATAATTCAGCGGAGAGGAGGACCTCCTACAGTTAGAAATTGCATCCATTGCTCATCCTGTTAATTGCTTCTCGTGCAAGAAGGATTGCACAACAGAAAGACGTGAAGGTTGAAACCTTCCGGGTTGTGATGCAGTGTGTGGGACCCCGGATATAGAAGGTCCTTGAGAGGAGGAAACTTCCGAGGAATGTCCTATAACAGACAACTGATCAGGTTACAGTGAGACTGTTTAATTTTTAACAGAATCTACTGAATCAATCGAGTTGGAGGATATGCATATCCTATTATTCCGTTCCATGAGATCGATAGAGCGTCCACTGCGTACGCTCGATGATCTGGACAAGGTGACACGAACGTTGGTAGCTGATTGATTTAGGTTTGTGGCAAAGAGATGTATCATGGGATGATCCCACTGGTAGAAAATCTGCTGGAATATTTGTTTGTTGAGAGTCCACTCTGATGGCAACAGGTGACCCTTCCTTGAGAGCAAGTCTGCTACTATGTTCAGACGACCTGGAATATGACGGACTGAGAGATGAATGTGATGAGTCAGAGCAAATAGAAATTTTCTGCGTCAATTCGCAGAGGAATTGAATGAGTGCCACCCTAGTTCCTGAGATACGCCACTACTGTTGAATTGACCGACAGAATCTGCACATGTACGTTGGCTACGTGAGTAATCCATTGCATCAGTGCAAGCCAAATAGACATCATCTCTTTGATGTTTAGGCCAAATAAAAAAACTGAATTGATTCTCAGGCAATTTTTTTTTCAAATCAGTGAGGGAGGGAGGATTTTATTTTTATTTTTTTTTTTTTATTTTTTTTTTTTTCATGTAAAGGGTTGAGTATACTCAGTAAATCTTTTTGCTGTCTTTCCACTTGAAAAAGAGAAAAGGTTGTATTTTAGTGTAATTATAGTATACCTTTTATAACTAACTGCCGTAACAACAGCGAAAAGGATTTGTATTTTAATGTTCTTTTTAATGGTATAGATCTGTCAAGCATCATGATCCATTAGAAGAGGTCCCAGTAACCAATGCTTGGGGTAGGAGTCCTTTAAAATGGGAAACATGGCTCTAAATGATTGGTTAAAGTTGAGTTTATATCGGTGTTGCAGCCATTGTGCAGAAATATATGACCTTAAACACCAGCAAATAATTAAATCATGATCCAGTATATCAGAATTTGCCTTGTTACAGTTTATGGGAGAGTGCCTCTGGGCACTCTCCCATAAACTGCAACAAGAAAAACCAATTTACTGCAAACACAGCTAAATAATTAAATGTCGAGAAATGTGAAAAAATGACCATTCCAAGTTTTCACAAATTCTTTAAAAAACATAACATAATAAAAATGTCTAATGAGGAGGTTCAAATCCAACGAGGGAGGGCCTGAGAATCAAAACATTATTTTTTTTTAGCCTTATGTGCTTTTGTAGAAACGAAGAGTCCCAAAGACCCTGGAACTTCAGGTCTGTAGGAATCAGGGACATACCCAACCTGTCAGACTCGCATCTGTCATAATAGTAAAACTGGATCTGGTACTTGAAGTGGAACACCCTGAGTTAACCACTCGAGATCTGCCCAAATCTGACCTTTTTGTTTTATCAGATCTGTTAAAACAATCTGGTGTTCTAACAAATGCATCTTGACACTCCAGTTCTGAGTAAAGAATATCTGGAGAGGACATGTGCATAAGTGCCCCAGCGGAATCAAGTCAGCCGCAGCTCTGCACAGACCCATTAGTCGCTTGAACTCTCTCGCCGGTACTGTTAGAGAGTTTAGACAGAAGCGAGCATAGCAACTGACCAATTTCGCTCAGGTTATCGGAAGGCGAACCAGATTGCAATGAGTCTCGAAGCTCATTCCCAAGTGAATGAATGACTTGGACGGAGCTAAATCTGACTTCTTCTTCTTCTTGTTTACTATGAAACCAACACGTCGGAATAAGTAAAGCAGACTCTGCACAGTGTTCTGAAGGGCATCTTTGTCACCGTATCTCTGAAGAATGTCGCCCAGATAAGCCGACGTAACCATGACTGAATGAGCTTGGAAGTACGACATTACCGAGTTCATTATCCAAGTGAACGCCCAAGGTGCCAGGTTCAGACTGAAACACATTATTCTCAATTCGTAAACCTTCCCTTGGACGGCAAAGCACAGGTACTTTCGGAAAGCTGGATAAACCATGACATGAATGTACGTGTCTTTTAGATCTATGCTTGTCGCACAGTCATTCACTTGAATGCACGCTCTTACTGACCGAACGGTTTCCAGAGAACTTTGGAGCGATAATCAGTTTGTTTATCCAACTCAAGTCTATGACCGGTCAAAACAAGCCGTCTGGTTTCGGCACAAGGAACAGATGCCTGTAAAATCCCAGTCCGTTGGGATTTTCTACAACCTCTATTGCGTCTTTTAGCAGGAGAGACTGAAATTCTGCAAGAAGAGACTCCTTTTTTGAAAGGTTTTGCCGGTAGAACTGTCCAATCTGAATGATAGTCGGAGTCCCGATCTGACTATATTGCTGACCCACTGATTTTCGGTTATATCCGTCCATTTTTTCGTGAAGTTTGACAATCTTCCACTAACCTGGAGAGCAATAGAGGTTTTGACCATCAATTGATACCCAGGCTGCGAGGCCTTCGGGAGGAGAAACCACATCCTCCCCATGAACCACCTCGTGTCGTCGGCTGGGGGCGTCTGATTTAACATGCTGCAATCTGCTGACTTCAATACATTTATACTTCACAATGTTTCATTCAAACATATGATGTTTTTAACTATCTACTGCAATGACTTATTAAGTTTAAAATACCTACAATAAAATATTTAAAATAAACTTTAAGAATTGTTAATAATAATTTGACTAAAAAACAAAGGTAAATTCAATCAACTTTGATGATGTATCTAGCTGTCAATCAAGCATTCACATGCAGCCGGTAGTACTGCACACCGGGGCATAAGTGAAAAAGTCGGTTATTTATTAAAAGCATGGTATAAATAAAACAAATAGTTACTAGGGCTGGTAAATAGATTTAAATGACTCGGGCCGGTAAATAGATTTAAACAAGCCGAGTGATTAAAACCCTTATCCTACCCATGGTTTAAATCTTATTACTGGCCCTAGTACCTATTTATTCCACATTATTTCAGTAGCAAGAGAAATCCTGTCCTGGGCAGGAATATCCGCTAGCAGCATGCAGAGAGTTAAGGTCACATATTTCTGCACAGTGGCTGATTATGACCGTAACATGAATATAAAGTCAAGTACAGCCAATCGTTTATACCCATGTTGCCCATGTTAGCAGACTTCCACCCCGACATTGATTACCATGTTCCAGTCTACCAGTAAAACAGAGCTTGCTAGCAATAGTAAACAAGGACTGCTTCACTTCCTGGGGTTCCTAAAGTAACTGGGAATATTCTGTGTTAAAGGGTTTTTTTATCCGATAAATTATAACATTTGGGTCTTCTTATGGATAAAACTGCCTTCAAAACTTTATTCATGTGGTGTGGTGGCAATGGTCCGCCCCACTTGTCCTTTTGTTCTTCTGCCTCCCCTTGTTTCAGGTCACATATTCCTATACCATTCATTCCTAGCAACTTGGAACACCATCATTTCAGGTCCTCCATGTGTTTGGGTCCTCCTATATGTTCTTTGTAGGAGAGGAGAATATGCCAGAATTGAATGGCTGAACTGATTGAGTTGCAATGTTTTTGGTTAGTGTCCCACAATAATAACGATGAGTCATTTCCCAATATCCTTGATTTGAAGTCTCCCAAATGCTCAATCCAGTGGAAATAACTCCAAAATCATTCTTGTCCAATAATAAAGAAAGACATGTTTCTTTCAGTTTCTCTAATTATTACTTGTGAAGTTTCATGAAAATGCAGCTAAAACTGCGGAAGTAGTTTGCTCCACAAGTTTACATAAAAAAAAATCCAATATGGCCTCCAGTCGGCCATCTTGAAACCAAATGGGAAAAAAATTATGTCACGCACTTCCCCTCATCATATTGATAATTTTTGTGAAGTTTCATGAAACTGCGGCTAAAACTGTGGAAGTAGTTCGCTCCACAAGTTTACATACAAAAAAATCTAATATGGCCGCCAGTTGGCCATCTTGAAGCCGACTGGGAAAACAATTATGTCACGCACTGCTCCTCATCATGTTGATCATTTTTGTGAAGTTTCATGAAAATGTGGCTAAAGCTGTGGAATTAGTTCGCTCCATAAGTTTACATGTGCAACAGACTGACAGCGACGATGACAAACCGACCGACAAGTTGACTCCTATATACCGCCCCCCCCCCCCCCCCCCCAACAAAAAACAACTTTGTTTTGTGGGGGTATAGTAAAACAAAACTCGATGCACTGAAGAAGAAGGGTATTAAATATGTCACACAGTGTTTCAGCAGGGATTACTGGACTTTATTACACACCTGTAACTGTATTTGTCACGATCACATGGATTTTAGGGGCATGCGGTAATTTTAACCAGAAAGCTCTAGTGCGATCCGATAAAAAGTACCCTTCGCGTGCACAAGTTCTCTCGATAGACTGGTTCTTATAGTTTGCAGCGTTCAGTGGGACATAACCAATGAGAACCATCGGCTATATTTATCTGTCGGAATTACCGATTCACATACCAAAATGTTTGATGCACAACTGTGCTAAAAACTATTGAAAGTCATGAAAGACACATGATCTCTGCCAAGAAATTGAACAGTGAAACTCAACCTTTACTCCGTTATTGAAAACCTGGTTAATTTTAGAGCAAAAAAGTCCAATTGGGTTTGATATTTCAGCCAGCCACTTGTACAGTTCCCATAAAATTTTGTTACAATGTTGCCCTCACCGCTGCGTGCTGCCGACGAGTCGATACGAGGTCTACTGTGTAATCCTATTCAATTCACACTTCGGCAATGAAGCAGCACGTTTGCTAAAGACAAACATACTTTGAAGAGCATGTTAAGTTGAATTAGTTCTCAGGAAGCAAGACGAAATCAATCTTGAAAACTGGTTACCATGAAACGGAAAAACAGGCGCGACACGCCAAAAGTGCCTTGACTGGCTTGAGGTGTTTGGCAGCTAGTAGTACATGCAGTTACTGATTAACTATCACCAATTCCATCCTTATCCCCCCCCCTCCCCACACTAGCTCAATAAAGAAAATAAATTCGGAAGAATGAAAAGCCTGGTTTTATAAGAAAACACTAAGTAGTTTACATTTGTGGAACCAATGTTTTTTTACGTTGTAGTGGGTGTTGCCTGTTGGGGCAACTGTTTTATTTTATTTTTTTGCGGGGGGGGGGGGGGGGGGGGGGGAGGGAGGGGGGGGGGGGGTGTTAGAGGGGAAGTAGTATTGCTAAAATATGACTTTTTCTGGAGTTTGTACTGGGAAAATTAAAAAAAGTTACCAACTACCCACTACTGAAATTCTGAACGGTCTTGAGTAGCATGGGAATGAGACCACGAAGAGGGGAGGGGTGGTAAATACATGTGGTGTGATGAATGCAAAATATTGTCAATTTTATGAGATGACTTCCATGAAATTCAAAAATAATTATTAAAATATTTAAAACACAGTCAATATGACAATATTTTCCAGACACAGATTGATGTGTATTTTTAAATGACTAGTTAAGAATTATTTGCTAGTATTTCTGTTTTATACAAGGGTATTATTTTGCTTTAATTATCAGCAACAAAACTTAAATTGAATGTCCCCTATATGAATTAGCTACATGGGTGTATGGGATGGGATAGGGGTTGCGGCACATTTATCCCCCTTCACCAATAAGCAGCTAATTTTGCAGTTTTCACTGAAAGGGACTGGTATTTTCAGAACAGATTGTTCAGAGGGAGGGGGTATTTTTATAATTTTGGCAAATATCAGGGTGGTGGGCAGATCATTTTCATAGGCAAATTCGAGGAAAGGGTCTGCATTTTGATTTTGAAACAATAGTTCAGGGCAGTTTGATTGGTCAGCCTCCATCCCCAAGAAAATGTCCAAAAGCCTATCATTAGTCACATTCTATCAGTCCTCTTTAAACCTTCTTACTAAATGCAAATTCAAAATACCAAATTCCAAATTTAAGATTGACAAGATATTGGAGCAGACACCTAAAAAATTATTTTGTTTTGAAACCAGATACCAAGAAAAAAATATTGACAGACCCGATCAGATAACAAACTGGTGAAGTATAGTTTTATTACTAGCACAAAATAATGTAAACATTAATCAATATTTGAAAATATTATCAACCAAAATAAGTTGGAGCTTACTGTGAGAACACACCCCCCCACACCCCCCCCCCCCTGCCGCCCCCTTGATTTCTTCTTTGAGTCTCTGACTAAGACTGTTGGATACTCATTTCGTGAGATGAGGGGGGGGGGGGGGGGGGGGTGTAAAATAGGTGTACAGTGTAAACTACTTGTGGAGACAAGACATGACAGTTTCTTGCAGTTATCATGCAATATATTTCTCCCTTTGTATACATGTCGTATCTGTAGTAAATGTGGACAACCTACAGCCTTTATTTTGTAAGTGCAGCCCATTTCAAACAACAGTTATCAAGACTTGAGGTAAATAAAAAGAAGGCTAAATTTCAAGTCAGAAACATTATAATGTTGAAAAATAAAGTGCTAACTTACCAAGACTGCAAAGTTCACTCAGAATGGAATCTCAAACTGCCTCAGTTACTCTGAACGATTGAATGAATGCCCCGGAAGGGTAATTTATTGCACAAAATGTCTTTTCTCGTCCAATGTGTGCTTTTGTTACAGTGCAGAACAGAAATGACCGATGTCCACATGAGATAGGCGACAGCCTAGTGGCAGTAGATCTAGAGCATGTAAAATCAAGCAGAGTTCAAACTTCTATTTTAGTTTCACTTTCAGTTTAAAAAGCACTCCAGATATAATGATGCCTGCACACCCACTTTTGAAAACACATTTCAGATCACATAATTTGTGACGGCTGATATGATGAACGCAATCTTTTCAGTATTAAGTGGCCGGACCGACATTTTTGGGGGAACAAAATGAATCAACAGCGATTCTACAGGTGGCAAGGTCAAAGACTTAAGACTGGTTCTCTGACAAAATTGCCCGTTTCTCTCTAAAATTCTTTCAACCGTTCAAATTGTCGACTATTTAATTAAATTAGCGATTAATTACAGTGAATTCGTTTTCAGGGTTGGGTGTGTAATAAATACAGAACCACACTTATGTTTGAATGGGTTAACGATTACTGAACTCGAGCGTGTGGCGCTGGGATAACCACTCGAGCCTACCGGCTCTCGTGGTATCCCTGCGCCACTTGCTCTCGTTCAGTAATCGTTAACCCATTCAAACATAAGTGTGGTTCTGTATATGTACAACCCTTCTTAGATCTGTATATCCTGAGGCTGAATAGTTTGAACTAAAACTTTTCCAGCATATTACACCAACAGCAATGGTTATCTCCACATTGGAGTTATTTGTTTTGTTATCTGTTCTTTACCAATTCATCAATATAAATATAAATCTTTAAGCTTTGTATTTTGTTGATGATTATACATCTGAAACATGTCTAAATCTGCTTTAAGGGGATGTCCAACCTAACTTTGGTCAAATTTCAGGTAATTTTCTTCCAAGTCTAAAAAAGACCCAAAATGAATAACCCCAATAAATTATATACCAAAATGATTGGAAAGAAACACAGAACATGTGGAAACTGGAATTAGCCATGGAACTGCTGCCATGTGTAGATAGCACTGTCTGAAAGTCTGCTATGGCATAAGTGAGAGAACAATCTTTTTACAATAAAATACTTCAAAATAAAATAACAGCTGTATTCTATAAACATTGAAGTACATACTTGAAGAAATCTTTTCCTAATTCTTGAAAGTAATAAAGATTGAGACCAAATTTTATAAGTGGAAGGCAGACATTTTCTTTTGTTTATGTTTTGATTTGGGGGAGTTCAACAAAGGTCAACTTGAAGGAGTCCACTAGAAGAAGCATGGAAGGACAAAAGAGTGTCTACCAATATAAAGATGTATGTGTCACTGTGGTGGTCTGGAAAGAAACTATGATATTCTCCTATGTAGAATGCACTGCAAAGTCATACATTGTAGTTGAACAAATATATTTACAAACCCCTTGCACTGTAACCCCTTTTGTCCCATGCATCAATTTGAATAGTGATTAAATTGTTAAATTTGTCTGGTTTATCAATAAGTAACATAGCTTCGTTTATTCTTGGACACCAATACTTTCATGATATCTGTTGGAGAAGAAATAATGATATCTGTTGGAGAAGAAATAAGATTAACTGTAACTTGTCACTGCAATAAACCATCAAATGTACATAAAAGTACATTGTTATTCAAAACACATCAAATCAACCCTACATAACCATTATTGCATGTACTTTTCCAAAAGAGGCTTATTGGATCAGGAGGGTACATCCAGTAGGTCTCTCATTCATAGGTGTTCACATATTTTTTCAAGAACGCAGTACACAAAGAAATCCCCAAAAGATGACAAGTGAGCTCCATTGGACAAAAAATTTCTGGGGGGAGGGGGGGACTCCTTCCCTTGTATGTCTCTACCTCCGGCACTCGTGGCATATGCCTTTTTCATCAAAGTTTAACTCTTTTTTCTTTTTGAAGATCCTGGCGACACACATGTTCCAAACACTCCAAATAAGTGTATCTGCAAAAATCATATTACATTGCAAAACATTCTTTTCAGACTTTAGGTTCTGAACCTTTCAAGCTTCTTACTTCCAACTATAACACTTGATTTACCGATTAATGGGTCAATAGAAAAATCCTGCCATAATCAACATGTTGAGTTCCAGAATCCTCCATAACAGCTCCAATAAAAGTGTCAAACATCAGATTGGTGGCTTTACAGAATATTCATTAGCTTGTTGCTTGATAAGTAATAGGAACAAAATATTCACAAAAAATATTTTGTTGCAATTAATTCGAGGGTGTCAGCAGGCACTTCCCAACCAATTGTAACAAACCAACTAGTTATAAACAAAGTTTTCTAACTCGAAAGAGTGAAAAAGGACCATAACTCTGGAAAAAAAGTGTGGAAGAAACACATGCTACAGCAGCTACACAGGCATCATTTCCCCATGATGCTCGATCACAACACCAAATATCATTCAAATTGGAGTAGAAGTGGTTGAAATACAAGGGAGAATGTTGGTAAGGGTTAGAGGACAGAGGTCTCCACGGCACTAGATACGTCTTTGACTCTCCAACTTCCAAGTCTGGGGCATAATAATCACAACACACCCAATTTATCAATTCATAATTTCAGTAAAATAAACAGAATTATCAATTTTAATTAATTGATAGATGATGGGAAACTATTCGGTTTCTTTCGCCTTCTCGTACTATTACCACAAACATCTGAAGGCAGTTTGATGCTGACAAATGAAACTGAATGCACGTGGTCCTGTGAGTCAGGTTAAAAAGTAACTCGGCATGGATAATGAAGAAACTGCGAATATTTCATGTATTTCATTTGTTTAAATGCCAATTGCGGCTAATTTTGACCGTGGATTCGATAATATGTTTGGGTTTTGACCATCACGGTCACGCTGACTGCTGTTATGTTTATTACGATATGCAAATTAGGAGATAAGTTCTGGTAAAGGATATTTGTCAGTCTAAAATGATGACAAAAGACACTGATCGACGCTTGTGTTGGTATGGTTGATTGCAAGAAAAAACTAAATTCCCAGCATCATCCAATCGCACCTTATTTAAAAGCGTGAATGCATCATTTTCAACCAATCTTCAATTGGTCCTTTGCGGACATCAACACAGTCGCAGCAAAGATCCATGGTTATTAGGAAGTAAATAACTTCACAGCATCAGGGGAAATCAACACGCTCAATTCAGATTCGATAATTCGTTTGGGTTTTGACCATCACGGTCACGCTGACAGCAGTTATGTTTATTATGATATGCAAATTGGGAGATAGTTTTCCGGTAAAGGAGATTTGTCACATTTGTCAGTGTAAAACAATGACAAAAGACACTGATCGACGACGCCTGTGTTGGTATAGTTGATTGCAAGAAAAAACTAAATTCATAGCATCGTCCAATCGCACCTTATTTAAAAGCGCGAATGCATCATTTTCGACCCATCTTCAATCAGTCCTTTGCAGACATCAACACAGTCGCGGCAAAGATCCATGGTTATTAGGAAGTAAATAACTTCACAACATCAGAGGAAATCAACACGCTCAATGTAGTTTCAGGTCACTTGGAATATACTTCAAGAAAAAAGAGATTACTGAAGCATTCTGCTTACTTTTTTATGAATATTACTTTATTGTATGTGTATTGACCGATTTTATACACTCGGTGATTTTTTTATAAGTGGATCTTGTTGTCTTTTTAGTGCACAATAATTCAGATTTTTTGTCAACAAAAACGTTCAGATGGCCTGTAAACACTGGATGTCACTGGGGGGAATTTCAAACCATATTTTGCAGTAATGACATTAACAGCTCAAGTATTTTCTGTAACCTGTTTGTAAATCCGCTCATACATTGTCTCGAACAAATAGAGGGTGTGATCACATCCTTTCATTCTTACTATCGCCCAAAATGAGTATTCCTGCAAGAACCACATTGTAATCACATGACCGGAATAAACATCATTGAAACATGGCAACATCTGGAACATCCAAAATTTGTGTTGGTGGTATTGCATTCCAACATCAAAACACACCAGAGTGTGTGTCATAAAAATTATAAATTTAAAGAAATTTGTATATTTTTATACTTACCAATGGCCCAGACTAGCTGGTGCTTAACTCAAAGTTATTATGGGCCAAACACAAATTTTAACACCCCCCTCCCCCCCCCCCCCCCCCCCCAATCCCCCAAATTTGCTTGCAAAACTGAAAATTAAAAGTCCTATCTGGCCCTCCATACATTTACTCTCCGCGCATGCACAGACATCAGGAAGTGACCGGAATTGGCGCCAACATCATTCTTTGTCGAAGAGAGTACTACATAATAATTCAGCGGGGAGGAATGAGTGCCCACACATGGGAGGTTCATCTCCATCTGGGCCATTGGTAAGTATAAAAATATACAAATTACTTTAAATTTATATTTTTACACTGTAAACATGGCCCAAACTAGCTCAATCGTAAAAAGGCGGAGGGTCTAGGACTTCAGAATTAGTAGATCAACATAGTTCCAATCCCGTAATCCAGGTGAAAGGAAATTAAAATTATTACGAATTACATGTATGTCTCTCTATACAGTAATAGAGAAGATGTATCATAAAAAGGAGCCCAGTTCAAGTAATTCCGTAAACTTAGCATGAAGACTATGCTAATTGGATGTAACAAGTTCCCAATTTTTACGGCTAGCCCGGACTGAGCCTCAAAAATAAGGATGGTGTATTTGAGAATGAGAGAATATCCCCCACAAACAAACGCCATACACAATAAAACTCTAGCTGCATGCAGGATATAATTACGGACAAAACAGCTTCTCTCATACTTACATACTTATCAAGCCGGAGGAGAGGTAAAAAATCCCCCCCACCCCCCCAACTCTTTTCTTTTGAAGGAATCTTCAAAAAGAAAGAGGAGAGCGCTCTGGAATCATTAAAAGCAGTACCAAAAAACAATATAAATATTCGTTGAACAGGCACTCAGGTATTAATTATTATTAATAAATGGTGCTTAATGCCACTTCAGAAGCTAAGGCTACAGCGATGATCCCGGTAATTAATATCACCTGCTATATAACATACACCGGAGTCGGCATACGCAAATAGGTCGAAAACCAGAGATATAATATATAACATACACGTGTCCAATAGAACCACAATGAACAATCTCTGGAAAGTAAACACACTTCCGAGGTAACCCACAGGTGACCCCATTCAGGCATACAATAAATTCCAGTAACAACACTCCCTGACGTGTACTATTCGATATCTGTGAAAGTATAAATGTGCAAATATACGAGAGTGTAAACAAGGTGTATTCGATTGAGTACTGACATTAATAGAAACCTGGATCTAGAAATGGAAGTAGGTATGATTAACAGGCTCGACACAGACCGGCCCGAAATAATTCATAATTTCTAAGGTCCATAACATACAATAATGCGTCTGCCTAATAATTTATTATTATGCGCATGAGCATTGAAATCCCGCATGTAATCATCTGAATACCAGTTAACTGGCTAGGCAGCATCCAAGGTACCCAAAGACTAGCAATTTATTTATGATGAATTATGCGCTCGTATATGACATATAGATGAACAACCACAGGAAACCAACCAATTAAAAAGTGGATGTGCGAATGAGGTCACCATAGAACACGCCCCAGCCGCCAACTGATAAGTCATGAAATGCATGTATGTATTTAAACTCATACGAAGCTTTCAGGAAGAAAACTACGTCTTGCCCGGTAAACGCCTCTAAACACATTGGCAGTTTGGGGCGGGGGGGGGGGGGGGGGGGGGGTGAGTGTATTGACCGATTTTATACACTCGGTTATTTTTTTACAAGTGGTTCTTGTTGTCTTTTTAGTGCGCGATAATTCAGATTTTCTGTCAACAAAAATGTTCAGATGGCCTGTAAACACTAGATGTCACTGGGAGGATTTCTCACCCGTATTACTTAATCATTCATGTGTTAGTCATAAAATAATATAAGAACCGCAATGGTTCCCTCATGTCTAACCGACTCCATTTTGCCACTATGGGCAAAGGAGGATGTGAAGAACAAAAACTTCCCCTGATAAAGAAGGTCCTTTCATGGGGGAAGCTTCCGGGGAACGTCCCATAACAGACACTTGAGAAGACTGATCCAAGGTTTCTGTGACGACAGAGGTGCTACTAGTAGGATACACAACTAGGCTGTTTGATCTTAAAACATAATCTACTGAACAAACTGAATTGGAAGATACGCATATCCTATCATTCATCCCCATGAGGTAGGCAGAGAGTCTACTGCATACGCTCAATGGTTTGGGCATGGCGACACGAACGATGGTAACTGATTGTTCCGGTGTGTCACAAACAGATCTATCATGGGGCGATCCCTCTGGTAGTAAATCTGCCCAAATATTCACTTGTTGAGCATCCACTCCAATTGCAACAGGCGACCTTTCCGAGAAAGCGAGTCTGCTAGTACATTCAGACGACCCGGTATATGACGGATAGAAAGATGAACATGATGATTCATGACGTATAGGAAAATCTTCTCTGTTAGTTGGCATAACAAAAATGAAGGAGTGCCGCCCTGGTTCCCGATGAACGCTACTACTGTCAAGTTGTCTGACAAAATTTGAATTTTATGTGAATCAAATGTTGTAGCACTAGCCATATTGACATCATCTCTTTGATGTTAATGTGTTTCTCCTGGAACCGAGGGTCCCAAAGACCCTGACACTTCAAGACTGCGGGACTTAGGGTCGCGTCCCAACCCGTCTGATTTGTATCCATCAGAATCGTGAAAGCAGGATCCGACAGTTGCAGCGGAACTCCCTGAGTTAACCACTGAATAGCTGCCCAAATCTGAACCCTTGTTTTACAAGGTCCGTTAAAACAATACTGGTTCAAGCGAAAACGTCTTCATACTCCAGTTCTGAGTAAAGAATATCTGGAGGGGACGTGTGCGCAGATGGCCCATCGGAATGAGATCCACAGCCACTCTGCACAGCTCCAACAGTCGCATGAATTCCCGCACTATTAATGCATCTGAGTGTAGACAAAAGCGAGCATAACAACTGACTAGTTTCGCTCTGGGTAACGGCAGACGAACCAGATTGTTTGAGTCTCAAAGCTCATTCCCAAGTGAATAGATGACTAGATGTACGGAGCTAGATCCGACTTTTTCTTGGATACAATGAAACCGAGACATCAGAGTAATAAAAACAGACTCTGAACATCGTTCTGAAGAATAATTCTGTTGACATATCCCTGTAGAAGGTCGTCCAAGTAAGCTGACGTCACCGCAAATGAATGAGCTCGTAAGTATGACATTACTGAGTTCATTATTCGAGTGAACGCCTAGGGAGCCAGATTCAGAACAAAGCATATTGCTCTGAACTGATACACCTTCCCTTGTATGGCAAATCGCATGTACTTTTATAATGTACCAGGACATGAAAGTACGCATCCTTAGATCTATGCTTGCCACATAGTCGATCACTCGAACGCTCGCTTTTACCGACCGAATGGTCTCCATAAATAAATTTTTGGAGCCATGATAAGCTTGTTATCCAACTCAAGTCTATTACGGGTCGGTACGAGCCGTCTGGCTTCGGTACGAGGATCAGGTGACTGTAAAAATCTTGAGAATCCTGATTCTCGACGACCTGTATTGCTTATACCTCCGGTAGGAGAAACTATCTTATTCAAGAATTTGATGGAAGATTTGTCCAACACAGACAACTTGTTAGTGGGGTTTTTGCTCGGAATGATAGTCGTAAGCCGTCCGAGACTACACTTCTCACTCACTGATCTTCCGGGATTATTATCCAGTTTTTTGTGGAGCTTGATAACTTTCCACCAACTGGCCAGCAACAGAGGTCTACAACATCACCTGTATGACCTGCGAGGCTTACGGGAGGAGGGACCACGTTCTCCCCGCAAAAAACTTGTCTCGTCGGCCTAGGGGCGTCTGACCTATAGTCCCGATCAGATCTACGCCCCTTTCCCGAGTCCCTTTTCTGATGACCTCCAGAGTAATTATAAGAGGGTTTCTTGTACCCTCGTGAGGGGTTTCCTTATGACAATTTTTGTCTGGAACGCCCTCCTTCACTCTTGTCTGCTGAAGTGGAACGTTAATACGCTGACTTCAAAAGCAGAGCACTAGACGCTTTCTTAGTAGCCTGTTCATAGACTAACGAAAGCTTGTCGTTGAAAGTTAAAAAATTTATAGTAATTTATATATTTTTTATACTTACCAATGACCCAGACTTAGCTGGTACTAACTCTAAAATATCTAGGGCCCAACGCAAATTTTACCCCCCAATCCCCAAAATTTGCATCTAAAACCGAAAATTACATGTCCTATATGGTCCTCCATACTTTTACTCCACTGCGCATGCGCTGTGTCAAGGAGATCTCAAAATTGGCACAATTATCATTCTTACAACCAGTGCCTGGTAAGTGTTATGTACTCAGCGGGGAGGTATGAGTTCCCAACTCCTGGGAGGGCCATCCCCATCTGGGTCATTGGTAAGTATAAAAAATATATAAATTACTATAAATTTTTTAACATTTTTATACTGTACCAATGACCCAGACTTAGCTGAATAGTAAAAAGGTTGGAGGGCCTAGGACATAAAGGAAAATCCTATAGACTCAATTACATATAACAGAACTATCCCCTGAAGGAGAAAATGAGAGATAGGCTTTACATGTATCTTTCTTATTTGTATCAAAAAGAAAGACACAACACCATTCTGTAATTGAGCGCAATAATATCAATGATCTCTATTAACATCCAGTATAACCCTTTATACTAATATTTTTTAAAGGAAAGCCAATAAATAAGGAAGTCCAGCAAAATGAGACTCTATATACTCATATAAAAGTGTCCGAGGATTGTATATTAACGCCCGATTAATACGTGATATATACAAATGTCTCACACCGAGCAACACTTAAAAAATATTACATAGATGAGTAAACATTAGATTAATTTAAAACCATCCCGGTACCGACTCGGAATTACTGACTCCAAGGGAGGTATTCCCTTGCTTTACACTATAAAGCAGCTGACCTAAGGGAACACCCCCTCCCCTTCCCCTTGCCCTGGATCAAATACTCCAGAGCGAAGAGGGTAGCAGGACAGAGTCACTGCCGGAATCGAAAGCCTACATATATATAGTTTCCACTGTTTAATGGACGACATTCTGAGTGAAAAATAACGGACCTAAACAATGCAGATCTGCAGAAAAGGACTCAATATTTCTCAGATACAAATTCGAGAAAGTGGAGGGCTAAGATCAATATGCAGCCCTCATTAGATCTGTAATAGCAACATTATTAGTGTAAGCCCATGATGTAGAAAGAACTCTTACTTCATGAGCTTAAAACTAAAGCACAGACTGCTGATTGAAGATATTATCATAAGCAGTACTAATAGTAAATTGAATCAATCTGACCATAGAATGGACCGAAATGTGGAGGAAGCTTCCACGGCATGCCCCACAACAGACGCCTGAGTAGATTAATCCACGATCTTTGTGGAGCTAGAAATGCTACCAACAGAATTTTGCATTGAGATATATAACTTGAGCAATATCTGCTGAACCAACGGTGCTGGAAGATACGCATATCCTATTATTCCGTCTCACGAGATCGATAGAGCATCTACTGCAAACGCTCGAAGATCCAAACATTGTGACACATACGTCTGCAACTGATTGTTGAGATGCGTCACGAAAAAGTCGATCATATGCCACTCTCCTAGGTAGCAAAACTGATTGAATACTCATTTGCTAAAAGTCTATTCTGGCATCAACAAGCGCCCCCTCCGTGAAGGGAGTCTGCTAATACGTTCAGACGACCCGGAATGTGACGGACCGATAGGAGAACTTGATGTTCTAGTACAAACAGAAAGATTCCTTCCGTTAACATGAATAACAGAATGGAATGAGTGTCTCCCTAGTTCCGAAAATATGCTAATACCGTCAAAATGTCGGACAGAATTCTGAATAACGTTCATCCAATAACGTAGCGCAAACCAAAATGACATCATTCTTGATGTTAATGTGCTTGATTAGGAACTATGGATCCCAAAGACCCTGGCCCTTCAAATCCGTTGGGCTCAATGATACGACCCAACCTGTTTGACTGGCATCCGTCAAAACTGTAAAACTCGGATCCGCAATTGCAGTGGAACTCCCTGAGTTAACCACTGAAAACCTGCCCAAGTCTGAATCTCTTATTCACTTGATTGACAAGTAGATGTCTGTATCGAGCGAAAAAATCTTCACCCTCCAATTCTGGATCAGAAGAATTGGAGAGGACAAGTGCGTAACCGCCCCATCGGAATAAAATCGCAGCAGCTACGCACAAACATATCAGCCTCATGAGATCTCTTGCTGAGACCTTGTCTGAGCAAAGACAATAGTGAGCATAACAAGTGATTAATTTCGCTCTGGGTAACGGCAGACGAACGAGAATGTTGTGTGTTTCGAAGCTCATCCCCCAGTGGGTGAATGACTTGGATGATACCAGATCCGACTTCTCCTCGTTTACTTATGAAACCGAGATGTCGGAGCAATAAAAGCAGATTCTGCACATCGTTCTGAAGTGTTAACTCATTGCCGTACCTCTAAAGAATGTCGTCCAGGTAGGCCGACGTTATCGCAGACGAATGAGCTCGGAAATGAGTCATTACCGAGTTCGTTATTCGAGTGAAAACCCAGAGGGCTTGATTCAGACCGAAGCACATTGCTCGGAGCTGATACATGACTCCTATGATGAAAAAGCGAAGATACTTTCTGAACGTCTAATGTACTATGACGTGAAAGTGCGCATCTTGAGATCTATGTATGTAGTATAGCACTACACCCGAGTACTCGCTCTGACCAATCGGATGGACTCCATATATAAACTTGGAGCCACGATCAGCCTGTTTATCCAGCTCAGATTTATGAGATGACGGATCGAGCCATCTGGTGTTGGAACCAGAAAAGGATGGTTGTAGAAACCTGGAAATTCCTGGATTTCTACGATCTCGATCGTGATCTCTCCAGAAGAGACTTAGACTTCTGATGGAAGCGAGCCTCCTTCCTGCGGACTTGACGGAAAATGAGTCCATCTTGACTTCGAGTTAACAGAGGTTTTCATTTGAAGGACAATTTAGTCCTTCCGAAATCGAATCCAAGGGACGTCCGTAATCTAATCCCAATTAATTGAGAAACTCGACAGTCTTCCACTCACTAGTACACGATAGAGGCTTGCAGAAGGAGAAGCCATGTCCTCCACGGCCCGCACCTTGCCCCGTCGACCTAGGGGCGTCTGACCAGATGTCTCGGCCAGAATTACGGCCCCTACCTGAGTCGCTACCTTGACGGTCTCTAGAGTAAGCATAGGAACCTCTATAGGAACTTCCCTTGGACGTATTCATCCCAGAAGTGCCTGTCCTACTTTTCTCTGCTGAATCCGACTATATGGAAGCGGATTTGAATAGAGGAGAGTCTGAAGCTTTCTTAGTTATCTGACCATAGACTGCGAAAAGCTTGCCATCGAAGAAAACTCTCCGGAGACCGGAGCGATTCTGAGAGAGTTTTTCACCTTACTATCCACACGCGTGGATGTAGCCAGGGCCGTGTCACATCTAACCAACTCCATATTGCCACTAAAAGGACGGAGTTTTATGTGAGGCCCTTGAAAGAACTCTTAAGGAGGTTGTACATCCTAGAATTCTTTTTCCTTTGAGACGTAATGAAAAAGCTCTGGTAAGGTGATCTGCGTACGATGATGCGTCTAAGCTAATACTACTAGACGACATTGTTGTTTCCAACATCGTGGTTGGATTTGACATTGACGACGGTATAACAATACTAGGTCCTGGCCTGGTCGTCTAGACGCACAGAACTCTCAGAATGCTCTGCCCTGCCGTTTCAAATTATTCCTTGAATTGATGAAAGGCAGATGTAGAGCATTTGCCGATAAGAAACCTGACCTGCCCATTTAGGTAGCAAGTTATATAAATATAGCGTCATTCAACAGATCAAATGTCCGTGAGACATATCTGGACTATGTCGGAAACTGAGGGATGATGTCCCTAAACCGATAAGAATTCTGAGTCCAGTGGTGCTATCAGTCTCTTATCCGGCAACGCAGCAATTTTGGTCCGGAAAAACATCAGAAGATAATGCTGCATGCACTCTATGGCAATTATGTTGTTCCGAAAGGGAAAATACAACTCATCCGTATCCCTTTCGCCATCCAGTCGGACCACTTGTAATTCTTGGTCGTCCATGCCTGAACCTGCAGCGGAACGTACCAACCCAGCTTCCTCGGATAATTCTTAAACCGACAGAGTTAATGCTGCGATAGCACATCCGTAACGAAGGCCTATGGAGCTGCGGTCTTACAGAATTTAGCCGCTAGAAGCTCCTTGGACATTGATTCCTGCATATTTCTTATATGCGAACATCCGGAGTATGAAGGTCTCGTATCCTTGAATACCGGATGGCATGACCTGGTCGCCGTAGAATCCCTGGTCGGCGATGTTGGTTGAATATCACTGGTCACGTAGCCAAGGTGCGGTCGCGTGTGCTGCCGTGAGGATGAGGAAGCCAAAAGAGCAGTCTCTTTGGACTTTCTATATAACGGAGCGTCCCGAGCGGTGGAAGTATGCCCGGACTGAGGAACGTTTTGTACCACAACAACTGTGCCCTGATGTTGTAGTACGAGAGAGGGACCTCTCTCGCCCGCAGCCCGGATGGACCTGGACGAGCTAGGAACCGGACTAATAGGCTCTCTCCGTACCATCCTCATATCCGTCGTCACTGGGTTTGCACATTGTATTTCAAAGTCCGCGCACCACCCAAATTTCATTCCTGGACCGCAACAGACCAACCCGGGTGCTGACAATATAACAGCCGCGTCGGACTGTCATGCGACGGAGCGTCCCGAGCAGGAGGAGTGGATGTAAGCTCCGACTAAGCGAACAAACCTACAACAACATCGCGGTGCAGATATTGATGCAAGAGAGAGGGGGTTCCTCTCGCCCGCGGTCACCTGGACGAGCTAGCTACCGGACTGACAGGCTTCCTCCGTACTATCCTCGGATCATTCATTGCTGGGTGTGCACATCTGATGTTTTATAGTGCTCGCATCACCCAATCTCTTCCCTGAACCACGACAGACGAACCCGGGTGCTGAGCCATTCTTTCCTGGTGAATGGTCGCAACACCAGGCGGACTAGTGGGCGATCAATGCCTTCGATCGAACTAGCGAACTCCTGGCAATTGTCGTAAATACCTTGAGCACTTCCCACTAGCCCTAATATTGTAACGACGGAGACACACTTGTTGAAGACATCACGGAAACATCACGCTGAATTCTGAAAAAGAAACTGATAATACAGAGTGACCCTACGGAGAGAGGACCGTAATGGACCCCTCACCGCTAACAAAATACTGTGACACCCGTCTCCAACGTTGTCATATCAATCAACACATACAGAGCAAGAATTAGTGCGACTACATTGACTATAAGAAACACAATGAACCTGTGAATTAGAGGAAGATATCCTCGCATTACAACTGAAGAATATTTTTTCAACATGAAAAAGTATACACAGTCATATTACTCCCACTAATCCTTGAAATAAATATATTATAATCCATTATAACATTTCAAAAGAAAATAATTTCCCAAAAAAAATTTTTTGAAAAATTTTTCAGAAGAGCCCAAGTTCCCAATGGGAACAATGAGCCCAAATGGATCCCAAAAAAGCCTAAGTGTGGACAAAAATTTTAAAATCATTTCAAAAAATTAATGTAACACTTACGGACAATATTAATGTATCCTGCTATGAACTGAACTAAGCAGAGGACAAGTAATCACTATAAGAGGTAACTGTTGTCAACATAAACAAAAAGTATAAACAAACCAGAAACATGACTCCAGGCACTGATAAACATGGCCCGAAATCAGTTACCAATTTAAACACTATCTGATGCAAAACGGAGACTTCCAGAGAAGAAACTGTAGAACATCAGATGGTAGATGCAGACCAAAACGCCTAACCACCCAAGGTTGAGGACGTAAATATGGGGAAAAAAACACAAAATAATTCTGTTTCCAAGCCAAAACTCCCAAGAAATTTTAGTAATAAACATTACAAAAAATAAGCCAAAAGCATCGGAGAATAGCTAGGGGGGAATAAAGGAAAGGGAGAGAGGAAACACTGATTAAACAATGGAACATTCATAGCAAGAATGACCACAACAAGGTCATGCCTCGAAAATAGGTAACATGAATAATTTTGTAAAATAATTATAAGTTACAGCCCTGAACATTTGTTTCCACTGTTTTTTCCTCTCCTCCTTCTATTTCCTCCTTATATCCACCATTTCTCTCATAATTATGTGTCTGGCATCCTTAAAACTGAGATTTACAAGCACAAATAACAGTAAGTGTAACTGTATTGAGGGCCAAACAAAGAATGATAATTGCGCCAATTTCGAGACCTCCTTGACACAGCGCATGCGCAGTGGAGTAAAAGTATGGAGGACCATATAGGACATGTAATTTTCGGTTTTAGATGCAAATTTTGGAGATTGGGGGGTAAAATTTGCGTTTGGCCCTAGATATTTTAGAGTTAGCACCAACTAAGTCTGGGTCATTGGTACAGTATAAAAATATAAAATGTCCGGAATCCGGAGCGACTCGGAGCGAGCTTTTCACCTTGTCATCTTATCAGTGATGACGCCTCAAGGGCAACATCACGTCCGATTAACTCCAGATTAGCCACTGTTAGGGCAGAGTTATATGTGGTATACAAAACTGCCCTGGAAAGAACTCTAAGAGAGGTACAAACATCCTCAAATTCCTTTCCCTTGAGACGTTGCGCCATAGCTCTTGTAAGGTGATCTGCGTAAGACATAACGTCCAAATTCGCTCTATTTGAACTGCCATCTCAATTGTGTCTGAGCGAATAGTGAATGATACAGGTAAGGATACCTCTAGATCCCCGGCCTGCTCATCCAAATGCAGAAGAACTCTCTGAACATCTTCCCCGATCATTTTTAAATGAACGTGGTCCAAAAAACGGAATGGTTACGAAAGATGAAGATAAGAAACCGCTTTCTTCCTTGAACTAAAGAGGATAAATACGGCATCGTCTATATGGCCAAAGGCCTGCGACACCTGCATAAACTGAACCGGAAAAGAAAGGACTTCCTCCTTTGTCCGGATAAAGTCTGCGCCTAACGATGCCAGCGGTTTCTCTCTTGTCGTCGCAGCATTCTGATTCGGCAGAACAAAATCAGGGTAGTATTGATGGATGAAAGCCATCACAACCATGTACTGTTCCTAAAGGGAAAAGTAATCCTCTTCCTTATCCCTTCACCATCCGAGAGAATCAGTCGCAAATCTCAGTCCATTACATCTGCGTGAACAGACGACTGGATCGACCCAGCACCGTCCGACAGCTCTCTTTCTGAGTCTGAGGGAGGCTGCATCAGCACTTGCTGGGATGCTGCGATCAGCTGTGCAATCTGCGACAGCAAGTCTGTCATCGAGGCCTGAGGAGCAGCGGTCTTCCGTTCCTTAGCCGCATGCTGCTCCTGGGACGGTGTGTTGGAAACAGATCCTTTCTCTGAATGTCCCGATGATCATGGCCTCATCTCCCTAGCTACTGGATGGTCCGACTTCACGGGTGAAGAGTGGTTCCTTCTTCAGGCAAGAGGCTGGATATCCGAAGTCGGGTAGCTAGGATGCGGTCGTGTGTGCTTAAATAACGTAGTGGAGGAAGCCGTGACTGAAGCTGACCCCAGCTGCAGACTAAATGGAGCATCCTGAGCGGTGGGTGGACATATGCTCCGTCTCGTGCAAGTTTCCAACCAGGAAACTTCATTTCGGTCTTGTGAAACATAGTGGAGGAAGCCTTGACTGAAGCCGACCCCGGCTGCAGACTAAACAGAGTGTCCCGAGTGGAGGGCAGACATATGCTCCGGCTTGTGCAAGTTTCTCAAAACAACATCTGACCCCAGATGTTGCTAGAATAGAGAGGGGGGCCTCTCCCGCTCGCGGTCTACCAGACCTCGCCGAGTACAAGAACTTGCAGACTTCCACCCTATTTCCTCCCTATTTCCGTCGTCGCTGGGTGAGCTATTTATATTATTTATTATTATAGTGCTCGCTCTACCCAATCTACTTCTTAGACTGCAACGTACTTACCCGGCGTCACAGCACCCACGGACAGAGTACCACTTCACCGGTCAAGCTAGCTGCTTGCAAGAGATTAAAACCTTTAACAAAAGGCCCTAACTCTTGCAATAATGAGCACTGCAGCTAGCTCTATACGCTCCACGGAGTGCAATGAGGGTAGCACACTTGGATGGGTGTCAGAATATCATCACCATGTTCATGTTCCTCTGAAATAGAAACTGACGGAATGAATTAAAATGCGGTGAGAGGCTCTGATCCTCAGAACCTCACTGACAACAACGTACCGCGACACCCGACTCCAATATCAGTCATCCCAGTGCAACACAAGAATGACTGAACTGATATCAGTCCTCCAAACTCCACAACAGTATATGTATATAACTGAGATACATGAATAATAGCAATCATAATTAAATTCAAAATATTTTTTGTAAACAAAAATTTTTGAAAAACCGCCCAAGTTTCCAAAGGGAACATTAAGAGCCCAAGGGCATTCCGATAGAGCCTAAGTGTGGACAAAATCCAAATTTTTTTTGATTTTGAGCTACACTACCGGAATAATAATCCAAGTATCCTACAGTAATAGAATATGAAAAACTACCTATATATGAGGACATTGACAATGTAAACAACATCAATGTAAACAAGACATCAGGCACACAAAAAGGCCCAAAGTCAGAACCAATTGAAATGCTATCAAATGCAAAGCTAGATCTTCATACGAAGAAAAAACGATACATCAGATAGAAGATGCAAGACTAAATGGCCTAACACCCCTAGGGTGAGGACGTAACCCTGGGGAAGAAACAGAATAATATTCTGTAAATATAGAACCTTAGTGAGCACGCTAACATACCCCACGCGCCCGATATTTCAAGCTCTAATAATTTTTTAAAAATAAACATAGATTCTAGGAATACTGCAGAAAACAGTATTCTGTAGTTTCAACGGTATTGTTCTGTAGGCCACCATGTTAGACTAACATACCAAAAATCAGCTCAATATCTGGAAGCATGTAGGTAAAAAGTCCACAAAACTGTAATTTTGATCAACTTTTCAAAGTTCAAGGGCTGTAATTTCGGTAAAAATCAGTGGAGTGGAACAAAATGCAAACTTGATCTCTAGGCCACCATGTCAGACTAACATACCAAAAATCAGCTCAATATCTGGAAGCGTGTAGAAAAAAAGTCCGGAAAACTGTAATTTTGATGCATTTTTCAGAGTCCAAGGGCCGTAATTTCGGAAAAATCAGTGGAGCGGAACAAAATGCAAACTTGTTCTGTAGGCCACCATGTTAGACTAACATATCAAAAATCAGCTCAATATCTGGAAGCATGTAGGTAAAAAGTCCACAAAACTGTAATTTTGATCAACTTTTCAAAGTTCAAGGGCCGTAATTTCGGTAAAAATCAGTGGAGTGGAACAAAATGCAAACTTGATCTCTAGGCCACCAGGTCAGACTAACATACCAAAAATCAGCTCAATATCTGGAAGCGTGTAGAAAAAAAGTCCGGAAAACTGTAATTTTGATGCATTTTTCAGAGTCCAAGGGCCGTAATTTCGGAAAAATCAGTGGAGCGGAACAAAATGCAAACTTGTTCTGTAGGCCACCATGTTAGACTAACATATCAAAAATCAGCTCAATATCTGGAAGCGTGTAGGAAAAAAGTCCGCAAAACTGTAATTCTGATGAACTTTTCAAAGTTCAAGGGCCGTAATTTCGCTAAAAAACAGTGGAGCGGAACAAAATGCAAACTTGATCTGTAGGCCACCATGTCAGACTAACATACCAAAAATCAGCTCAATATCTGGAAGCGTGTAGAAACAAGAGGCCCCAAGGGGCCTGAGGGCGTTCACCTGACATGGTAGCCTAAATTTATATCAACCCAGAGAATTGATTTCAACAAGTTGCATCTGCTCCTCCTAAGAAAAGCTTATACCAAATATCCAAAGATTCTGACCAGTGGATCTAAAAAAAAAAAGATTTTTAAAGAATATTCCTCATATTGAACTAAGTTATAATTCAGGCTCCCACAGGGAGCCCATATATGAACCCAGGGACTTGGCTTTAACAAACTTGAATCTCACCCCCCTAAGGATGCTGCACACCAAATATCAAAACATTCCGACTTCTGGATCTGAAGAAGAAGATTTTTAAAGAAAAGTCCTCATTTTGAACTAAGTTACAATTCGAGCTCCCACAGTGAGTCCAAATATGGACCTAGGGACATGGCTGAAGAAGAAGATTTTTAAAGAAAAGTCCTCATTTTGAACCAAGTTACAATTCGAGCTCCCACAGTGAGTCCAAATATGGACCTAGGGACATGGCTTGAACAAACTTGAATCTCACCCCCTAAGGATGCTGCATACCAAATATCAAAACATTCCGACTGCTGGATCTGAAGAAGATTTTTAAAGAAAATTCCTCATTTTGAACTAAGTTATAATTCGGGCTACCACAGTGAGCCCAAATATGAACCCAGGGACTTGGCTTGAACATACTTGAATCTCACCCCCCTAAGCATGGTGCATACCCAATATCAGAAGATTCTGCCTGCTGGATCTTGAGAAGAAGATTTTCAAAGAAATTTGCCTGAAATGCACTAAGTTCAAATTTGGGCTCCTATACTGAGCCCAAATATAAACCCAGGGGGCCGATTTGAACAAACTTGAATCAGATCCACCCCACAATGTTGCATACCAAATATCAAAAGATTCTGCCTGCTGGATCTGGAGAAGAAGATTTTTTAAGAAATATGCCTGAAATGCACTAAGTTAAAATTTGGGCTCCTATACTGAGCCCAAATATAAACCCAGGGGGCCGATTTGAACAAACTTGAATCAGATCCACCCCACAATGTTGCATACCAAATATCAAAAGATTCTGCCTGCTGGATCTGGAGAAGAAGATTTTTTAAGAAATTTGCCTGAAATGCACTAAGTTCGAAATCGGGCTCCTATACTGAGCCCAAATATGAACCCAGGGGGCCAATTTGAACAAACTTGAATCAGATCCACCCTACAATGTTGCATACCAAATATCAAAAGATTCTGCCTGCTGGATCTGGAGAAGAAGATTTTTTAATGTTTTTCCCATTGCCTACAGTGTTAAAAAGTGCTGACTCAGCACTTTTTCAAAGTCCCGAAACTGTACCCTATGATAAAACCGATGGCAATTTTTTTTTACCAATCCTTTCTGTTGGTCCTAAGGAAGCTGCACACCAAATAAAAATTCTCAATGCCGTGCAGTTTTGGAGATATGGGCGTTTTAAATTTTTTCTATTTTTAGCTTCTGCGGTTCCCACGGGGCTGCGGGAAATTTTTTTTTTGCATAAATCAAGTACTCATGACCCAATAAGCCCTCACATAAAATTTGGTTCAAATCAGCCTCTCGGTTTGGAAAATAGAAATTTTGGGCAGGGCAAAAAATTTTGCCCCTCCCATAACGACGCCAAGTATAGCCCCACAAACTTCTCTTGAACAAATCTGAGTCTACACCTCAAAAGGAAGCTGCACACCATATATCAAGTCTCTGCTACTGCTGGTTCATGAGAAGAAGATTTACAAAGATTTTGGTGCCCCTTGGGGGCGTGGCACCACCCAGGAGGAGGGGCAACTTCATTTGAACAAATCTGAATTGGCATTAGGTAATAAACATTTAGCCAACATTTGAATAAAATTGGGCTAGTGGTTTAGGAGGAGAAGTCGATAATGTAAAGTTAACGCCGGACGGACGACGACGGACGCCGGACAGAAAGTGATTAGTAAAGCTCCCCTTGAGCTTCGCTCAGGTGAGCTAAAAAAGTCCGGAAAACTGTAATTTTGATGCATTTTTCAGAGTCCAAGGGCCGTAATTTCGGTAAAAATCAGTGGAGCGGAACAAAATGCAAACTTGATCTGTAGGCCACCATGTCAGACTAACATACCAAAAATCAGCTCAATATCTGGAAGCGTGTAGAAAAAAAGTCTGGAAAACTGTAATTTTGATGAATTTTTCAGAGTCCAAGGGCCATAATTTTGGTAGAAATCAGTGGCGCGGAACAAAATGCAAACTTGATCTGTAGGCCACCATGTTAGACTCACATACCAAAAATCAGCTCAATATCTGGAAGCGTGTAGAAAAAAAGTCCGGAAAACAAGTAGGACTGACTGAAGGACTGACAGACTGATGGACTGACGGACAGACCAGTCAAAAACATTATACCCCTGCAACTTCGTTGCGTGGGGTATCATAAATGTTAAACTCCCAAGAAATTTAATAAAAAATTTCAATAAAAACTAGCCAAAAAGCTTAAGAGTTTAACAGTTAGGGTTCATGGAAGGATAGGGAAGGAATACTTAACAAACAGTGGAATAATCATTTTCAAAAATGATGATGTTAGGCATATGTCCCGAAATTGGGAAACATAAAATAATTCTATAAATATTATAAAGTTACAGCCCAGAAAGTCCAAAACCACCGCTGAACACTTCCTTCATCCAATAACAGTTTTGTATTCACCAATTCTTGCATTGATTTGTGTTTGGCATCCTCAAAAAAGACGATTTTAAAGCACAGATTCATTGTTGATGACTTCTGGGCCAAACAAAGAAATGATGTTGGCGCCAATTCCGGCCACTTCCTGAAGTCGGCGCATGCGTGGAGAGTAAATGTATGGAGGGCCAGATAGGACTTTTAATTTTCGGTTTTGCAAACAAATTTTGGAGATTAGGGGGGTTACAAATTTGTGTTTGGCCCTTAATAACTTAAAGTTAAGCACCAGCTAGTCTGGGCCATTGGTTTACAGTGCAAAAATATGCTTTCTCCGAGTCTGTAGCATGTTATCATTACATTGAGGACAAGGCTTTCGAATTACCGATCATTTTGTGGTTTTACGGGTTTGTTACTTATGCCATTGGCAAATTAATGTTCTTCAAAATCATAAAATTCACTTTTTTTCCTGAAAAAAATTATATGAGTCTTTTCTATGCACTTTACTCGTTATTTTGATATATAATTTGCCTTTCCTTACTTCTCTTATCTGTTTCTGGGGCATTGGAAAAAACGTCAACAATTTGACCAAAGTTAGGTTGGACGACCCCATAAGAAGGTTCAGGCTACTTATAGGAAATATGATGGTTGCTTAATATTCCATACCACTAAAACATGCCTGAGATGTGGCCAATCCCCACTATCCCTACTGGTACTGTAGTGTTTTCTGATTAACTACAGATCAGTGAAGTGATTTATAAGCATTCTGTTTCAGTGAAGACATTTTAAAACCTTGCAGGAAACAAGAGGCCCCATGGGGCCTGAAGCACTCAACCTGAACAGAACAAGATATAAACAGAGCCCAAGAATGAGTCTAGATTAAGCAATCCATCTCCATTGGATACATTGTCAATCCTTGAGCCTCTCAGGAGTGACAAAACTAGTCCGAGCATCATGCCTTTTCTTCAGTTGATCATAATGTAAAATGTGGAGCTCCCCTACGAAACCCCTTGATAGAACCTATGTGGATTAATCTTAGTTATACACCTCTAGATGGTACTGAATACAAAATTTCTAATTCTTCAGCTACTTGGGCAATTCTGGCTCCCATAGGGAGCCCAAATATTAACCCAGGCATTCGATTTGAACAAAGTTGAAACTGATCTCCCTAGAGATGTTGTATACCAAATATAAAAGATATCTTACTGGTGGATCTGAAGAAGAAAATTTTTAAAGAAATTTCTTCATATTGAACTAAGTTAAAATTCAGGCTACTATAGGGAGCCCAAAAATTAACCTACAGACCTGATTTGAACAAAATTGAATCTGCCCCACCCCCCCCCCCCCCCCCCCCCCCCCCCTCCATAGATGTTGTATACCAAATATGAAAGCATTCTGACTGGTGGATCTGAAGAAGAAGACTTTTAAAGAAATTTCCTCATATTGCACTAAGTTAAAATTCAGGCTATTATAGGGAGCCCAAATATTAACCCAGGGAACCAACTTGAATAAACTTGAAACTGACTCCCTTGGGATGTTGTTAACCAAATATATGAAAGGATTCTGACAAGTGAATCTGAAGAAGATTTTTGATGAAATTCCCTCATATTGTACTAAGTTAAATTTCAGGTTCCCATATGGAGCCAAAATATTAACTCAAATTGAACAAACTTGAATCTGACCCCCCTAGAGATGTTGTATACCAAATATGAAAGCATTCTGACTGGTGGTTCTGAAGAAGATTTTTAAAGAAATTTCCTATGATCATATTGCACCGAGTTAAAATTTGGGCTACCACAGCGAGCCCAAATATATAAATACCTGGGGACCCAATTTGAACAAACTTGAATCTGACCCCCTAGCGATGTTGTATACCAAATATGAAAGCATTCTGACTGGTGGAGCTGAAGAAGATTTTTAAAAATTACCCCCATATTGAACTAAGTTAAAATTTGGGCTTCCACAGGAAAGATTCTGACTGGTGGTTCTGGGGAAGAAGATTTTTAAAGAATATTCCCCTTATTGCCCTAAGTTAAAAATTCGGGCTCCTGTATTGAGCCCAAAGCATTTTTTCAATGGCTTCTACAGAACACTCTAACATAACCAATGGCAATTTTTTTACCATTCAGTTCTACTGGACCTAAGGATGCTTCATACCAAATAACAGTTAACTGTTCTGTGTTGTTTTGAAAATATGAGCGTTTAAAAATAATTCTATTTTTAGCTCCTGGGTTTCCCACGGGGATGCAGGAATTTTATTTTTTGTACGAGTCAAGTACTTATGACCCAATAATACTACATACCAAATTTGATTCAAATAGGACCATCGTTTCAGAAAACAAAAATTTTGGGTGGGGCCAAAAATACCTCCCATTACAAAGCCAAATATTGCTTTATGAACTTTGTTTGAACAAACCTGATTCTACACCTCAAAAGGAAGTTCCATAACAAACATCAAGTCATTGTACCCACTGGTTCATGAGAAGAAGATTTTAAAATATTTTGGAGCATTTTCCGATACCCCCTCCAAAGGGGGCTGGGCACCATCGGGACCATCACTCACACAAACTTTCACTTAAATTGGCCCAGTGGTTTTCGAGAAGACCAAAACACGGTGCTGATGGACAACGGATGACAGACAACGGAGAATGATTAGATTAGCTCAGCTTGCCTTTGTCAAGGGGAGCTAAAAATATACACACGTCCCTGTTTCCACATTATTTCAGGTCTTCAATGACCCGCCCACCATCACCTCAGTATATGGCAACTCCCCCACTTGAAAGAAAGATCGAGAAGGGGGAGTGTCATCATAGAGCAATATATTCCTTTCAACTCGATCAAATTCAATGTGGCAATTAGCTGAACATCCACAATCCTCAAGCTTAAAAAGCATTTTCATTCAGTTCTCGAGTGAATTTGCAAGTCAATTAATGAAGGCTGCTTCATGTTCAAAGAATAACCCATTTCTATAAGTAAAAGTCTGGAACTACCACTGGGGGTTATAGAGAAATAAGTTTGTTAAGAGTCATGATGCACTTGGATATCGCAACTGCTCCACCCCCCCCCCCCCCCCCCAACTTTAATCTTTCTGCTTCCAAACATTTAGACTTCAGGGAAATACTAAAACCACCCCCCTCCACCCCCACTCCCACACCTACCTTGGCTAAATTCCAACTTAAAATTTTTGGTGTCCAAGCTTCGAAGCTCTGTTTTATTTGGAAAATATCTACTTGCAGTCAGGTGAGCTAACAATGCATCTGGTAGAATATGCAAGACAACAAACGTCCTAACACCCCTAGGGTGGTGACATAACCATGGGGATAAATGGAATAAACATTCTGTAAAACATGTTAAACTCCCAAGAAATTTAATAAAAAATTTCGATAAAAAAGCCAAAATAGCTTGGAAGTTTAACAGGAGGGTTCATGGAAGGAGAGGGAAAGAACATTTAACAAACAGTAGGTTTTATCATTAGCAAGAAGAATGACGTTCAGGAGTATATCCCAAAATTTTACATAATTATTTTAAAGTTACGTCCAAAACCACCATAGTTTCCTTCCAGCATCCTGTTACAACAGTGAATCCACCATATCCATTAATGATTTGTGTCTGGCGTCTTCAAAAAAAAGAGATTTTAAAGCACAGATGTCAGTTC
The DNA here is from genome assembly GCA_031216915.1 of Pictodentalium vernedei. Lineage (NCBI taxonomy): Eukaryota > Metazoa > Mollusca > Scaphopoda > Dentaliida > Dentaliidae > Pictodentalium > Pictodentalium vernedei. The sequence continues at coordinate 484,237,618 of CM062296.1, forward strand.
AGTTGTTTACTGACTTGGGCCAAACAAAGGAAAGAATGATGCTTGGCACCAATTTTGGAACCTTCCTGGTTACCGCGCATGTGCAGTACTCGAAAGTATGGATGACCAGATAGGACTTATAATTTTCGGATTTGTATGCAAATTTGGGGTTTGGGGGTTCAAAATTTGAGTTTGGCCTGGATAATATCGAGTTTGCGCCACCTAAGTCTGGGCCATTGGTTTTAGTACAAAAATATTGATATTTTCAACATATCCATTGGCATTCAGGTTAACACAAAGATTTATAACATGTTTATCAAAAGAAAACAACTGCAAATGTAAAAGTATTTTAACTTATCGGTATATCAAATTTCAAGCTTTATTTTAGGATGACCATTTCCTGTCAAAATGGTTGGACACATGTCTTCTGAAGTCGACAACAATGGGATATAAGACAAATGTCACTAAGCGAATCGACCTCATCGTTCAGTCATGATGAACTACATATTTTCAAAATATTGGAAGAGTGAAGCAATCAACCTTCACGTCTGTATGAATGGATATACAAGGTTTCTAGCAGTATCTGGGAGTATACCATGTCCATTGCATATGCACTTATGCATGAATGAAGTCAAAATTACTCAGCCAATGGGTTATACCAATTCTGCCCAAATTCTATCAAGAACTCCACTCCAGGCAATGGTTAACAGGGTCCTGTTTTACACTGTTACTTGTTTACCATTGTCACCTTTTTTAATTCTTATTCAAGCAAAAGTATAAATTTTATAGTAAATTTCCTTTCTTATTATACCTACCGAAATTGTTTACTACAGGCTTGCACTACAGTGGAAGAACCTAACTCAGATAAAATACTCTCTATTTTAATCTTTCCCAAGATTTGGGAAAGAAAAGTGGTGTAAAAACACCACAAAAAAAAATAAGCCAAAACTGGGCCGAGCACCATCGGCGCACACCCAGTATGAGACGCTCTTCCATAGTACAAATCCACGACTTCCGTAACAGTGTGCAATGCATCAATTCATCATTCTTTTGATTTCAAACAACACAGGAGTTAAGTGATCAGCGGGGAGGAAGGATTTTTACCCGAATAAGAAGACAGGAGGGCCTCCATGTAAACAATTTCGGTAGGTATAATAAGAAAGGAAATTTACTATAAAATTTATACTTCTTATCAACCTACCTCAATTGTTTACTACAGGCTGAATAGACAAAAGGCTGGAGGAAATCAGTAACCAACCCACACAAAACTCAATAGCACTGGGACCGTGGACAGAGGAAGAGATCCCTAGGCCTATCAAACCATAGCATCACAAACATTAGAAAAGCCAATGAAAGATGAGGCGTATGGTGAAGTGCGACGCACAGACAGAAAGGGCTGTAACAGCACAAAGCTGGAACTGACCCTGAAAAAAGCTGAAAAGCTTGGATAGACAACATCCTGAGCCGAAGAAAGAAGGCCACAAGGTTCTCTGTCGGCTCCTGCAACTGTCGCAGATAAAAGGAGAATGTAGCATTTCTCCAGAAGGCTGCCAGTATAACATCAGTCATCCGACAACATGACAGAGTTATTAAAAGAGGAAGACAATGCACGCACCTCGTGGCAGAAAAAACAATTGGTAATACAATCACCAGTAGCTAGACGAGCAGAAGCTGCACGAATAGCAAGACAAGTCCATCAAGAAATGGATGCAGGAGAGATCTGGCATGTGGGAAAACGCATATTCATCCAGGATAAAGGCGTGAATGCCCCCCACCCCCAAGCAGAGCAGCGCCCAAGAAAGTGACCATCTTGGAGTAAACTGCAAAGTCCCAGGCCTTTTCAAGGAAAAGAGCTGAACAAGCTTGGAGAGGCAAGGATGAGTGTCGAAACAATGCGGTATCACATAGGAAAAAATGTCTCCGAAGCATGGACATGTACCCATTGCTGGAGACCCCCAGAAACAAACATACACCAGAAACTTCGCAAGCGGTGTGATCGAAGGAGTGACAGAAGCAACAGAGTGATCGCACACCATCGACAGAAAAACCTTCCACTTAGCCACAGAGGCTAAACCAGTGGAGTGAGTGCCTCCTTGAAGAAAAGCAACTCCACTGCGTGTCTCGAAAAACCACTACGGAGGAGACAGGACCCGATAAAAGACATGTGCGAAGGCACAATGAAGTCGGGTCAACTTGAAAACCTCCTCGGGCGACTTTGGCAAAGAAAGTCGCGAGGTAGAGGGAGACATGCCGGAACTGCCGCTAACAGAGAGCGGAGCAGATTGATCCACATCCACCAAAGCGACGGGTGTGATCGAAAGGATTCGACGACTGTAGGTTCATATCTGGGTGAGAACCTGAGGCGGAATCGGAACCGGTAGGAAGGCGTAGCCGACAAGACCATCCCAAAGGAGGGCCAGAGCGTCCACAGCGAAAGCCAGAGCATCTGGACACGGGGACACGAAAGTGTCCACCGGATGGTTCCAACGAGTCACAAGAGATCGATGGAACCCGCCATGTGGAGCATCCACCTGGTGGAAATGACCCTGCCCCGACGGGACAGGGAGTCAGCTAGGACGTTCAGGCGACCGGGAATGTGACGAACAGTCACCCCGGCGTGGACATCCTGAGCGAGCAGTATAAGATCCCAAGCCAATTCGTACATTGGAACAGAGTGCGTGCCGCCCTGGTTCGGAATGTAAGAAACCACCGTCGAATGGTCGGACAACAGAAGGACCTGGCGATTCGACAGGTGAGGGATGCACTGCCTGAAACGCAGAAGAAGAGCAAGAAGCTCCTTCTGGTTGATGTGTAGAGCTGCATGATCCTGGTCCCACATCCCGTGAATGGAAAGACCTAGAGGATCCAATGTCGCACCCCATCCGAGATCGCTGGCATCTGCCGTCAGAATGCGATCGGACATGGGTAAGTCCAACGGAACACCCTGCGAAAGCCACTGGACATCCGCCCAGAGGAGAAGGTGAGGATAAAGATATTCTGGAAACTGAAGCACCAGATCCAGAAAATCTACATTCGGCCTCCAACGACTGAGCAGAAAGTGTTGGAGAGGTCTGACACGCAGCCGACCTAGAGGAATGAGATCCGTCACCGAACAGCAGAGACCAATTAGCTGGAGAAAACTTGAGCTGTCGCGGATGTGGACTGGGACAGAGTCGGAGCAAAAGCTGAGAGAATCACAGCCTTGGCCTGGGGAACTACTACCAAATTGAATTGTGTGTGGAAAGCCATCCCCAGATGATAAAACAACTGAGAAGGGACCAGGTCCGACTTCTCCTCATTGACTCTGAAACCTAGCGACGTGAGCAAATTCAACAGAGTGGCGACATCCGACTCCAGTAAGGCAGCATTGGAATGCCCCTGGAGGATATTGTCCAGATATGCCGAAGTAGTCACCCTGGACTGTGTGCGATGGAAAGCTATCACAAGCGACATCAGTCTGGTGAAGGCCCAAGGAACCAGGTTGAGGAAGAAAGGCATGGCCTTGAACTGGTAAACTCGCCCCAGAAAAACGAACCCGAGATACTTCCGTAATGCCCAATGAATCAGAACGTGAAAGTAAACGTCTCGCAGGTCGAAGCTGGAAGCGAAATCTCCCTGGTGAATTGAACGGAGGACCGACCTGAAAGTCTCCATGCTGAACTTGGGAGCAATGATAGACTGGTTCAGGAAACTCAGATCGAGAACCGGTCGGAGTCGGCCGTCCTTCTTCGGCACCAAGAACAGGCGGGAATAGAAACCCACTGACCTAATCTTCTTGATGACCTCAATCGCCCCCTTTGTCAGGAGATTGTCTATCTCCGTGGACAAATGTTCTCGACGTAAAATGTCTGAAGGAACTGTGGTTGGAAAAGGCACCCTGGACTGAGTGGGGTGCCATTGGAAGGATATTCGCAGCCCGGTCCAAACAACATCTAACATCCAAGGATCGGATGTGATGGTGGCCCAACGGTCTGCGAACTCTGCTATCCTTCCTCCAACCTGGGACGAGTCGAGGTGAGGACCTTCATTGCGAACCCCGATGAGGCTCGCGAGAGGAGAAAACACCTCCTCTACTGAATGAAGAATCCTGGGACTTCCCTCAAGACTGCCGATGCTTACCCTTACCCCTTGAGTAAGAAGTAGAAGCGGTGGCAGAAGGATCAGCCCCTTGAGGAAGCAGAGGGTACTTGTTAGGCTTGGAACGGCCCGTGCCTACCCTAGAAGGCTGATCAAGCTGAAGAAACAGCAGCTGATCATTGGAATGACGTAGGACGTCATCCCGGACCGTCAACACAGAACCATGGAAAAGTTGCGGACCTGCCAAAAAAGCAGATCGAAGAGTAGCGCACTGCTCCTCAGGAAGGGATCAGCCTGTGTCCAGCACAGATTCCCTTCGAACTAATTCCAGATTAGCCGTGTTACAGGCATGCGTGTGAGTAAGATGCATGAGTGCCTTGGACAGCAAAGGAGCCTGTACCTCGTCAAACTTATCTGAAGGCAGATAAGCAGCTAAAGCTGAGACTACATGATCGGAGAGAGAAAGCATACTAAGCATCTCTCTCGATAAGCCCAATGTGGACTCCAGAGTCGTCATCGGAATGATGGCAGACTTGGACTTGGAAAGCACGAGGGAATTGGAGTCCTGATCCAAAACCGTCAAAGTCTGGAAGACCGACGGATTGGCGGAATCGTAGGAACGATAATGCGCCGGAGGCAAAAAGATGTCAACCCTGGTGAAGAACGAAGCCTTCATAGCCTTGGAACTTAGCTTGGGAGTCCAAGGCTGAAAATGCTTCAACCAACTGTACCGACGGGCAAGGTCGAAGACGCCCAGAAGCAGGTTGCTCCATAGACTGTTGGCGCGCGACCGATGATCGCGGCCTGGCTGACACTGTCGACTGGTTAGATGGTTTGAGATCCGGAAGGAACCCAAACATGAAATCAAGAGCTGCCCCCAAGTCCGATGACTGCTGGCTCTCGACATCAAGCATGTCTGACTCTTCCCCTAAGTCGGAAGACACATAGCCCATCGTGGGCAAACCAGCCGACGCCTCCCATGGTGTCGGAACACCAGGGGGATCAGAAAGCGGCCTGTTTCCAATCCTGGGAGGCGGCGCCATAGGGGGCGCCTGGAAACCACTCGCTGCCACGCTGGGAGAAACGGGAAGGCTCTTTGACAGAACCTGAGTGAGTAAGGAGAGGGCCTCCCTAAGCTCACTGCCCGTACTGGCCGGTTCGACAGGGGAACAAACCGGCAAAGTGGCTTCACCTCTGACCCTCTTAACCAGCGAAGGGTCACGATCCTCCAAAAGACCCGACGTGGAACGACGGGCGGCAGCCGAAAACGTCTGAAGGCAGACGTGTATAGGGGTGTGACACACCCCGAGGATCAACATAGCGGGAACTCATGAGAGTCACCGCTGACCTCTGCAGGGCAGAAGGTCCAGGCTGCACAAAAGACGTTGGACCCCTAAAACTGGTCGTGTGGCCAGAATGAGTGGATGGAAATGCCACGGAGTTCATAGTGTCCCACTAAGAACAACCGAATCCAATGACAACTGTGGTGCTCGACGGCACATAGACCACAGGAGAGGGTCCGGCCGGCAGCCACTTCCAACTTCGCCGAGTTGAAGTCAGGGAACGCTGAGGCCGATACCCCCATGTCTACACAACCAGACACCGCAGCAGACCACTGCAGGTATAAAACTAATGTGCTCAATGGCTGAGAGGACACAGTAGAGGGTTCAGTCGGCAGCCCCATTTGACTTCGCCGAGTGGAAGTCTGGGAAGGCTGGGGCTGAAACCCCACAACCACACTACAGACATCCCTGCAGACCCTGGCAGGGAGAAGCCGAGGCCGGCTAAAAATGGTGCCCAATGACATTGTAGACGGAACAGCAGTAGCAGCAGATACGACGGGAGCTGTTGGAACTGGCGGAAAAGCGGAGAGAGGCACCAAGATCAGCCTCCAAAGGAGGAGTCACAACCCTAGTGACAGCCTCAGATGTTGACTGGAGAGGGCGCATAGTCCCGGAACCAGGCATCTCTACACCAGAAAACCAACAGCTCCCGCAGTATCCACCACGGTAAAACACTGCACATTCCCCATGAAAGGGGAATAACTCTCACCAGACATGGTCAAATCGGGAAGCCCCGAAACGACAGCAGTCCCCACCCCCCGCTGGTGCGGGAGGAGCTGCACATCCCCCACAGAGGGGGAGCAATTCTCACAGACATCGGGCGACCTGAAATGATAGCGTTCAACCCCCCCCCACCCCCCCGGGAGCGGGAAGAGCTGCACATCCCCCACGGAGGGGGTCAAACTCACACCAGACATGGTCGAGTGATGAAATTGCCACATGCAATCTGACCTTATTAATAGTGTTGAAATGACGTAAATTCTCTAGTCGACTAGTTGCCAGCTATTAGTCACCAACTAGTCACCTCATTATAATTTGGGCAAAATGACAGTGCCCCCCCCCCCACCCCCTGTGGGGGCAGGAGGAGCTGCACATCCCCCACGGAGGGGGTAAACTCACATCAGACGTGGTCGAGTCGAGAGGCTCCCGAAACGACAGCATTCCACACCACCCGCGGGTGTGGACGAAACGGATACGAGAACGCACCAATGGCGAGGGCAAAAGGAATTGCCCTAAAGGAACCGAACTGGAAAGAACAGAGGTAAGAGCAGTAGAAGAAAAAGGTGAACTCAACAGAAACAGAAAGTAGAAGAACACCCTCAACTACGAGAGAAGGTGGCAGAACCCAGACGGCCGACACCTAACTCCAACAAATTTTTATCAACCGAAAAATTCATTGTCGAATCGCGATGACACGAAGTCGCAAACAAAACATTCACGAAAACGGAATAGTAAATAATAAACAATGAGAATGTGGTTGAAAATATAAACGACAATATATAAAACACAGTCCTGTTATTATACGATCTTCAGATCCATAAATCCAGTCACAGGAAAACCATTATCGACGAGTTAAAATATCACTGTTACTTTAGCAAAGATGGCACACACACATCCACCACGTGTGCGGATAATCAAAAGAATGGCGAATTGATGCATTGCGCACTGTTACGGAAGTCGTGGATTTGTACTATGGAAGAGTGTCCCATACTGGGTGTGCGTCGATGGCGCTCGGCCCAGTTTTGGCTTATTTTTTTTTGTGGTGTTTTTACACCACTTTTCTTTCCCAAATCTTGGGAAAGATTAAAATAGAGAGTATTTTATCCGAGTTAGGTTCTTCCACTGTAGTGCAAGCATGTAGTAAACAATTGAGGTAGGTTGATAAGAAATAGCTGCTCTTAGTCAATAATTTATGTGTGATGAAATTGCCACATGCAATCTGACCTTATTAATAGTGTTGAAATGACGTAAATTCTCTAGTCGACTAGTTGCCAGCTATTAGTCACCGACTAGTCACCTCATTATAATTTGGGTCATTGTAATCATTAAAATAGCACTACAGGTGTGCAGGAAATCGTGCAGCTACAAAAATGATAATTTGGGCGTGCATTTGTTGAACTTTACTTCTCTGACATGAAAGGGTAAAGATGTTGGAATGTTGAATGAACAGCATCTGAATGTGACCAGTTTTATCAGTCAAGCTGATGATAACAATTGTTTGTTACTTTGTATCAAACATTTTAAAGAGCCGACAGTTACATGCAGGATATGTTCTGCAGGGGCAGTAGACAGCATGTGTCTGGTGTGTTGACTTTCTCTTTGATGAGGTGTTTTTCATCGCAGGTTATAATTCTGAAAAAATCCCTCAGTGTCAGTAATGCAGCTTCCAGAATAAACTGACTATCCATTGTACTTTTCCGAAGAGTTTTGTATCAAATGAAAACCATGTTTTGATTTCATTAAAATGCTTAAAACTGAAAGTGTGTCATAAAAAAACTTATTTTAAAAGCTAACGTTTAAAATTTGTTTTCAAATGGTCACTGGTGTACAATGATGGGATGATGGTCAAAAGTGCATATAATAATTTTTATTACTTTCCAAAGTGTGATTTACTGGGATTTCCAGGTTTGATTATAAACGATAACTTAACAAGTGAATTATGTCAAATAAAGCACAGCATTGCAGTGATTGATAGCTGTAAGCTCCGTCCCGATTAGAACTATTTACAGCTATTTTTACACAGAGCGTATGGTTAAACTGTCATCTGCTATTTGTAAACAATTGAAAATGAGCGATATTGATGAATTTACGAAGTATCTGTTGCTTTCGGACTTTGATGATTTACCTGTGCCGGGATCCCCGGTGTCTTCAACTAATATTTCTGTGGAGGAAGGAGGCGATCAGTCAAACTGTTTTTTGGATGCATCATATTTGTACAACGACACCGAAGCAGCAGATTTAAGTACTACTGTAGTACAGTCAGCACTGACACAAACTGAATCGAAAGATTTTTTTTTTTGTGAAAGCACTAATAACACTGTGACTTCAAAATCGAGATTTGGGCAGGTTTCACAAACAAGAGGCCCCACGTGGCCTTAATCGCTCACCTGACAAAGTGACTCTAAGAAGTATTTTAGGTCACCTTCACCATGTCATGCCTCATCAACATTAACTGGTTGAGTGATAGATTTTGTTTGAAGTTCAACATTTGTTACCTAAAATTAGTTTTATTTAAAATCATTGGTGTGTGGCCAATCTCCAATGATTTTTAATAAAGCAAATTTATCTCTGCAGACAAACTGGTTTAGCATGAAGCACAAACAAGGAATGTGAAGAGATAGCCTTGGACATCTCTCCCCAACTGTGGATATCTTCCATGTGCTACATGTATATATTTGCATGCAAGAAAACAAAAATTTTCACAAATTTTCCAAAATATTAGTTTTTTTTATCATCATTGGAACAAGCTCAAACAGCTTATTCCAATAGAGGTATGGGAAGATCAGGTATATTTTTGAGACAGAAATGTGAATATATAAATAATGGTGTTTTTTTGTGAATGATGCTGGAGAATTTTGCGTAAAGATATGGTAAATGGTTTGTTCTAGATACAGAATGATGCAAAAGTATTTAAATTTGATTAGGCAAGTTGTTCCTATAATGCATTTAAAAATTGAAGTAACTGTTTTTTTGCTGACGAACTTTTAGATGTGTGTGTCTGTGTTTGTGTGTGTGTGTGTGTGTGTTTGGGGGGTTAAGAGTGTTCTTGCAAACAAAATTCCTGAATAAATGAAAAATTTTATTTTTTGTGTGAAAGACATAGCGCGTGAATGTTGATTGGAACAAGCTTAGAGAGCTCATTTTAATGTGAAGTCATAAAGCTGTGTTTTATGTACGAAATTCTGGAATAACTAAAAAATTGCTTTTTTGACTCAAAAAGCATGGTGTGCGACCTCTCATTGGAATGAGCTCAAAAAGCTCATTCCAATGGGGTATTTACAAGCGATAAGTACATGTATGTTTAAGAGACAAAAATTAAAATTTGAATAGCGATTTTTGCGAAGAATGCTGACAAGTTTTGGCAGTTATGCTGGTAAAAAGGTAAGATATGCAAAGTGGTTGTTTTTTAGAGGCGACATTTAATTAAGGGGAATTAACCCTTGATTACTGAGGTAACTTCTAAAAGTACTGAAATTTCATGAAGCAATGTGAATAACAGACAACAGTTGCCTAAAAATTTCATGAATAACTAAAATTTTTATTCTTTTGTCTCGAAAACATGGCATATGACCTTTGTTGGAATGAGCTGAATGCGTGTGTTCCAATGAGGGGGTCATAAAATTTGAACGGAGATTTGTGTGAATAATGCATTAGTACTGCTAGATTTGGGTAAACGGTTCACCCTGGATACCACCCCTTCTATAGTAGATCTTTTCTGCAAATTTTGTCTAAGATTCTATCAACTTTACAAATAAATACGTTCATGAATCACAATCAGATCCACCCCACAACGTTGCATACCAAATATCAAAAGATTCTGCCTGCTGGATCTGGAGAAGAAGATTTTTTAAGAAATATGCCTGAAATGCACTAAGTTAAAATTTGGGCTCCTATACGGAGCCCAAATATAAACCCAGGGGGCCGATTTGAACAAACTTGAATCAGATCCACCCCACAATGTTGCTTACCAAATATGAAAAGATTCTGAAGCTGGATCTGGAGAAGAAGATTTTTTAAGAAATTTGCCTGAAATGCACTAAGTTCGAATTCGAGCTTCTATAGTGAGCCCAAATATGAAACTAGGAAGCCGATTTGAACAAACTTGAATCAGATCCACCCCACAATGTTGCATACCAAATATCAAAAGATTCTGCCTGCTGGATCTGGAGAAGAAGATTTTTTAATAAATTTGCCCGAAATGCACTAAGTTCGAATTCGAGCTTCTATAGTGAGCCCAAATATGAATCTAGGAAGCCGATTTGAACAAACTTGAATCAGATACATCCCCCAATGTTGCATACGAAATACCAAAAGATTCTGCCTGCTGGATCTGGAGAAGAAGATTTTTTAATAAATTTGCTTGAAATGCACTAAGTTCAAATTTGGGCTCCTATACTGAGCCCAAATATAAACCCAGGGGGCCGATTTGAACAAACTTGAATCAGATCCACTCCACAATGTTGCTTACCAAATATGAAAAGATTCTGCCTGCTGGATCTGGAGAAGAAAATTTTTTAAGAAATTTGCCTGAAATGCACTAAGTTCGAATTCAGGCTTCTATAGTAAGCCCAAATATGAATCCAGGGGGCCGATTTGAACAAACTTGAATCAGATCTACCCCGCAACGTTGCATACCAAATATCAAAAGATTCTGCCTGCTGGATCTGGAGAAGAAGATTTTTTAATAAATTTGCCTGAAATGCACTAAGTTCGAATTTGAGCTTCTATAGTGAGCCCAAATATGAATCCCGGGGGCTGATTTGAACAAACTTGAATCAGATCTACCCCGCAACGTTGCATACCAAATATCAAAAGATTCTGCCTGCTGGATCTGGAGAAGAAGATTTTTGAAGAAATTTGCCTGAAATGCACTAAGTTCGAATTCGAGCTCCTATAGTGAGCCCAAATATGAATCTAGGGAGCCGATTTGAACAAACTTGAATCAGATCCACCCTACAATGTTGCATGCCAAATATCAAAAGATTCTGCCTGCTGGATCTGGAGAAGAAGATTTTCAAAGAAATTTGCCTGAAATGCAGTAAGTTCAAATTTGGGCTCCTATACTGAGCCCAAATATAAACCCAGGGGGCCGATTTGAACAAACTTGAATCAGATCCTCCCCACAATGTTGCATACCAAATATCAAAAGATTCTGCCTGCTGGATCTGGAGAAGAAGATTTTTTAAGAAATTTGCCTGAAATGCACTAAGTTCGAAATCGGGCTCCTATACTGAGCCCAAATATGAACCCAGGGGGCCGATTTGAACAAACTTGAATCAGATCCACCCTACAATGTTGCATACCAAATATCAAAAGATTCTGCCTGCTGGATCTGGAGAAGAAGATTTTTGAAGAAATTTGCCTGAAATGCACTAAGTTCGAATTCGGGCTTCTATAGTAAGCCCAAATATGAATCCAGGGGGCCGATTTGAACAAACTTGAATCAGATCTACCCCGCAACATTGCATACCAAATATCAGAAGATTCTGCCTGCTGGATCTGGAAAAGAAGATTTTTGAAGAAATTTGCCTGAAATGCACTAAGTTCGAATTCGAGCTCCTATAGTGAGCCCAAATATGAATCTAGGGAGCCGATTTGAACAAACTTGAATCAGATCCACCCTACAATGTTGCATGCCAAATATCAAAAGATTCTGCCTGCTGGATCTGGAGAAGAAGATTTTCAAACAAATTTGCCTGAAATGCAGTAAGTTCAAATTTGGGCTCCTATACTGAGCCCAAATATAAACCCAGGGGTCCGATTTGAACAAACTTGAATCAGATCCACCCCACAATGTTGCATACCAAATATCAAAAGATTCTGCCTGCTGGATCTGGAGAAGAAGATTTTTTTAGAAATTTGCCAGAAATGCACTAAGTTCGAAATCGGGCTCCTATACTGAGCCCAAATATGAACCCAGGGGGCCGATTTGAACAAATTTGAATCAGATCCACCCTACAATGTTGCATACCAAATATCAAAAGATTCTGCCTGCTGGATCTGGAGAAGAAGATTTTTTAATGTTTTTCCCATTGCCTACAGTGTTAAAAAGTGCTGACTCAGCACTTTTTCAAAGTCCCGAAACTGTACCCTATGATAAAACCGATGGCAATTTTTTTTTACCAATCCTTTCTGTTGGTCCTAAGGAAGCTGCACACCAAATAAAAATTCTCAATGCCGTGCAGTTTTGGAGATATGGGCGTTTTAAATTTTTTCTATTTTTAGCTCCTGCGGTTCCCACGGGGCTGTGGGAAATTTTTTTTTTGCATAAACCAAGTACTCATGACCCAATAAGCTCTCACATAAAATTTGGTTCAAATCAGCCTCTCGGTTTGGAAAATAGAAATTTAAGGTGGGGCAAAAAATTTTGCCCCTCCCATAACGACGCCAAGTATAGCCCCACAAACTTCTCTTGAACAAATCTGAGTCTACACCTCAAAAGGAAGCTGCACACCATATATCAAGTCTCTGCTACTGCTGGTTCATGAGAAGAAGATTTACAAAGATTTTGGTGCCCCTTGGGGGCGTGGCACCACCCAGGAGGAGGGGCAACTTCATTTGAACAAATCTGAATTGGCATTAGGTAATAAACATTTAGCCAACATTTGAATAAAATTGGGCTAGTGGTTTAGGAGGAGAAGTCGATAATGTAAAGTTAACGCCAGACGGACGACGACGGACGCCGGACGACGGACAGAAAGTGATTAGTAAAGCTCCCCTTGAGCTTCGCTCAGGTGAGCTAAAAAATGTGGAGTTTTATCACTGAACGGGAGAATCCCAATACCAGGAAAAAAACAGAAAGTGACATGAAACTGTTCAAGTTATTTTGTGCAGAGCAGGGGGTGACTGATGCTCCTGAATCTGTGGAACCAGAAAAGTTGGATCCTTTATTTGGTAATTTTTTGGCAGCGGTGTAGAAAGCAGACGGGGATGACTATGAGACAGTGACAATTCAAGGATTTATGTCTAGTCTGGAAAGAAACTTGCGGTCCAATGGCTATATCCACGCCGTGAACAATAAAACATTATTTAGCCATCATTCTAACAAAGCAGTTTTAGCCAAAATGAAGCAAAAGAATTCGGTCGGACATGGAAAAAAGCTACATTAAAGTGATGAACTGACAGATGAGGACACTGAGAAACTGTTTGAATGCGGGCAGCTTGACATCAGGAATGATCAACAAATTGTCAATTTTTTACACCTAACATTTTCAATGGTTCTCAGAATGAGAGATGTAAAAGAACAATGGTCATTAAGTTATCCCAGTTTATAAAAACGGGGATGAAAATAAATTTAATAACTACCGACCTATAAGTATTCTCCCAGCCTTCTCTAAAATACTAGAAAAGTTAATAGCAAATAGAATGATTAATTATTTGGATAGATTTGATATTCTTTATCAACACCAATATGGCTTCAGAAAAAATCATAGCACCACACATCCTGTGATGCAACTCCTGAAACATATTGCTACAGAGAACAACAAACGAACAAAAGATTTAACTCTTGCTGTGTTCATAGACTTCTCTAAAGCTTTTGATACCATAAATCATAGCATTTTGATCAACAAATTAGAAAGTTACGGATTCAGAGGTATAAGCCTTGACTGGTTCAAAAGTTATTTATCTGACAGGATCCAGTATGTAAAATATGGGGAAAGTAGTTCTAGCAAAGCTCAAATAACCTGTGGAGTACCACAGGGTTCCATACTTGGGCCAATATTGTTCCTATTATATATCAATGACATTCACCACTCGACTTTGTTAAATCTTCTATCGTTTGCGGATGACACCACAGTGTACGCTGCAGGTTCGAATACACCTATATTGGTTGGTTATGTAAATCATGAATTAGATAAATTGAACGAATGGTGCTCAGCCAACCAGTTTGTTTTGAATACAAGTAAAACCAAGTACATCCTTATAAATCCAACTCGAAATTCACTTATCCCAGATAATTTATCCATAAAAATACAAAACCGAACCATTCAGAGAATAGGAAGCCATGAACAAGAAAAATCATTAAAATTTCTTGGTATTAGCATTGAGGATAATCTATCATACAATACTCATATATCACAAGTCTGCTCTAAGATTGGAAAGGTAAATTATGCATTAAATAAAGTAAAAAAGGTATTGCCACATAAGGCATTAAAAACACTATATTTTGCCCTTATTTATAGCCACCTATTATATGGTATACATGTCTAGGGTAATGCCCGAGCAACCAAAAAAATTCTCATCATGCAGAAACGCTCGCTTCGTATTATCAATAATTCAGGTTACAATGCGCATACCGACCCCCTATTTGCAAAAGAGAAACTACTTAAATTTAATGATTTATTCAAACTCCAAGCTTGTCTCTTCATATTTGATTGGAAAAGGGGACAGCTTCCATCCTCATTCAATAACTTTCTCAACTCAACTCAAAATACCCCACAAAGAGTTACAAGACAATCAGATTTAATACAAATTAGTAGAACGCGTACTAAAGCCCTCGATAGGTTACAAATTTATGCATTTCCAAGGATATGGAACGAATTGGACCCAGCTTTAAGGTCTATGACTAACAGAAATCAGTTAAAAAAATTACTTACACAAAAATTTATTTCTCAGTACCTAAGTAGTGTGGAATGTGACAACCCTTATTGTAGGGATTGTAATCCAAACGTCGATAGATAGTGAGAATCTATACCATGAATATGTTTCAATCTATCCAGATATCTACGCAAACATCAATGTGTTGCTCAACTATTCATCGTAATTCCCTGAAGTATACATTCTTTGCATGTAATAACATTAAGCTACAAATTTGGTCAGTTTATCTCGTCCAACAAAACATGATTTAACTGCTCGACTATATATCGTAATTCTCCGAAGTATACATTCTGTGCATGTAATAACATTAAACTATAAATTTGGTCTGTTCATCTCGTCCAACAAAACATGATTTAACTGCCGAGTCAGACACTTTCAATGCCAAAAGTTGTGCTGGAATGTAACTCGAAAATATACTTGTAGTACATATACGCAGTCTGTGTACAATGCTCTTTATAAGAAATACTAATGGGAGTTGACAGGTAGACAGCCAATCTGGCTATGTCGGCTCCCTACGGTATAGTTAGTTAAAGGGTTTCTACATTTATATATATGTACGTTCTCATACTATTGTAATGTTCCATTGTTTTCAGAATCATGTTATATCATGTACCTATTGTTGTACTATTTATCTATACCGTTAAATAAATATTCTATTCTATTCTATTCTATTCTATTAAAATGGGGTGATATAGTACTTGGCAAAGATAAAGATGGTGACGAGTACCTGGAGCATAAACGAGAGCGACAAACGAAAACTTGAACTGGTGCTGATCCCTCCCAATGTCCTGTACAAGTTTAGAAAATCTACATGGAACATCACCCAGCAACAATGAATCTCAATGAAGCTCCCTTTTTCTTAGGAATCAATCATGCACATGATGGTGAGCCGAATGCTCTGTGGTTCAAGATTTATTTATTTATTTATTGGTGTTTAAGGTCACATACTTCTGTGGTTCAAGAACTGTGCAATGTGTTTGAACCATATATATGGACTGATAAAAACAATGAGACTGAATTGTGAAAAAATTGACAGCTCGAGACGTCTCACCAACCACAGCATCAGGAAGCATTTCCCAATAACCTCAATATTTATGTTGTTCTTTATATAGGAAGTGTGTGAGTGTGCGTGTGTGAGGAGGGGGGGAGGGGGGAGGGGGTGATGATGATGTCATATTGCACATACTCCCTTGCCTTGACTTAACTAGGTAAAGCTGGGAACCACTGTTATGGCACTTAATAAATTTTGTGTTTTTTTAAAAAAAAAAAAGACACTACCTTGTAAAAGTCAATATAATTATAATTTTTCTTTACTCTAGTTTAGAATTCAGGCACAAAAGAAGATGGATATTTATTTCTGATTATCAGATACTTTATAAGAACAACTTTTCAGCAACTCTCAACCATGTATGTGTATATCAG
This sequence comes from Pictodentalium vernedei, assembly GCA_031216915.1. Lineage (NCBI taxonomy): Eukaryota > Metazoa > Mollusca > Scaphopoda > Dentaliida > Dentaliidae > Pictodentalium > Pictodentalium vernedei. The sequence goes on from CM062296.1 coordinate 484,253,757, forward strand.
GTGATTCCGGGTAATTCTGGTGTTTAGAGGGCTGGAGCAGTGTTGTCAGTGTCACTGTGTTCAGTTTAAATCAATTCTTAATAAAAACACAAAGGTAAAATGATAAAATTATGTCCGAATTGATATTAACCAACTCACATCATAACATATTCCATTTCCTGAAACAGTAATTGACTGTTATATTGTCAAATTGAGAAATTGTTTACTGGCTCGAAAATAGAAAACACTAAAAAAAATCCCCACTCAAATTTTCTGCGCTTCGCAGTGAACGATTGCCAGTCTAAAAATACCTCAGATTGGCGGATCGCAATCAACAATTGGGTCATGTATCTGTGCATGCAAGCAAAGATGCTTTGCCGTGGGTGTAAATCTTCAATGTTTTGTTTGTTTTTAAATAATATAATTATCATTAATAATGAAAAGTAATAAACAAGAGTAATCGCTTGACTGGACTGGTTACGTGAACTAATTCATTCGAGGAGAGGGACTATATTGTAAAAAACTCAAGTGCATTTGCACACTCGTGTTTGTACAATGTCCCTCACCTCTCATGAATTATTTCACGTAACCAGTCCAGTTAAGTGATAAGTGATTACTCTCTATCTTACCACCCCCTTGTTATGATTTGTAAATTATTCCCTCCAGAAATTCCAATTGCAAGGAACTGTTTGTGACATTTATCTTCAAAGTGAAAAGATAAAAAAAGATAATCAACATACTGCATGCCTGTGATTCTCAATCGGAAAGGCCTGATATCAACTTATGGAATACAAACTTTAATGTGATTATTCACGACTAGTCGACTGCTGATTTTATTGTCGAATAGTGCCAAAATTTAACCGGCAACAACTCGTTGACTAGTCGTCTCAACACTACTTATTAAGAGGTGAATGCCACAGGAGGAGTTGAGGTGGGGGGATGGGTAGATAGCTTTAATTCAATGGGGGTGGAGTGAGGCAACAACATTTTCTGACAGCCCACAAACATTTTTCATAAAATATCATACTGGCCAACCCAATTTCTGTACGTTTCGGTGCTTAAAACGAGTTAGTCTTTCATCAATCTAACCCAAACCTCCTACCTCCTTCTAAATAAGTCCAAGCATTGTGCATGTTGGAGGAGGGAGGGGGACTTGTATGTACCCTGATAGGGGCAGGGTGTTCCTAGATAAACCCATAATAATGGATAATGGAGGAAGTTTTAGTGCTGGGGAGAGACTTCCCCAATGGGACTACAGCCTCCATGCCCCCCACGACTGGGTTGTGGCATCATCTTATAGCTTAAAACATCTTCCATCTTTGAAAGTCACTGGGCTAATGTAATGATGTTCTGTTTACACTGGAGGTGAGTGTTGCAGAATGACTGTTTAAAATTTAATCCTCTGAATTATCCAATCTTTAAAAATGACATGTGCAACCATCATATCTTTTTCGGAATTTTACAAATCCGATGACAAAACACATTCAAAATTTATTTAAAAGCTATTTTTAATTTATTATTTAATTTTGTGTACTTGCCTATTTCTACAAAACATTTCTGTACCTATGTAAAATTTGGGGAAACACCCATGATAGAAATGCTTTGGTCTGCCAAGAGGGTAATCTGTTTTATTATATGCTAGCCTGTGAATTATCGCAAATTATCGAAAAGATATTTCTCGATATCCATTGACTTGATGGATAACAAGGAATATCCCTCAATAGCTTCTTAAATGACATCACGCTTCAGTGCATCACCTCGCCTTCGGTTCTGTAACAAGCAATTCAGTGTCAGCTTTACCAGCAGAACCAGAAGTTCATGCTAATACAAGCCATTCTGGTTATTCTATGATTGAAAAATTATATGTATAATAATAATAAAATAATAAATTAAAATAATTAGATGTATAGAAAGTGACTCAGAGAGTGATACTGAGCCCTGAACTGGGTAACTTTTCCGAAAAACCTTGTTCATCGATTCACCCAGGAAAGTTTTTTTTGATGAGTCGGCACATTCCATTCCAAATTCCTTGTTGAAAACAGACATTTAAAATGTTCTAAAAATTAACATTAATGAAAAATATGAGAATATTCCCATTTGTAGTATTATAATTATTAAATTTCATCTGTGAGTTGAACAATTAGTTGGTTAAATTGTCATGGGAAAGTGGGACTATTTTTGTATGTTTGAGTGATTTGGCTAGTACAGGCTTCAAAGAACGATCAGTGATCTTTGTTAATGTTTTGAAACATACATATTTGCAGTCGAATCAGATTGAATACTGCACAGTAAAATGTCATGTAGCATATAATAAAAAGAAAATATATGCCATTTTAGTGAAACGTGCATGTGAAAAATAAAACTTTCAGGACCACAATCATGAGATTGTTACACATTATGAGGCAGAAACCTCTTACAATTAATATAGCCAGGCTGTGTTCTTACAATAGTGAGAGTACACAAGTGGACAGAGAATTTTGATTGGATTGCGACAGGGTCGAGACCGAATTAAAATCATCTTTCCACTTTTCACCTCACAACACTGTAGAATTTCACCTGTCAGAAAAGAAATGTGAGAATACAGAATCTGAAATGTTATTAGTATTTTGCTCTTTAGTCTCAATTTCAAAGGATTTTATTTGTTAAAACTCGACCCAGTGGTATATAAGCGTGTCGCGACTGAATCGCAACATCAATAAAATACCACTTTTGTGAACACAGTACAATAGGCCCCTGAAATCTTTCACAACCAAAAGCGATCATAGCCCCTTTGGCATTAGGAACAGCACCTAGTTATATTCTAGTCTCTAATACATTTTTGTGAAGCTAAAAATAACAGACACTCATTCCAAGAACAAGTTCGAACAAACTTGTGAGCCTGATGCTGATTGTGATTTATGCCAAAGATGAATGAATCTGATAAAATAGTGAATAACAATCCAATCCAAATTTCCTAATATACAATTACTGACTTTCCTTGAGGTTGATATATATGTGTTATGTGGCCATTGTGTTTGTACAGAATCTTTTATCACGACAAATCTCGTTTTTGGGGACGTAGGGCTGGTTGCATGACGAGAAGCTATACCTCCCCAAAAACAAATCGAGTAGCGATAAAAGATTGAATACAAGCACAATGAGTGCATAACACATTTATCTACCCTTCAGTCAAAAAAACCAATAACCATGACTTCTCAAAAATAACTGTTAACAAACAAAAAGCCATACACAACTGATCAAAATAATAGATCTCCATTTTCAACTCTCTCAACACGACCGCACATGAAGAAATTCCTTCAGCATGAATGAAATTATACATTGTGAAAAAAAATAATGAATCTCAGTCCATGTATGCTTTTTCCGTCGAGCAATGATATTTCGAATCAAATTCAATTCATTTCATGCGGGCACCCAAGGCACAGATGATTGGTTTGCAAAAAGAACTAGGGAATTATTGTTTTCTAGTGTGCAAGAATCACTTTATATACTACATGACGTCACATCATTCATAATTTTTAGAAGCGGTCAAATCAAAATAAGATTGACGTTACGTTTCAGAATTTTCTTGCTATAACTTTCAATTTTTGTGATTCACCTACATCTTCTTTGTTTTGGGGTTTTGCATGGTGGATTGTTTATGTAATGGATGGTGCAATTCCCTGCAATGTGGAATGTATGTTGAGGCAAACTTGACACAATGTTCATTGCAGCATTATAAGTTTTTGAAGGAAATGACTTGTGATTGCCAGTATTACTGAAATAGTCCATCAGGTGTGCATGCATTCTCTTCTCGGGATGTCATCTGACTTTTATCGCTACTGCAATAGTGATACACGATCTTTTATCACCAAATTTTTATCACTACTGATATTTTTAGTAAATGGCAGATAAAAGGAATTATCAACCTGAGAATAGTAATATTCGTCACAGCTGACAATTCTTTGAATCACCCTCAAGGAAAGCCAATTATTGTTTTATTATTATGACAGAAAAAATTGTTTGCAATTTTCTTGCTTTATTACATATTTTTCAAAGAAAAACAGCATATTCCTATGCAACAAAATAAATTTAATTTCACCATGTATATATACTACTCCAAGTTTGCTAAGCACCACGTATATCCAACTACCTGTTTTAGGTTTTAGTTTAAATATTGTAATGAATAGTGTATATATATTTTTTTTAATTATATCTTTAATGATTTAAGTACAGAAATTAAGATTTTATTTGTGTTTGACATTATTTTTTAGCTTTTGAATACGATAACCATGGAAAATTTATATATTGGTAAAAGAGGAAATTTTTCAATTTTCAAAAAAGTTGAAGGAGCGAAGTAGAATGGATTCAGTATCGAGTATGAGTCCCATTACCGTTAATTACAGCTTGACGCCTTCTCATGCTCCCAATCAGGTTCCTGATGGTCCTTTGTGGTATGTTGTTCCATTCTTGGACCATCATGGCACCAAGCTCCTGGACACTTCTTGGCTTGACTGGAAGGGCTGAAATTGCAAGCTACAACTCATTCCAGAAATGTTCGATTGGATGGAGGTCAGAGGGTCTTGCTGGCCAGTCCATACGCTCAATCCCCTCCCTCTGTCGGTACTTCCTGACAGCATGGGCAACATGAGAACTGGCATTATTGCCCAACAGAATGAATCTATCACCCAATGCACCTGCATACAATCTGACGTGGACATCCAGGATCTCATCAATATACCACTTTAAAGTCAATGTACCACATTCAAGGATACAGAGCTCTTTCCATCCATCCCGGCTGATGCCGCCCCAGACCATGATTGACCCTCCACCATAGCGGCCATGCACAGCAATGTTGGCTGCATAGAATTGCTCTCCCGGTCTTCTCCATACCTTAGAAAGCCTATCTGTGTGGTCTAGGCAGTACCTTGACTCATCTGTAAAAAGGACAGGTCGCCAATCTTCTCTGCTCAATCCAACGTGGGCCATGGCCCATTCATATCGTGCCTGGCGGTGGTTCTGGGACAGTGGAATGCGAATACACGGTCTTCTCGATCGGAGACCAACTTCGTGCAACCTTGCCCGGATAGTCTGTGCCGAAACATTTACCCTGAATGCATTCTGAAGGTCACTACGAAGCTGGGTTGCTGTGACAAAGCGGTTTCTATGGGCCTGAATAATCAAAAACCGGTCTTCAGCTACAGATGTTGCCATGTCTCTGCCACCACCATGCCGTCTTACTGGTGTGCCATACTGCTGAAATCTTGCCCAGGCTCTGGTGATCACCGTATGGTGCACACCAAGGGCTTCACCAACCTGATGATGGGTAGCCCCTTGCTCCACCATCCCTACAGCCAGCCACATTTCTGCTTCAGACAAATGTCTTCTTACATTTGCATTTGCCATATTCAATCATTAAATCACAAGGGTTTGTGTTGAAATGAAGATTGAATACCCTACACATGTCATGTACATGTAGACAGTACACGAAAACTTCATGAAAATCAAGGGGTACATGCTTTCCATGACTGTCACGAAACGTCTGCCTGTCAAGAAAGCTAATATAAACACTGGGGATGATCTCAATACATTCCTCGATTATATCCACCAAAAATATGTCACACGCAAATTTCACAATGATGTGTCAAATATTTGGTGCTTAGCAAACTTTGAGTAGTAGTATATATATAAGAAGCAATGTGCATTAACTTATTTGCTCATTTTGTAGTTAATTGTTATATTTGAACAGTTCCTGAACATTGCAACATGGAAATTAAAGGAAGAAGCAAGTTGGGAATACCATTTCTATTTTTATCGCAAACAGGTATTTGGAATCATATCAACCTACCTGTGCTATTTATTGACAACAACAACAGAATTGTGAAATATCAACTCGATTTCAATAAAAATGGAATAGATCAGCAATACTGGAGTATATCAACACTTCTGACAAGTGTTTTAGCCAATTAAATTACCAGATTTTTCTGTTATATAATAATGTTTATTATGCACCTAACATAATGGCCTTATAGGGCCAGTGTTATTCTCTAAAATCACTATTATTTTTTTATTTAACTAAAGCTTATTCAAGTTTTGTTCTAATCATGTTTGGTTAACACTTTACCCAACGTAACGGCCAAAACCGGCCAGTGCTATTTACAAAAATCACAATTCAATTTTCATTATTTTTTGTCTCAAAAACATAGCTTATGACCCCTCATTGGAACGAGCTCGATAAGCTCGTTCCAATGAGGGGTCATAAGCTATGTTTTTGAGACAAAAAAGTTAAAAAATTTATAGTAATTTATATATTTTTTATACTTACCAATGACCCAGACATAGCTGGTGCTAACTCTAAAAAGTTAGAAAAATTTATAGTAATTTATATATTTTTTATACTTACCAATGACCCAGACTTAGCTGGTGCTAACTCTAAAAAATCCAGGGCCAAACACAAATTTTGCCCCCCAATCCCCAAAATTTGCATCTAAAACCAAAAGAAATCATGTCCTAAAGGACCTCCATACTTTGCCCTTACTGCGCATGCGCAGTGTCAAAGACGTTCCGAAATTGGCGCCAATTATCATTCTTACTGGCAGTGCCTGGTCAGCGCTATGTACTCAGCGGGGAGGTAAGAGTTCCCAACTCCTGGGAGGGCCATCCCCGTCTGGGTCATTGGTAAGTATAAAAAATATATAAATTACTATAAATTTTTTAACATTTTTATACTGTACCAATGACCCAGACATAGCTGAATAGTAAAAAGGCTGGAGGGCCTAGGACATAGAGGAAAATCCAAAAAGCTCAACTATATAATATAGAGTCAACCCCTCAAGGAGAAAAGGAGTATTAGGCTTTACATGTATCTTTCTTATTTTATGTTAAATTAGAAAGATACAATACCCTCATAATTGAGCACAATAACATTCATGTTCTCTATTAACATCCAGTATAACCCTCTATACTAATTATTTTTAAAGTAAGCCAATAAATAAAGTTAGTCCAGAGAATTGAGACTCTTTATATTCTTTAAAAGTGTCCGAGGATTGTATATTAATGCCCGTTTGACACTTGACATATACAAATGCTTCACACCGAGCTACACTTTAAAAATATGACATGAATGAATTTTAACATTAATATTACACTTTAAAACCATCCCGGAAACGACTCAGAAATACTGACTTCGGAGGAGGCATTCCCTTGCTTTTCACTATAAAGCAGGTGACCTAAGGGAACACCCTCCCCCCCCCCCCCCTTCCCCTTGCCCTGGGTCAAATAGCCCAGAGCGAAGAGGGCAGCCGGATGGAGTCACTGCCGGAACAGAAAGCCTGCATAACTATAGTTGCAACTGTTTAGTGGACGACATTCTGAGCAACAGATAACGGACCCAAACAATGCAGGTCTCCAGAAATGGACTCAATATTTCTGAGATAAAAATTCGTGAATGTGGATGGCTGAGACCAATAAGCAGCCTTCATTAAATCTGTAATAGCAATACTATTAGCATAAGCCCAAGAAGTAGAAAGAGCTCTTACTTCATGAGCCGAAATCTTAAGCACAGACTGCTGAGAAGAAGATAAATTTTCATAAGCAGTACGGATAGTTAATTGAATCCATCTAGCAATAGAATGGACCGAAATGTCCTTTCTATTAGGCATCAGAGACAGAAAGAAACGTTTTTGTCCCTTTCTGATAAACTGAGATCTCTGTTTATAGATACGTAACGCTCTAACAGGACAGAGTAAAGGCCTACGCCCGTCTGAAGACGGAAGAGCCTTAATAACAATAGGTTCCGGATATTTATTAGGAGCCTGATTCTTAGCTAAAAATCCCACATTAGCAGTGAAGGTGATAGTGTTCCCGACACTACGATAGTGAGAATCATCCACCGACAGTGCATGAAGCTCACTGACTCTTCTAGCAGAAGAGAAAGCTAAGAGAAAAGCTGTCTTATAAGACAAGAATTTGAAATCTACTGTCCCAAGAGATTCAAATGGCTTTTCCTTCAGTTTAAGAAGAACTCAAGCTAAATTCCACTTAGGAATTAACCTAAGAGTTCTGGGTCTATTTATCGAGAAGTTTCTAACTAACTTAGATAAAGAGACATTAGATCCAATTTGTAAACTATCATGATGTGCATGGGTATCAGATAACATAGACCTATAACCCTTAATAGTAACAGGCTGCAGTTTGATTTCGTCAAACAAGTATACTAGAAAGTTTGCAATGTCTGGTATGGAGGGATCAAAAATATCAACAGAATGATCCCTACACCAACGACGAAAAACTTTCCACTTAGCCGCATAGTTTAGCAAAGAGGAGGTCCTCCTACAGTTAGAAATCGCGTCCACTGCTCGTCCTGTAAAGTGCTTGCCATGCAAGAAGGACCGCACAATGGAAAAACGTGAAGGTTGAGACCTTGCGGGTTGTGATGGAGTTGACGCGATTTCCCCTGCGAAAGAAGATCCTCCCGTGGAGGAAGCTTTCGCGGTAGGTCCCACAACAGACACCTGAGTAGATTTATCCACGGTCTCTGTGGAGACAGAGATGCTACCAACAGAATCTTGCACTGAGATTGTTTTATCTTTAGCAATACTTGCTGAATTAACGGCGCTGGAGGATACGCATATCCTATCATTCCGTCCCAAGGGACCGACAGAGCGTCTACTGCAAATGCTCTTGGATCCGGACACGGAGACACATACGTCTGCAACTGATTGTTGAGATGTGTCGCAAATAAGTCTATCATTGGCCGTTCCCATTGGTAGCAAATCTGATTGAATACTTGTTTGTTGAGAGTCCACTCCGACGGCAACAAGCGACCCTTTCGTGAAAGGGAGTCTGCTAGTACGTTCAGACGACCCGGTATATGACGGACCGAAAGAAGAACTTGATGTTCTAGAGCAAACAGAAGGATTCTTTCCGTTAGATTGAACGGAATTGAATGAGTGCCTCCCTGATTCCGTATATACGCCACTACTGTCGTATTGTCGGATAGGATTTGGACATGAGCATTGTGAATAATGTCCATCCAATGACGTAACGCAAGCCAAATTGACATCATTTCCTTGATGTTTATGTGCTTGCCCAGGAATTGCGGATCCCAAAGACCCTGGCATCTCGAATCAATGATGCACCCCAACCTGTTTGACTGGCATCCGTCATAATGGTAAAACTCGGATCCGGCAACTGCAGCGGAACTCCCTGAGTTAACCACTGAATGTTTGCCCAAGTCTGAATCTCTCGTTTCACTTGATCTGACAAGAGAACGTCTATGTCGAACGAATGAATTTTCACACTCCAATTCTGAGTCAAGAAAATTTGGAGAGGACGCGTGCGTAACCGCCCCATCGGAATGAGATCCACAGCGGCTCCGCACAGACCTATCAGTCTCATGAACTCCCTCTCTGTGACTTTGTCTGCGTGCAGACAATAGCGAGCGTAACAACTGACTAATTTCGCTCTGGTTAACGGCAGACGAACGAGATTGTTGTGCGTCTCGAAGCTCATTCCCAGATGTGTGAATGACTTGGACGGCACCAGATCCGACTTCTCCTCGTTTATTATAAAACCGAGACGTCGGAGCAATAGAAGCAGATTCTGCACATCGTTCTGAAGCGTTAACTCGTTGCCGTACCTCTGAAGAATGTCGTCCAGGTAGGCCGACGTTACCGCAGACGAATGAGCTCGGAAATACATCATTACCGAGTTCATTACCCGAGTGAAAGCCCAGGGTGCTAGATTCAATCCGAAGCACATCGCCCGGAATTGATACACCACCCCTAGGACTGCGAAGCGTAGATACTTTCTGAATGTCGGATGTACCATGACGTGAAAGTACGCATCTTTGAGATCTATGCTTGTTGCATAATCATTCACCCGAATACTCGCTCTGACCGATCGAATCGTCTCCATATAAAACTTCGGAGCGACGATCAGCTTGTTTATCCAGCTCAAATCTATGACTGGACGGAACAAGCCGTCTGGTTTCGGAACCAGAAACAGATGGCTGTAGAATCCCGGTGTCTCCTGGTTTTCTACGACCTCTACCGCGTTCTTCATTAAAAGAGACTGCACCTCTGATAACAGAGCGTCTCTTTTCTGCGGATTTGACGGAAGTTGAGTCCATTTTGGACTTGAGTTAATGGAGGCTTTCGTTTGAAGGATATCTTTAGACCTTCCGAAATCACCCCTCTCACCCAAGGGTCGTCCGTAATCGACGCCCACTCTTGTGAAAAACTCGACAACCTTCCGCCAACCGGCACGCGATAAGAGGTTGAAGCCATCACCTCCTGGACCTGCGAGGCCTGCGGTAGGAGAAACCACGTCCTCCACGACCCGCACCTCGTCCCGTCGACCTCGGGGCGTCCGACCGGTTGTCCCGGCCCGAAGGACGTCCCGAACGTGAGTCGCTGCCTTGACGGTCTCTTGAATAAGACCAAGAGGACGCACCGGAACCTCTATAGGAACCTCTCTTGGGCACATTAGACCCAGAAGTGCCTGTCTTACTCTTATCTGCCGTGTCCGACTTCTTAGAAGCAGATTTGAACAGCAGAGAATCCGAAGCTTTCTTAGTAATTTTATCGTAAATTGCAGAAAGCTTGCCGTCGAAAAGAAGTTCTCCGGAGACCGAAGCAACTCTGAGAGAGTTCTTCACCTTACTATCCACGAGTGTGGATGTAGCTAGGGCTGCGTCACGTCTAACCAACTCCAGGTTTGCCACTGAAAGGGCGGAATTACACGTGGAATAAGCTACTGCCCTTGAAAGAAGTCTTAAAGAGGATTGTATATCCTGGAATTCTTTACCTTGAAGACGCAGAGATAACGCCTTAGTAAGGTGGTCTGCGTAAGATAAAGCATCTAAACTGGCTCTGTTAGACGAAATAGTCGTCTCCAACACCGCGGTTGGAATAGACGCAGACGACGGTAATGATAATTCTAAGTCTTCCGCCTCGTCGTCCATACGCAGAGGAACTCTCGGGATACCCTGTCCTGCCGTATCGAATTTATTCCTTGCATTAATGAAAGGCAGGTTGAGAGTATTGGCGGACAAGAAACCCGCTTTTCCTGTTTTGGAAGCAAGTTTGAATATAGCGTCGTTCAATAATTCAAATGTTCTTGCGACATTATTCGACTGAGACGGAAACTCGGGAGCGATGTCCCTGAACCGTTCAAAGAAATCAGAGTCCAATGACGCTATAATTCTCTTGTCCGGAACCACAGCAGTCTGGCCCGACGGAACAACTTGAGGAAGAAAGTGCCGGATGAAGTCCACGGCAGCTTTATGTTGTTCCGAAAGGGATAGCTCCAAGTCATCCGTATCCCTTTCACCATGCGGTCGGACCTCATGATGCTCCCGGTCGTCCGCACCCGATGCTTCAGCGGAGCGTACCGACCCAGCGCCGTCGGATAATTCCCGATCCGACACCGTTTCTGTCAGTTGCTGGGATGCTGCGATAAGTTGTGCTATTTGAACAAGCACGTCCGACATCGAGGCCTGCGGAGGCGCAGTCTTTCGCTGCTTCGCCGAGGGCAGCTCCGCATCTGGTGACTCCCACATACTCTTCCTATGCGAACGTCCGGAGTCCACCGGCCTCGTGTCCCTGGCTACCGGATGGCGTGACCTGGTCGCCGAAGAATCCCTGATCGGCGAAGCTGGTAAAATATCGGCGGTCACATAGCCAAGGTGCGGTCGTGTGCGCTGGTGAGAGGAAGAAGCCTGAGCAGTCTCCGCAGACTGCCTATACAACGGAGCGTCCCGAGCGACGGACGTGTGCTCCGCTTGCGGCACATTTTGTACCACAACATCTGGTCCCAGATGTTGTTGTACGAGAGAGGGGCCTCTCTCGCTCGCAGCCCGGCTGGACCTGGACGAGCTAGGAACCGGACTCGAAGGCTTCCTCCGATCTCTCCTACTATCCGCCGTCACTGGGTGTGCACGTTGAATGTTTATAGTGCTCGCATCACCCAACATTTCCTCCTGGACCGCATCAGACGAACCCGGCTGCCGAACCATTCGGTGAATGGACGCTACACCGGGCGAGCTAGCAGACGACATTTGTCTTATCTCCACGAGCACTTTTGCCGCTAGCTCTGTATTCATTTGTGACGACGGAAGCGCACTTGCGGAAGATAACATGGAAACATCACCCTGTTCTTGTTCCTCTGAAATAGAAACTGATAGAGTAGAGTGACCCTGCGGAGAAAGAGCCGGCATAGCCCTTTCTCCACTAACAACATATCGTGACACACGTTTCCAATGTTTGTCATCCCAATACTGACATATAGAACAGGGATTAGTGCGAGTACACTGACTATAATTAATACAATGATCATGAAAGTCAGAGGAAGATTTCTTCCTATTACAATTTGAACAATATCCTTTCATTGTGAAAAGTCAACAACAAGTCCTAGTACTCGCACAAACCCCTAAACACAAAGATACATAATAACATGATCCATTAATAATGAAAAAACAATTGAAAATCAAAATAATTTTTGAAAAATATTTTTTCAGCGAAGCCCAAGTTTCTGAAAAGTAACGTTGAGCCCCAATGGATCCCAAGGCTAAGTGTGGTCAAAAATTTTAAAATTATATTAAATAATTAATGCAACACTTACGGATAATAATAATGTATCTTATAGTGAGATAAACTCCTCCAAAGGCAAACAGCCCCACTCAAAAGAGACTGTTGCCAATGTAAACAAACAGTGTAAAAACACCAGAAAACATGACTCCAGACACTGACAAAACTGGCCCGAAATCAGTCATCAAAACTACACTCTATCTGATGCAAGACAGAGACTCCCAGGGGAGAATCTGCAGAACATCAGATGGAAGATGCAGAACACAACGTTTATACACCCATGGGTGAAAACGTAACTATGGGGAAAATAACAGAATTCATTCTGTAACCAAGCTAACTCTCCCAAGAGAATTTAGAAATGATCTTTCTCAAAAATATGCCAAAAGCATGGGAGAATAGCAAGGGGGGACTTAGAAGACCAGGGGAGAGGAAACACTGAATAAGCAGTGCAACTTTATAGCAAGAATGACAACAACAGGCCCATGCCTCGAAAATAGGCAACTTAACATAATTTCATAAAAAATTTTAAGTACAGCCCTGATTATTTTTTGTCACTCCTTTTTCCTCTCCTCCTTCTATATCCTCCTTAGAATCACCATTTCTCCAATAATTACGTGTCTGGCATCCTTTAAACTGAGATTTACAAGCACAAAGATCAGTGAGATGTTGACTGATGAAGGACCAAACAGAGAATGATAATTGGCGCCAATTTCGGAACGTCCTTGACACTGCGCATGCGCATTAAGGGCAAAGTATGGAGGTCCTTTAGGACATGATTTCTTTTGGTTTTAGATGCAAATTTTGGGGATTGGGGGGCAAAATTTGTGTTTGGCCCTAGATTTTTTAAAGTTAGCACCAGCTATGTCTGGGTCATTGGTACAGTATAAAAATATGAAAATATTTAGTTATTTAAGAATTTTGTTTGCAGATGTCGTCTGCTTTTTGTGTTAAGTAAAGGGTTAAAACTTATGTGATGACAAGGCTAATTATGAGAACTGAGAAAAGAGCTAGTGCGCATATAAATATGAACTTGATGATTAGAAATATGAAAGTCAAAAGTGAGAGCATTCAGTCAACTGATTCTCCAAACTTGGGGATTTTACAACTACATTTGAACCTGTTAATCAAACAATGACGTTGCTGGTGAAAAGTACTCAATTAACAGAGTTTCAATTAACAGGAATTTGGTCATGTTCCTGTATTCTGTTGATAAACATTTATAAAGCATTCATTGAGCATTTATGTTATTATTCTCTTGTTTGACGGTGCTCACTGCGCACTGTCAAACAAGAGATAATAGATTAAATGCCTGTATTGGATGCACCAATACCGAATAGGTCTATAAACAAGGGGAATTTGGTGACTGTCAGGGTAATTTCTCAATGTCAAAATCTTTATTCAGTTAACTGTAGTTTACTCTATAACCTATATGCAATTAACAGGTGTGTTGGCAAGTTATATTCAGCTAACAGGGTTATTCAAATAAGAGATACACAATTAAGTGGGCTCCACTGTATTACATAATACTGAAGGTACAAGTGGTAAAATGTCTATACCTTGCTGATAATGGTTGGTGGAAGTTGCTCTGGGTCACCAACTAAAACAAGTTTTGTGACTTTGTGTTGCAAAGGAATCAAGTTATCAAGCTCCGCTGCCTGTGATGCCTGAAAGATGAATCAAATCAAATTTACTTTCAATATTAACTAGTTGTGAGTGGTGGAAGCCACTATCATGGCCCTTTCAAAAAGTGCCCAAGGCCACTCTTGTGGATTTACAATCTATGTACAACAGAGAAGTGTTAAATGAATACACACTTTATCAGTGAAAAATATTCAATTAACTGGTTGAGTGCTAGAAACCACTATGATGGCTCCATTGAAAAGTGCCAAACCCACTTTAGTGGCTTTACACTGTTTGCACAGGCTTGTTCTTTTTCTTAGCAGTAGAAAATAACTGTTTATATAAATTTGTTTTGTTACTATTTATTAGAGATTGCATATTGACAATCTCCAATAAATTGTAACAAATCAATCGCTCATGAGCAAAATCTTGTTAAACTAAGGCTTCCCTTTCTGGTTGCATAGCATCCTTGAAAAAAAAAAAATGTTTCAAATCACCTTCGAAAAATAATTTACCACTCAACCACTTAACAGAAATTTGGTCATTTTCCCAAATTCCGGTGATAGACTGAGCATTTATTCTACTATATCTTGTTTGACAGAGCTCTTAGAGCATATTTCAAAAAAAGATATGATAGATCACATGCCAAAAGTTAATATACAGAGATCAGATAGGTCTATAAACACATAATTCTGTGGTTGATAGATTACAAGAGGTTTTAATCAATTAACAGGAGTTTACTCTTTAGCCATGATTTACCAGGCGTATTACACAATTTTTCATTCAATTAACAAGAGTCTGCCCTATAACCTACATGCAATTAACAGATGAAATTTCTATCAAAGGTATGGTAAATGGTTTAGTGTTTGAAAAAGATATTCAAATAACAGTGTTATTCAGTTTAGAGATATCTCATTATGTGGGCTCCATTGTAATAGCCTGTTGTTTGCTCACAAGTTGAAATGAAAGTGTCAATGACACTGCAGCACAACTTGTCCAAGAATGGACTGAATCAAATAGAAAGATCTAGTAATACAAAGTCATTCACTCAAGTTTCTAAAAAGAGAGACATCACACCAAAGCTACATAATTATGAAAAGGGAAAAAATCAGGTGAGGGGTGGATCATGTTGTGTGTACTAATGGAATTGTTGACAATTTATATGTCAAATTACAAGACGGCCGGTGGCAGGCATTTTTTTCAACAGAATGCAGAAAAATTTGATAACTCCCATCTAGACATCATATTAAAGTTACATATAAAATTTGAAAACTATCGGGTGAGAGGTGCAGCCTTTATGGTCTACTAATGGAATTGTTGACACTTTATAGGCCAAATCCAACATGGCCACTGCTAGCCATGTTTTGCTACGAAATTCAGAAGAATTTGATAGCACCCATCTAGACATCATACAAATGTTACATATAAAATTTGAAAAAGATGGAATGAGGGATATGGCCTGAAGGATGTCCTAATGGGATTGCTGACTATTTATACATAATAATCCAAGATGGCCACTGCCCAGGTGGTCATTTTCAAAATTCAAGGAGAGCCATTATGGTTCTCCTTAAATGACTCCAGGAGGGGCATTTTTGGTTCGCCTTGGGGTATTTTTTGATTTACGAGGGCCATTTGAAAGAAAGTTTGTGTGTACATGACACAACAGTAGTCTGTGAGACATAGTTACAAGAGTGATATATTTCCAGTTGCACAAGTTTACCCATACAAGCAATTAGAAAGCTGAAAACTACGGGAACGCGTTGAATTCAGGAAACGAACTCATTGAGTAGCATAAATTCAGTTTCAGTTGATGGACCACCATGATAAGGAAATATTTGTTTATAGACCTGTCAAACACTGAAAATCAAGTTTGTAGCTCAGCACCCTACCCCCCCCCCCCCCCCCATACCACCAGTTGGCTCCTCCCACCCCCAAATTGGAAAATAATTGTTTTGATTTCCTTTCCTTAATATAAGTACAGCCCCATAATTGTCAGAATCCACCTCCTCCCCACTCTTAACTAGGACCCCCCCTCCCCCTCCCCCCCCCCCCATGAATTCAGACAATGCCATGGCCCCACAACTGGTGGGAGGGATCTGCCTTGTACTTTCAGATTTGGGGGGGGGGGGGGGTTGTCAAGATTTAATAAGAAAGGCTACATTTTAACAAAAATCAGAATTACTTTATTTTTTTAGGGGTCACTAAGCTCTTACCATGGTTTTCAGAGATAATATACGATTGTTGTGTTTATTTTGATAATTAGACATCTCCAAGAATACAAAAACGTCTTTGATATTTCCAGCTTCAAATGGCAGTGAAATAAAAGAAACACAACACAAATCATATTTCTTGTGATTTTGTTAACATTTATTGAAGGAAGTTGTGATATCTGAATCACTTTTGTTAATTTCTCACTCCAATGTTTTCACCAACATCTCTCTTAATTTCAACTGTAGAGGTTCGTTTTTTACAGAATTATTTCTTTTTTTCAGTTTTTTTTTCAGTTATTCTTTCACACTAATGAATTACTTCCAGTCCAGGAGGAATTTTGCTTTGTTGCCCCCTTCTATCTGCAATGATCGCCATGTAAGGCAGCCTATTTTGCAGAGCATTTGGTTGAATTAATAATGGTCCACAGAAATAAGTGTTAGGCAGACGTTTATCGTCTGCAGAATTTTGACTTTAGGCGGGCGACTGCATCCCGGGGCGATTGCCCGACTGAAAATGACAGCCCTGCCACTGCCAGTCATGTTTTTCAAGGAAATTCAAAAATGTTTTATAGCTCCCATCTGGACATCACACGAAAACTACATATGAAATTTGAAAAATATTGGGTGAGAGAGTATGCTAATGGAATTGTTGACAATTCATATGCCAAATCCAAGATGGCTGCTGGCAGCCATAATTTTTAACGCAATTCAGAAAAATATGATAGCTCCCATCTAGACATTACACCAAAGCTATATATGAAATTCAAAAAAGATCAGGTGAGAGATGCTGCATTAAGGGTGTGCTAATGGAATTGTTAACCATTCCATCTAGACATCACACTAAAGCTATATATGAAATTTGAAAAAGATCAGGTGAGAGATGCAGCCTGCAGGGTGTGCTAATGGAAATGTTGACAATTTATATGCCAAATCGAAGATGGCCGCTGGCGGCCATGTTTTTCAACAAAATTTGGTAAAATTTGAGAGCTCCCATCAAGACATATCCCCAAAGCCACATATTAAATTTTGAACTGATTTGGTTAGAGCTGCAGTCTGTAGGATGTGTTAAAGGAATTGTTGGACAATTTATATCCAAATCCAAGATGGCTGCTGGCAGCTATGTTTTTCAACCAAATGCAGAAAAATTTGATAGCTCCCATTTAGTCATCACGCCAAAGCTATATATGAAATTTGAAAAAGATCGAGTGAGACATGTGGCTTATAGGATGTGCTAATGGAATTGTTGACAATTTATCTCCCAAATCTAAGATGGCCGCTCATGGCCATGTTTTTTAACAAAATTTAAAAAAAATTGATAGTTCCCATCTAGACATTGTCCCAGAGCTACATATGAAATTTGGGACTAATCAGACGAGAGCTGCGGCCTGGAGGGTGTGCTAAAGGTAATTGTGGATAGACAGACGTATGGACAGACATACGACGGATCACAACCCAACCCAATAACTTATACTTGACGTTGTCAAGTTGAGCTAACAAATGAATACATAAAATTGATCAGTTACAATATTTTTTCAAGAGTACTCAATAGAAAGTCTCCAATTAATGTTGCAAAAAATATTTTTAAAGTAAAGCTCCCCTTGCTGTTAGCAAACGATTTTTGAAAAAATTATAAATTCAAAGTAATTTGTATATTTTTCATACTTACCAATGGCCCAGACTTAGCTGGTGCTAACTCAAAAATATTGAGAGACAGACACAAATTTTGCCCCCCCCCCCCCCCAATCCCCAAAATTTGCATGCAAAACTGAAAATTAGAAGTCCTATCTGGCCCTCCATACATTTACTCTCCGCACATGCACAGACACCAGGAAGTGACCGGAATTGGCGTCAACATCATTCTTTGTAAAAGAGAGTATTACATAATAATTCAGCGGGGAGGTATGAGTGCCCACTCTTGGGAGGGCCACTCCCATCTGGGCCATTGGTAAGTATGAAAAATATACAAATTACTTTGAATTTATAATATTTTTCCACTATAATCCAATAGCCCAGACTTAGCTGAATCGTAAAAAGGTGGAAGGCCTAGGACTTCCGAAATAGTTCCCATCCTGAAATCCATGATGAAAGGAAATTAGAATAATTAGGAAATACATGTATGTCTTTCTATACAGTAATAGAGGAGACATATCCTAAATAAGGAGCCCAATTTAAGTAATTCCTTATTCTAAGCATGAAGACAATGCTAATTAGGATGTACCGAGTTCCTAATTTTTAAGGCTAGTCCAGATTAAGCCAAAAAACAATATAAATAATCATTGAACAGGCACTGAGGTATTAATTCATGATTAATAAATGGTGCTTAATGCCACTTCAGAAGTAAAGGCTATAGCGACGATCCTGGTAATTAAGACGGCCCGCTATATAACGTACACCGCAGACGGCGTACACACAGATACGTCGAAAACCGGTGATATAAAATATAACATACACATGTCCAATCGAACCACATTGAACGATCCCTGAAGAGAAAACACACTCACTTCCGAGGTAATTCACAGGTGGCCTCTGTACAATAAATTCCAGTAACAACACTATCCAACGTGTACTATTCGATATCTACGATCGTAAACATGTGAGAATATGCGAATTGAGTACTGACATAATAGAAACCTGGATCTAGAAATGGAAGTAGGTATGATTAACAGGCTCTGACACGGACCGCCCCCGAAATAGATTATAATTTCAAGGTCCACAAAATACAATAAAGCGTTAGCCTAATAATATAATGTGCGAGAGAATTAAAATCCAATATGTAATCATCTGAATACCAGTTAACTGGTCATGCTGCCTCCGAGGTACTCAAAGAGTAGCAATTTAATTATGATGATTTTTTAATAAGCGCTCGTATATAACAAATCAACAAATAATCACAGGAAACTAATCCAACTAAAAAGCGGATGTGCCCATGAGGTCGCCATAGAACACGACCCAAATGCATAGTATGTAAGTATTAAATTATACGAGGCTTGCGGGAAGAAAACTATGTCTTGCCTGGTAATTGCCTCTAAACACATAGGCAGTGTGTGTGAGGGTGGGGGGGTGGGGGCGGGGGGAATTCGAAGTCATATCGAAATCTCCTCACCCGCATTATTTAATCATTCTTGTGCTAGTCATCAAATAATATAGGAACCACGATGGTTCCCTCACGTCTAACCGACTCCATTATGCCACTGTGGGTGGAGAAGGACATGAAGAACAAAACTTCCCCTGAAAGAAGGCCCTCTCTTGGAGGAAGCTTCTGGGGAGCAACCCATAACAGACACTTGAGAATACTGATCCAAGGTTTCTGTGACGACGAACCGTAGGTACTTTCCAAATGCCGGATATACCAGGACATGAAAGAACGGATCCTTAGATCTATGCTTGCCACATAGTCGATCACTCGAACTCTCACTTTTACCGACTAAATGATTACCATAAATAAACTTTTAGAGCTATGATAAACTTGTCATCCAGCTCCAGTCTACTAGAGGTCGGAACGAGCTCTCTGGCTTCGGTACGAGTAACAGATGACTGTAGAATCTTAGAGAATCTTGATTCTCGACGACCTCTTATTACTTTCATTGTCAAGAGAACCTTTACCTCTGATTGGAGAGACTCTTATGCAAGGATCTGACAGAAAAATTGTCCATCACGGACATTAAGTTAGTGGTGGTTTCTCTTGGAAAGATAGCCGTAGGCCGTCGGAGACCACACTTCTCACCTACTGGTCTTCCGTAATAGTTATCCAGTTTGATGCGAATCTTGATAACCATCCGCCAACTGCTAAGCAATAAAGGTCCTAACCCTCACCTGTAGTACCTGCGAGGCCTACGGAAGGAAAAACTACGTCTCCTTCGCGAAGAGCCTCGAGCTAACAGCTTAGGGGCTTCTGACTGGTAGTCTCGATTAGACCTACGCCCCATATCCGAGTCATTGTATGACGATCCCTAGAGTGATTATAGGAGGGTTACCTATACCCTCGCGAGGAATCCTTTTTAGACGATTTTCTGTCTAGGACATCCTCCCTTACACTTTTCTGCTATTGCGGGTCCATTAGACGACGACTTAAGGGGCAGAGTATTGATGCTTTCTTTGTAGCTTGGTCATAAACCAATGAAAGCATATCGTCAAAAACTTAGTGTCCGGATACCCGAGTGACCCGTATAGAGTTTTTCACCTTGTCATCTATTAAAGATGACGACGCAAGGGCTCCATCACGTCTGGTTAACTCCAAATTAGTAACTGTTAAGACAGAGTTATAAATATAATAGCCCTGGAAAGGACTCTAAAAGAAGTACGAACATCCTCAAAGTCCTTTCCGTAGAGACGTTGCGTCACAGTTCTTAAAGGTGATCTGTGTAAGACAGTGAGTCTAAATTCACTCTGAATGAAGAAATTGCCGTCTCAATTGTGTCCGAGCATATAGTGAATGACAAAGGTAAGGCCATAACTAGGTCCTTAGTCTGCTCATTCAAATGCAAAGGAACTCTCTATACATCTTCCCCGACCGTTATAAATGAACTTAGTTCAACAATCGGTAAAATTATGGAAGATGATGACAAGAAACCGCCTTACTTCTTTCCACTGAAAAGTTGAATATGGCATCGTCTAAATGGCCTAAGGCCTGCAACACCTGTCTAGACTTAAGCGGAAAAGACATGACCTCCTCTTTTTCCGGGTGAAGTCAGCATCCAGCAACGCTAGTGGTTTCTTGCAAGTAGTTGCAGCATTCTGATTCACTGGAACAAATTCAGGGTAGTGTTGATGGATTAAATCCATCGCAACCATGTGTTGTTCCGAAAGGGAAGGGTAATACCCCTCCGTATCCCTTTTATCATTTGTCTGAATCAGTTGAAAATCACGGTCAGCGGCATCTGAACTTGCAGATCACTGGACCGACCCATTACCATCCAACAGCTCAGGTTCTGAGACTGCCGTCGGCTTTTTCTGCACTTACTGGGATGCTGCGACAGCAAATCCGTAACGGAGGCCTGAGGAGCAGCGGTCTTCTGTTCTGGCTGCCGGCTGCTCCCAGGACGGTGTGTCCAAGACGGTTCTCTTCTCCGGACGTCCCAAAATATGAGGCCTCATCTCCTTAGCTACTGAATAGTGCTCCTTTCGAGCAGTCGCAGCATTCTGATTCTCAGGAATGAACTCAGGGAAGTATTGATGCATTAGATCCATCGCCATCCTGTGTTGTTCCGAAAGGGAAGGGTAATTCTCCTCCAAATCCCTTTCACCATCCAACTGAATCAGATTATACTCACAGTCATTGGCATCTGAACGCACAGATGACTTGACCGACCTAACTTCATCCGACAGCTCAGGTTCTGAGACTGTCGTCGGCTGCTTCTGCACTTGCTGAGATGCTGTGAGTTCCGAACCACAACAACTGGCCCCAGATGTTGTTTTGAAAGAGAGGGGGCTCTCTCGCTCGCAGTCCTTCAGACCTCGCCAAGCTTTCAGCTGAACTTGCCGGCTTCTTCCACTCCGTCATCGCAGGTTGAGCCTGTTGTTATTTTATAATGCTCGCTCTACCCTTTCTACTCTCCTCAACTGCAATGGACACACCCGGTGTCACGGTACCCACGGACGGAGTAACCGCTTCACCGGTCGAGTTAGCTGGCAACAGGGAGCTGAAACCACACTGTGGTTTATTGCCCTTTCTAATATTCATGAGCACTTTAGCCGCTAGCTCTGATTGACTATCTAAATGCGACGACGAAAGCACACTCTCTGATGGCGTCACGTAAACATCACCATGTTCTTATTCCTCTGTAAATAAAAACTAAAAAACTAGAGTGACTTTTTGGCGAGAGGAAAGGTTTCCTAGCCTTGCATTGAGCAATATGTTTTCATAATGAAGCAAAATAAAGTCATTTGTACTCCCACAACTCCACATTAAATATTATTAAAAAGATACATAACAAATAACATTAAAAATATAAATCAAAAAATAATTTACACAAAAAATTTTCGAAAAATTTTGACAAGAGCCCAAGTTCCCAAAGGGAACGATGTGCCCAAATGTATCCCGATAGAGCCCAAGTGTGGACAAAAATCATTTTACTATCCAAAAATTAATTGCTACACTACCGGAATATTTAATGTATCTTACAACAGTCCTACCATAATAATAAATAGGAAACTACATATATAAATAGAGCGTTGTCAATGTAAACAACGTCAAAATGAAAACCGGAAACAAGACCCCAGGCAACACGGCCGAAGTCAGAAACAGATTTTGAACTATCCGATGTAAAGCAAGATCTTCACCAGAAGAAAAAACGATACATCAGATGTATGATGCCTGACCAAAACGGCTAAACACCCCAAGGGTGAGGACATAACCATGGGGATATACAGAATAAATATTCTGTGTAACACGTTAAACTCCCAAGAAATTTTATAAAAAAATTTCGATAAAACAGGCCAAAAAGCTTGAGAGTTTAACTGGGGGGGGGCTTCAAGGAAGGATAGGGAAGGAACACTTAACAAACAGTTGAAAAATCATTAGCAATAATGATGACATCAGGCCCATATCTCGAAATTGGGGAACATGAAATAATTTTTATAAAGTTACAGCCCTGAATGTTGCAAACCACCGTTTCTTCCTTCCTTCATCCAGTTGTGTCCTAGGATCCACAAAATTAACCATTGAATTGAATCTGGCATCATTATAAACTGAGATTTAAAAGCACAGAAGTCAGTTTGTTGTTATCTGACTGAAGGCCAAACAAAGAATGATGTTGGCGCCAATTCCAGTCACTTGCTGGCATTTGCGCATGCGCAGAGAGTAAATGTATGGAGGGCCAGATAGGACTTCTAATTTTCGGTTTTGCATGCAAATTTGGGGGATTGGGGGGAGGGGGGGGGGGGGGCAGGGGTGGGGGGGGGGGGATTGGGGGCAAAATTTGTGTTTGGCCCTCGATATTTTTGAGTTAGCACCAGCTAAGTCTGGGCCATTGGGTTATAGTGGAAAAATATAATCTTGTTACAAATCCCCCTTGGAAAAATTATGTCATTCAAAATACAAGTGACCAC
Source organism: Pictodentalium vernedei (assembly GCA_031216915.1). NCBI lineage: Eukaryota > Metazoa > Mollusca > Scaphopoda > Dentaliida > Dentaliidae > Pictodentalium > Pictodentalium vernedei. The sequence continues at coordinate 484,277,179 of CM062296.1, forward strand.
TTTTCCAAACAAGCTCTCAAGCTTTCCCAATAAAGAGGTTATGAATAGTCAGACCGTTATGGTTAATTCCATACAAAAGGCCTTAATCCCTAAGTGTGATGCAAGCATTGGGATAAAGTAATAAATGTTTTTGAATCTCATCTTTCATGCAGTGAGATCCTCGGTGAGATCCACAGAGTGACCACTGATCTCTCTAAACTGGACTGCTGAAACACTTCCTGGTAACATATACAAAGGTGACTCAACTGCCGCAATCTTGGGCACATTTTGCTATAAATAACAATCCTAACAATACTAAAAACGCTGATCGTGTTTTGTTTTTTCTAAATAGAATACACATAGATGTCAATAACTAGAGTGATGTCACACATGCAGCCCGACTGTCCCAGGAATGGCAATGCTTAGGTGCAAAATAGTCGGGGCCATTTTTTGTTAACAGTTTACCTAACGAATCTGCCATATCTGCGCTCGTGATATACAAAATTTGCTATTCAAATTTTATTTTTTTCATTTCTCTACTTCAAAACATACCTCATGACCTATTAATGGAACAAACTTGATGAGCTTGTTCCAATAAGGAGTAATAAGCCATGGTTAGAAGTAAATAAAAAAAATCTTATGTTTCAGAAAAATAATTTGTACTGTTGGCTTCAACTTGTGTTAGGTAAAGGATTAAAGATGCAATATATAAAGCAATGCTGGGCTATATGAGTCAATTTTCTTTTTTGCATGTAATAACTCCCAATCCTTCAAAAAAATGGGAATAATTGCCTCTGTGTGTGTGTGTGTGGGGGGGGGGGGGGGGTTGGGGGGGGGAGGAAGAGTTGTGGAACCTATATTGAAACCTGGCCTGTATAACTGTATAACTAGCTGGAAAATACACATATCAACTTTGGTTGAAATCAAATAATCCAAACTGGAGATATCAGTCAGAAACCAATTGTTTACAGACGGACGGACGGATGGACGAACGGACGGTCATCATCACTATAGCCCTGACTGTAAACAGTCAGGCTAAAGATGCATTTTGTACCAAAGAAAAAATATTGCTTAAATGGTCCTGGGTGAGGAGGAGGTGGGGGGGGGGGGGGGGGGTTGTAAGGGGAGTCCATTGGCACCATGGGGGTGGGTGGTGGTGGTGTTTGTCTGGGTTTTTAACCACAAACTTTAACCAAAACTGTAAAAAGCATTTGATGAAAGAAAAAAAAGTGCCTAATTGGCCCCTTGGGGGTGCGGGTGGGGGGTTTTGGTATGTGAGTTTAAAAAAGGTTCCGCATGGGGGGAATGTGAGTTTAAAAAAAGATTCCGCATGTAGTGACTGTTAATAGTTCAAAATGCATATTCGAGGAAAGAAAAAAAAAAATGTCTAATTGGGGGGGGGGGGGGGGGGGGGGATAATTTCTGTCTGAATTTTTAACCACAACGAATCGCCCGCATCCACCCGCGTAATATGCAAATTCAGCAGCTGAAAAAATATTATTTTTCGAAAACTTTCAACAAAACCATATCATGTGACCCCTCGTTGGAATGAGCTCATAGAGCTCGTTCCAACGAGGGGTCACATGATATGGTTTTGTTGAAATTTTTTGAAAAATTAAAAAAAATGATTTTTAAAATAATAAATTTTGATATCGTCTGCGTTGGGTAAAGTGTTAAGTGGCCTCAACTGTAAGTAAAACAGAACATTTCTAGAAAATACACAGAAACACAAAAGTGTTCTCATATGATTTGTTTGATGAAAATTGAACTTACTTCATCCACAATGATACAGTCAATACTTAGATGTGCTGACAACATCAGATTACTTCCCATATTGTTGAGTGTGCTGCCAATAATATTAGCATTCTTTAAAATATCACGCTTCATAATTTCTTCATCATTGCGAGATAGAGATATATTCTGTGTTCTCTATCAAATTGGAAGAAAAGAAATAACAGTTAATACAATACATGCCATTGTATCTTACAATAAGAATGTATATCCCCCAATGCAAGTGAAAACATCTAGACAAAATGCAAATATCTAACACTAACTGAGATAATCATGAAACATTTTCATTTTTTGTTTCAACAACACAGTTTATGACTCTCTGATTGGGCGAAATTTTGGTAATGCACTCTGCAACTGGCTTCATAAACAAGAAAATTAAAATATTTGTTTTTGAAACTCTGGATATTTTCTTAAAGCAATTGTACATCAAGTAGGCCTATACACCATTAGTTGATTTAAAAGTAAGAGCAGTACTTGATGATAAATAACATCTTATTATATGTGTGTAAATGGGTAGAAAATCCTGCCAAGCTTTAAGTTTCAACTTCAATCAAAAATGAGTTGAGTGTTTTTTTCCCAACTTGATAAAAATAGGCTATTATTTATTAATGAAGTTCTGATTGAAGCAAGGAAACAAACAGAACACTCTTTTGGTGGGAAGGGGAGGGGAGGGGGGGAGAGAATGCCCATGTATATTATCAAATTCCCCAGTGGCATAGCCCCTGAGTGAGGTCCCAAAAATACCAAATTCTATGATCTTACATGGAGAAGCAACCAAATAGACAGAACATGATGTGAGTTCAAGCACACGTCACATTCTGTGTATATTACACATCCCATGCATTAAAATTCATTTAAATAAAAAATAAACAAATTTTAATTCTGATGTTTAACCCAAAAGTGAAGAGCCCGTTTGTTTGTTTGAAGCTGTATTGATCAAAAGGATGAATAAAAAATCAGAACAACCTTTTGGGAACCAGGATAAACTAGAGATGGTTTGTCATCCGCTATACCCCCACCGTGGCATACTGCCTAGTGAGGGTGACTGAAAGAGGCATTAAAATTTTGTAAGTAACAAGTATTTTGCAAAATCCAATATGGCCACCAGTAGGCCATCTTGAAACCGAGCAGGAAAAAAATTATGTCACGCACTTCCCCTCATCATGTTGATCATTTTTGTGAATTTTCATGAAAATGTTTCTAAAACTGTGGAAGTAGTTCACTCCACAAGTTTACATGTGCAACGAACCGACGACGATGATGACAGACTGACCGACCGACCGGTATAAGCAGGAAAAAGGGAAATGATTGCTACGCCTGGTATGAACATTCAAGAATAAAGTAGTTTGTTTCATCAATTTCTCTTTTCAGTCTAAAGATATGCTGTGATATAATAATATGCTGTTGGAAAGTTTTCACAGAGCTCTTTCCAGTGGTGTATTATGTTACAACAATTTCATACTAGAGACAAATTACTCTTAGGTTTTAATAAAATTATGGACTAGATAATTGTTCTGAAAGAGTTCAATCTATTTTTTAGGCGAACAGCAAGTGAATGAAACGATTGTTCTCTCAATTTCTACCAGTCTACTCAACTCTTTGCAATCACGTCCAGCGCCACCAAAAGTACAGTCTTCAATAAAGTTTTATAATGTTAGAATAGAGCCAAAAATGACTTATACAAGACTGATTTCTGCAAGTTGAGTAAGATGAAAGTGTAGTGGTGGAAGAGTCACCAATTAATTTTTTACTAATTTTTATTCGAAAAGAAGAAATTTCTTCAGATAATCAATTTTTGTGGAAAAAATGAGCCTTATAAGAGACTATAAACAAATCCATTAACAAACTTACACACAAATTCATGTTGGAATTTTTTTACACTGGAGAAAGATTTACAATAAACAGGGCAAGGCTGAGGGTGAAGAACCTTAAATGTGAAAAAAAACACTACAATTCCAGCAAAACCAAGAGAACATTTGAAATGCAGTTAAAAATGAGAACTACATCTTAACCAGAAGACTTTGTACTCACATTTTCATAACTTTTCTCTATCATATGCTTATTCTTCTTCAGTTTTGACAAATCACTGTCTATTTTTCGTGCCTACAATATTTGTTGAAAAAAAAAATCAATGGTTTGGCAGTGATTTCTAGTAAAATTCTTACTAGCTAAATTTATTTATTTATTGGTGTTTACGGTCACATATTTCTGCACAATGACTAATCTTGACTGCAACATGGATATAAAGTCAAGTCCAGCAAATCGTTTATACTCATTTTGTCCACCACAGGCACTGGTGACCGGGTCCTATTTTACCAGTGAAACACACAAGTACTGCTTCCCTTCCAGTGGTTCCCACAGGAACACTGCCAGAATAAATTTAGAATTGTTAAGAGGGAAAACCACATAATTAACAGAGTATCATCTGTTTTCAAGCCACAAACTTTAACTGGCAGAGAGATAAATTATCTTTGGTCATAAAAATTTGTGCCATAAGGCACTCTCACATAAATTGTAGTAGGGCAACCTCATACACACAAATTAATTTAAATTCAAGTGTCATATGAAGCTAAATAACAGATTGTGAAGCCTTTAAGTTCTGGTACCTACACTTCAGAATAGAGCCCAGATATGTGCTTGCAGCACTCAATCAGTTAACAGAAGTGAACCTGTGACTTTAGGGGCAAAACGCCTTTGCACAGGCTTCTAATGCTTCCAAACTGTGAGAAAAAGAAGTTTGTTACAAGATGTACTGGGCATCTGTTTGATGCATAACAGACAACAAAATCACCAAGCTGAGCCTAGTTAAAAAAGAAGCTCATTATATGTGGTGTTAGGTAATGAAGCAATAGTGCAGAAACAGAATATTGTCTGCCATGGATCTGGAAAGAACCAAAAAGAGGAACTTTGATAATGTTACATAAGTCAGCTGATTCACTAACTTGTTACCATGATTACAATTCATATCCATGTGGGAGGAGTACTGACAATTTTGAGGGGATAAGATAGGATCTCTTTTGTAAATGGAATAAAATATGGATGATTTCTCACAGTTTATTAAAATCCTAATGAGCAGAGAATATCTAACCTTTGATTGATACTGACATTAAATAAGTTAGTAAAGTTGTGGGTCTGGATTACAAAATTGTGACAAATTTTAAGCTTGGTCAAAAGTATACTAAAACTTCAAATATGAAGAAGCTAGATTTATTTATTTATTTATTGGTGTTTTAACTCTTTCAACACGAGAGACCGCTTTTCCAGTCCAGCAACATGATACGACATAATTTCATTAAGTAGGATGGCTACTAAGTGAACGTTTGTGGTAAAACAATTAATATTTTCAACAAGCAGCCTGAAGGCTGCATGTTGAAAATATTAATTGCTCTACCCCCAAATAATGGACATGGACTCTTCCAATTTCTGCCATTTAACTGGCATGGAATATATCACAAGTGTTGAAAGGGTTAAGTCATATTTAGCATCTATGGCTATATCATGACTGCAAGATGGGCATGAAGTAAAGTTTAGCCAATCATTTATACCTATGATGTCTGATGTAGAGGACTCCCACCCCAGGTTTAGTGTTACTGTTTCCTATTTTACCAGGGAAACAGAACTGTTTTACCACAGTAAACAAGCACTGCTCCACTTCCCAGGGTTCCCATGGGGGTAGCAGCTAGATAATCACAGAAAGCCTAGCATCCATAAACTTGTATGTTATATCCTTGAGGAACCATTTCTTTTAAAATTCAATCATTTCTGCACTATTGTAACCATTTCACTAACATAATGGCAATATGCAGCCATTACTATTCACAAAAAAAACACCTTTCAAACTTTTTTTTTCAATCTTTGCTTTGCATCCAAAACATAGCTTGTAACCACTAAATGGCACATGCTCATTTAGCATGTTCCAATGAGGGATCATAAGCTATATTTGAGAGGCAAAAAAAGAAAATGTTTTAGTTATTTGAGAATTTTTCTTCCCCAGGGTCATCTGCTGTTCGGTTAGGTAAAAAGTTAACCCGATGGAATCTTCCACGTTAGTTCAAAGAAATTAATTTTATATTTAATTTAAAAGAGAGGCAATTCACAAATATTGAAACACTTTTGATCAATCTGGATTATAATAACTTTATTTTTCTACTGTGGAAATTAAAAGTTCAGTTTAAAAGCCATGGAAGCTGGATATAACCCTTCATCTTTTTTAGGCCAACTTTTCAAAGTCTTATTAATGCCTGATTGTTCTAGTTTCTTCCATTTATCCTGTAACATCAGTTTAGGCCCAGTCAGTGTGACTCAGGCATCTCAGACAACCATTTTATTTTTGTAGACATGGTAACAATGCAAATGCCATGGTTGCTAACTCAAGGCCATGCCACTACATACTGCTGAAAAGCACCACATTTAACTTTTAAACTCTGGTTATAACCACTTCAAAAGTAACAGGTACATCTCTGACAATAGCTACAACCAATATAGAAATGCCTTCATCATCACAACAGAATTTTTCCACTCAGCACAGTTGAGGTGTAAATGAAGCTTCCAAACCTGTTCATGTGAATTCAATACTTATGAAACAACCTATATTCAAAACAACCTAGCTGGCATAAAGTAACAAAAAACTCCTCATTCAAATCTGCCAGTTAATTTGCATTACATTGTTAGTCCTGAACAGATTCAGACCTAAAAGAATTTATCTAGATCACTCCGAGTGAGAGTCTGTAAAGTGAGGGTTATCACATCACATTCTACTAAGGATGATGAAAAAAAAATGAAAAAATTTAAAGTAATTTATATATTTTTTATACTTACCAATGAATGACTCAGACTTAGCTGGTGCTAACTCTTAAATATTAAGGGCCGAATCCCCAAAATTTGCTTCCAAATCAAAAAAACTGATGTCCTGTATGGTCCTCCAAACTTTTGCCTACTGGCACCAAGCCTCATTCTTACAACCAGCGCCTGCTAAATGTTATATAATCAGTGGGGAGGTATGAGTTCCCAACTCATGGGAGGGCCATCCCCGTCTGGGTCATTGTTAAGTATAAAAAATATAAAAATTACTTTAAATTTTTTCATATTTTTATATTGTAACCAATGACCCAGACTTAGCTGAATAGAAAAAAGGCTGGAGGGCCTAGGACATAAAGGAAAATCCAATAAGCTCAATTATATATACAGGAATATCCCCTCAAGAAGAAAAAGAGAGAAAGGATTTACATATGTCTTTCTTGTTTATAAAAAATAAGAAAGACACATTACCATTTAATAATTGAGCATAATAACAGCCATAATCTCTATTAATATCCAGTATAACCCATTATACTAATTCCTTAAAGGAAAGCCAATAGATAAAGATAGTCCAGAGAATGAGACTCTTTATACTCATTTAAAAGTGTCTGAGGATTGTATATTAACGCTCGTATGACACGTGACATATACAAATGCTTCACACTGAGCTACACTTTAAAAATATTACATAAATGAGATAGACGTTAGCTTTACACTTTAAAACCATCCCAGCACCGACTTGGAATTACTGGCTCAGGGGAAGGTATTCCCTTGCTTTTCACTATCAAGCCGGTGATATAAGGGAACACCATCCTACCCCCCAACCCCCCTCCCATTCCCCTTGCTCTGGGTCAAATCACCACAGAACGAAGAGGGCATCAGGACAGAGTCACTGCTGGAACAGAAAACCTACATAACTATAGCTGTAATCGTTTAGTGGGCGACATTCTGAGCAACAGATAACGGACCTAAACATGTAAGGTCGCCAGAAATAGACTCTATATTTCTAAGGTAAAAATTAGTGAAAGTAGAAGGCTATGACCAGTAAGCAGCCTTCATAAGATCCGTAATAGCAATACTGTTAGAATAAGCCCAAGATGTTGACAGCACTTTAACTTCCTGCACTGAAATCTTAAGCACGGACGGCTGATTAGAAGATAAACTCTCATAAGCAGTACGAATAGCTAACTGAATCCATCTAGAAATAGAATGAACAGAAATGTCCTTTCATATGGGAATTAAAGACAGGAAGAAGGGTTTTCACCACCTTCTGATAAACTCTGATCTGCGTTTATAAATACGCATAGCTCTAACTGGACACAGCAAGGGCCTACGGCCATCTGAGTATGGAAGAGCCTTAACGACAATAGGCTCAGGATACTTATTTGGAGCCTCATTCTTAGCCAAAAATCCCACATTAGTAGTTAAAGTAATAGTATTACCAATACTACGATAATGAGAATCATTAATAGACAGAGCATGAAGCTCACTAACACTTCTTGCGGAAGCAAAGGCTAAGAGAAAAGCTGTCTTATATGACAAGAATTTGAAGTCTACAGAGTTCAGAGGTTCAAAAGGAGCTTCTTTCAGCTTCAGTAGAACCCAAGCTAAATTCCATTTAAGAATTAACCTAAGAGTTCTAGGTCTATTTATCGAAAAGTTTTTTACTAACTTAGATAAAGAAATATTAAATCCAACCTGTAAGCTATCATGATGAGCATATGTGTCCGATAGCATAGACCTATAACCCTTAATGGTTACTGGCTGCAGTTTGAGTTTGTCAAACAAGTAGACCAAAAAATTAACAATGTCTGGAATGTAAGGATCAAAAATATCAATAGAATGATCCTTACACCAACAAGAGAAAACCTTCCACTTTGCCGCATAGTTTAGCGAAGAGGAGGCCCTCCTACAGTTAGAAATTGCATCCACTGCTCATCCTGTAAATTTCGCAAACAAGTCTATCATTGGTCGATCCCATTGGTAGCAAGGCAAATGTGATTGAACACTCGCTTGTTGAGAGTCCATTCTGACGGTAACATGTGACCTTTCCGAGAGAGCGAGTCTGCTAGAACGTTCAGACGACCCGGAATATGACAGACCGACAGAAGAACATGATGCTCTAGAACAAACAGAAGAATTATTTCCGTTAGGTCGAATAAAGGAATCGAATGAGTGCCTCCTTGGTTCCGAATGTACGCTACTACCGTCGAATTGCCCAACAGTATTTGAACATGTGAATTCTGAATTATGTTCATCCAATGACGTAGCGCAAGCCAAATTGACATCATCTCTTTGATGTTTATGTGCTTGTTCAGGAACACCGGATCCCAAAGGCCCTAGCACCTCGAATCTGTTGGGCTCAATGTCGTGCCCCAACCTGTTTGACTTGCATCCGTCAAAATCGTAAAAACCGGATCCGGCAGTTGCAGTGGAACTCCCTGAGTCAACCACTGAATATCTGCCCAAGTCTGAATCCTTAGTTTTACTTGGTCCGATAAAACGATATTTGTTTCGAGCGAATGAATCTTCACACTCCAAATTTGAGTGAAAAATATCTGGAGTGGACGTGTGCGCAAGTGGCCCATCGGAATGAGATCCGCTGCCGCTCCGCCCAATCCCATCAGTCGCATGAATTCTCTCGCTGTTACTACGTCTGAATGTAGACAAAAACGAGCATAGCAACTGATTAACTTTGCTCTGGGTAACGGAAGATGAACCAGATTGTTGTGAGTCTCGAAGCTCATTCCCAAGTGAATGAACGACTTGGACGGAGCTAGATCCGACTTCTTTTCGTTTACAATGAAACCAAGACGTCGGAGCAATTGAAGCAGACTCTGAACGTCGTTCTGAGGAACTGTTTTGTTGCCGTACCTCTGAAGAATGTCGTCCAAGTAGGCCGACGTTACCGCAGACGAATGAGCTCGGAAGTAAGCCATTACCGAGTTCATTATTCGAGTGAAAGTCCAGGGCGCTAGACTGAGTCCGAAGCACATCGCTCGGAACTGATAAACGACTCCTAGGACGACGAAGCGAAGGTACTTTCTGAATGCCGGATGTACCATGACATGAAAGCACGCATCCTTAAGATCTATGCTTGATGCATAATCGTCCACTCGAATGCTCGCCCTCACTGATCGAATGGTCTCCATATAGAACATTGGAGCCACGATCAGCCTGTTTATCCAGCTCCGATCTATAACTGGACGGAACGAGCCGTCTAGCTTTGGTACCAAGAACAGGTGACTGCAAAAACCCAGGGATTCCTATGACCTCTATTGCATTCTTCTCCAAAAGAGATTGCACCTCTGATAGAAGTGAATCTCTTTTTTGAAGACAGGACGGAAGCTGAGTCCAGCGCGGACTTCGTGTTAGCGGAGGTTTTTCTCGGAAAGATAGCTTTAGGCCATCAGAGATAACCTCTTTTACCCATCGGTCGTCTGTAATTGACAACCAAGCCTTCCGCCCACTGGACCGCAATAGAGGTCCTGACCATCACCTCCTGGACCTACGAGGCCTACGGGAAGAGAAACTATGTTCTCCCAGTCCAGCGCCTCGTCTTGTCGACCTAGGGGCATCTGATCGGTTGTCTTGGCCAGAACCACTTCCTCTACCTGAGTCGCTGCTCTGATGGTCTCTAAAGTAAGAGCTGGAGGATTTTTTATATCCTTTATAGGAGCTTCCCCTGGACATACTCGAACCAGAAGCTCCTGCTTTACTCTTTTCTGCTGAGTCAGATCTTTTAGAAACCGACTTAAAAAGCAGAGAATCTGAAGCTTTCTTGGTAATCTGGTCATAGATTAAAGAAAGCTTACCATCAAAGAGAAAATCCCCAGAAACCGAAGTGACTCAAAGAGAGTTTTTCACCTTTGAATCCACTATAGTGGATGAAACCAGGGCAGCATCACGTCTAGCCAACTCCAAATTAGCCACTGATAGGGCGGAGTTATACGGGGAGAATGCAACAGCCCTAGAAAGAACTCTTAAGGAAGAGCGAACGTCCTCGAATTCTTTACCGTCGAGACATTGAGTAACGCTTTAGTAAGGTGATCTGCATATGACAATGCATCTAAATTCGCTCTATTAGATGAAATCGTCGTCTCCAAAGTGCTAGGGAGAATAGAAAAAGACGAAGGCAGGGACAAGTCGAAGTCCTCAGCCTGATCGTCCAAACGCAGAGGAACTCTCGGTATGCCTTGTCCTGCCATTGCAAATCTTTTACTACTATTGATGAACGGCAGATGTAGAGCAAGTTGAGATAAGAAATTGTTTTTGCCTGTCTTTGAGGCTAAATTAAAAATAGTGTCATTAAGCAATTCAAACGTCCGTGAGACATTGCTGGACTGGACCAGATAATCAGGAACATCTTCCTTAATCCGGCCAAAAAAGTCAGTATCCAATGACGCTATCAGTCTCTTATCCTTTGTCGCAGCAACCTGGTCCGATGGAACAACGTCTGGAAGGTGTTGACGGATAAACTCCATCGCCACCTTATGTTGTTCCAAAAGGGAAAAATCCAGCTCCGTAATTTCCCTTTCACCATCTGAGAGGACCAGATGAGAATCTTGGTGGTCCCTTTCTGACCTTGCATAGGAATGAACAGACCCAGCTTCATCCGACAGTTCCTGATCCGAAACTGATGTAGGATGTTCCGTAGGTTGCTGGGATGCTGCGATGAGCTGCACTATCTCCGATAGCAAGTCTGTCATGGAGGCCTGTGGAGCAGCAGTCCTCTGTTGCTTAGCCGCTGGAAGCTTTTGGGACGGTGTGTCCAACATAATTCTTTTATGCGAACGTCCCAATTGATGAGGCCTCGTGTCCCTGGATACTGGACGGTGTGACCTAGACAACATGGAATCCTTTGTCAGTGAAGCAGGCTGCATATCTGAGGTCACAAAGCCAAGGTGCGGTCATGTGTGCTGATATGCTGAAGAGGAAGCCAATAGACTAGCCGATGCCGGCTGTCTATAAGATGGAGCGTCCTGAACAGGATGTGTGGACGTATGCTCCGACTGACGAACATTTTGAACAACAACATTCGGCCCCAGATGCTGTGGTAAGGAAGAGGGACCTCTCTCGCACATGGTCCGAGATGACCTGAACGAGCTTACTACCGAACTAACTGGCATCCTCTGTTCCGTCCTCCATTCCGTCGTCGCAGGGTGTGCGTGATCCGAGATTATAGTGCTCGCAACACCCTTTTTCCTCTCCTGGACTGCAACAGACTTACCCGACGTCCCACCACCCATATGAGGAATGACAGATCCACCAGTCGAGCTAGCTGGCGACAAGGCCATAAATCCATTTTGGGACCTAGGCACTTGTCTAATTTCATTAAGCACATTTGCCGCTAGCTCTTCATTAATTTGCAGCACACTTCAAGACGACATCACGGAAACATCACCATGTTCTTGTTCCTCTGAAAAAGAAACTGAAAAAGAAAATGAAAAACTAGAGTGACCTTGTGGTGAGAGAACAGGCATCGATCTCTCACCACTAACAATGTACCGTGACACACGTCTCCAACATTTGTCATCCCAATTGGCACAAACTGAACAAGAGTTAGTGCGAGTACAATGACTACAGCAAACACAATGAGCATGAGAATCCGAGGAAGACTTCCTCGATTTACAATTTGAACAAAATTCTTTCATAATTACAAAATATTATTAAGCCGTAGTACTCGCACTAACCCTCAATATTACAAAGATACATAATAATAATAATACAATCCATAACAAAATTTTGAAAAATAATTCCTAAAAAATAGTTTTTCGAAAAATTTTGACATGAGCCCAAGTTCCCAATGGGAACGATGAGCCCAAATGGATCCCAAAAAAGCCTAAGTGTGGACAAAATTTTTTAAACAAACTAAAAAATTAATGTTACATTTACGGAGTAAATTAATGTATCTGACTACATATCTAACCTAACAGATGACAAGGAAAGTAACTGTTGTCAACGTAAACAAAAGTCTAAAAAAACCAGAAACAAGACTCCAGGCACTGAAAAACACAGCCCGAAGTCAGTAACAGATTCTTAAACTATCCAATGTAAAGCAGAATCTTTCTCAGAAGAAACTGCAATACATCAGATGGTAGATGCATGACCAAAAACGCCTAAACACCCCAAGGGTGAGGATGTAACCATGGGGATAACAGAATAAACATTCTGTAACCAAGTTAAACTCCCAAGAAATTTTCAAGAAATTTTTTTTATAAATGTTCCAAAAGCATGGGAGATTAACTAGGGGGGTTTCAAGGAAGGGGAGAGAGGAAACACTTAACATATAAGTTACAGCCCTGAGCACATCCAACCACTGTTTCTTCCTCTCATCCTCTTATTGCATCCTTGGATCCACCATTTCCATCATGATATTGTGTCTGGCATCATTTTAACTGAGATTTATAAGCACAAAAGTCAGTGAGATGTTACTAACAGAAGGGCCAAACAAAGAATGAGGCATGGCGCCAATTTTGATACTTCCTTGACACTGTGCATGCGCAGTAGGCAAAAGTATGGAGGACCATACAGGACATCAGTTTTTTTTATTTGGATGCAAATTTTGGGGATTTGGGGGGCAAAATTTGTGTTTGGCCCTTAATATTCAAGAGTTAGCACCAGCTAAGTCTGGGTCATTGGTTACAGTATAAAAATATATATTTTCATTCAACCCTCTGAGCCCTCAAAATTATCTTTCAAAAATTATAAATTCAAAGTAATTTGTATATTTTTTATACTTTCCAATGGCCCAGACTAGCTGGTGCTAACTCCAAAAAATAATCCAGGGCCAAACACACATTTTGCCCCCCAATCCCAAAATTTGCATGCAAAACCGAAAATTTAATGTCCTAACTGGTCCTGTGCAGTATCCAGGAAGACATCGAAATTGGCGCCAACCATCATTCTTTCTAAAATTGCCTGCTAAATGTTGTAAACAGCAGGGAGGTATGAGTGCCCACTCATGGGAGGGTCATACCCATCTGGGCCATTGGTAAGTATAAAAAATATACAAATTACTTTGAATTTATTTATTATATTTTTATAGAACAACCAATGGCCCAGACTAGCTGAATCGTAAAAAGGCTGGAGGACCTAGGACATAAAGGAAAATCCAATTACTCAATCACTTCATAAAGGAGATCTCCTACAGGAGAATAAGAGAGAAAGGAATTAAATATGTCTTTCACTTTTACGAGAAACAAGAAAGACATAACACAAACAATGTAATTGAGAATTACTTATTATATAATTCTCCATTTAATGCTAGCATAACCCATTATGCTAATTCGGTGAAGTGGAGCCAATATATAAAGACAGTCCAGAGAATGAGACTCTTTATACTCATTTAAAAGTTTTAAAAAACAATACATAAATGAGACATATTATTTGCTTCACACTAAGCTACACATTAAAACCATCCCGGCCCCGACTCAGAGCTACTAACACCGGAGGAGGTCTTCTCTTGCTTTTCACTATAAAGCCAGATGATCATAAGGGGTACACAGAACGAAGAGGGCAGCGGAACAGCGTCACTGTTGGAACGGATTGCCTAAATAACTATAGATGTAATCATTTAGTGGATGACATTCTGAGCAACAAAAAGAGGACCTAAACATCTAAGGTCACCGGAGATGGACTCTAAATTTCTAAGGTAAAACTTGGTACATGTAGAGGGCTGTGTCCAGTATGCAGCCTTCATGAGATCAGTAATGGCTATACTGTTAGAATAAGCCCAGGAAGTGGACAGCACTCTAACTTCATGCGCTGATAGCTTATTTACAGAACGCCGATCTGAAGATAGATTTTCATAGGCGATGTGTATTGCCAGCTGAATCCATCTAGCAACAGAATGAACAGAAATATCTCTTCTGCTAGAAATTAAAGAAAGAAAGTAGCGTTTCCTTCCTTTTCTTATAAACTCTGATCGGCGTTTATATATACGCATAGCCCTGACTGGACACAGTAGCGGTCTACGGTTGTCCGTAGATGGCAGAGCCTTAATGGTAATAGGCTCCGGCCATTTATCTGGAGCCTGATTCTTAGCCAAAAATCGCACACTACGGTAGTGAGATTGGTCAACAGATAAAGTATGAAGTTCACTAACTATTCTAGCGGATGCAAAGGCTAAGAGAAATGCCGTTTTATAGGTCAAGAATTTGAACTCTACAGCGTCGAATGGCTCAAACGGAGCTTCTTTAAGCTTCAACAGAACCCAAGCCAAATTCCACTTAGGAATTAATCAGAGGATTCTAGGTCTATTGACAGAGAAATTTCTAACTAGTTTGGATAATGAAGCATTAGATCCAATTGCCAAGTTATCATGATGAACGTAAGTGTCTGATAACATAGACCTATAGCCCTTAATAGTGACGGGCTGCAGTTTGAGATCGTCAAACAAGTAGACCAGAAAGTTTGCAATATCCGGTATGGACGGACCATTTTCGTCTATCGACCGATCCTTACACTAACAGAAGAAAACCTTCCACTTTGCTGCGTAATTCAACGAAGAGGAGGACCTCCTGCAGTTAGAAATTGCGTCCACTGCTCGTCCTGTAAATTGCTTGCCATGCAAGAAGGACCGCACAGTGGAAATATGTGAAGGTTGAGACCTTCCGGGTTGTGATGCAGAGCGCATGACTTCCCCTGATAAAGAAGGTCCCCTCGCGGAGGAAGCGTCCGGGGAACATCCCATAACAGACACCTGAGAAGATTGATCCACGGTTTCTGTGATGACAGAGGTGTTACTAGAAGAATTTTGCAATGAGACTGTTTGATCTTTAACAGAATCTGCTGAATCAACAGAGTTGGAGGATACTCATATCCTATCATTCCGTCCCATTTGATTGACAGAGTGTCTATTGCATATGCTCGATGGTCTGGACATGGCGACACATACGTCTGTAACTGATTGTTCAGATGTGTCACAAACAGATCTATCATGGGTCGATCCCACTGGTAGCAAATCTGTCTGAATACATGCTTGTTGAGCGTCCACTCCGATGGCAACAGGCGACCTTTCTGAGATAGTGAGTCTGCTATTATGTTCAGATGACCCGGTATATGATGGACAGAGAGTTGAACATTACGATTCAAGACATACAGGAGAATGTTTTCCGTTAGTTCGCATAACAGAATTGAATGAGTGCCATCCTGGTTCTTGATGTACGCTACAACTGTCGAGTTGTCCGACAATATCTGAACGTGAGCGTCCGCTAGAATGTGAATCCAATTCTGTAGCGCTAACCATATTGACATCATTTCCTTGATGTTTATGTGTTTTTCTAGGAACCAAGGGTCCCAAAGACCGTGACACTTCAAGTCTGTCGGGCTCGGGGTCGCACCCCAGCCCATTTGACTCACATCCATCATAATCGTGAAAGCCGGATCCGACAGTAGCAGCAGAACTCCCTGAGTTACCCACTGCAGATCTGCCCAAATCTGAACCCTTTGTTTTACTTGGTCTGTTAAAACAATACTGGTTTCGAGCGAATGCGTCTTCACACTCCAGTTCTGAGTAAAGAAAATCTGGAGGGGACATGTGCGTAGATGGCCCATCGGAATAAGATCCGCAGCCGCTCTGCACAGCCCCATCAGTCGCATGAATTCCATCGCTGTTATTGTGTCCGAGTGTAGACAAAAGCGGGCATAACAACTGACTAATTTGGGTAACGGCCGACGAACCAGATTGTCGTGAGTCTTGAAGCTCATCCCCAAGTGAATAAACAACTTGGACGGAGCTAGATCCGACTTCTTCTCGTTTACGATGAAGCCGAGACGTCGGAGCAATAGAAGCAGACTCTGAACATCGTTCTGAAGAATAATTTTGTTGCCGTATCTCTGAAGAATGTTGTACAAGTAAGCCGATGTTACCATAGACGAATGAGCTCGGAAGTAAGACATTACCGAGATCATTATTTGAGCGAAAGCCCAAGGAGCCAGGTTCAGACCGAAGCACATCACTAGGAACTGATACACTTTCACTTGTACGGCGAACCGCAGGTACTTTCTGAATGCCGGATGTACCAGGACATGAAAGTATGGATCTTTTAGATCTATGCTTGCCGCATAGTCGTTCACTCGAATGCTCGCTCTTACCGACCGAATGGTCTCCATGTAGAACTTCAGAGCCTCTTTATTCAGCTCAAGTCTATTGGCAGTCGGAACGAGCCATCTGGCTTCGGTACGAGGAACAGGTGACTGTAGAAATCTTGAGAATTTTGATTCTCGACGACCTCTATTGCTTCCTTTGGTAAGAGAGCCTGCGCCTCCACTAGGAGAGACTCTCTTTTGCAAGGATTTGATGGAAGATTTGTCCAGCGTGGACATCTTGTTAGTGGTGGTTTCGCTCGGAATGTTTGCCGTAGACCATCCGAGACTACACTTCTCACCCACTGATCTTCCGTAATTGTTATCCAATTTTTCATGAAGCTTGATAACCTTCCGCCATAAGGTCGTGACCATCACCTGTACGACCCGCGAGGCTTACGGGAGGAGAAACCACGTCTTCCCCACAAAGAGCCTTGACTCGTCAGCTTAGAGGCATCTGACCGATAGTCCTGCTCAGAACTACGCACCTTTCCCGAGTCGCTGTATTGACAACCTCCAGAGTAACTATAGGAGGCATTCCTATACCCTCGCAAGGAGTCCCCTTTTGACGATTTCTGTCTGGGATGTCCTCCTTTACTCTTTTCTGCTGATGCGGGTCGATGAGACGCCGGCTTAGAAGCCGAGTATTAGATGCTTTCTTAGTAGCCTGGTCATAAACCAGAGAAAGCTTGTCGTCAAATATAGTATATCCAGAAACTGAAGCGACTCGGAGAGAGTTTTTCACCTTGTCATCCATCAAAGATGACGATGCAAGGGCACCATCACGTCTGACTAATTCCAAATAAGCCAATGTTAAGGCGGAGTTATAAGTGGTAAACATAATTGCACTGGAAAGAACTCTTAAAAAGGTATGAACGTTCTCAAATTCCTTCCCGTTGAGACGTTGCACCATAGCTCTTGTAAGGTGATCTGCGTAAGACATAGTGTCCAAATTCGCTCTATTTGAAGAAATTGCTGTCTCAATTGTGTTTGAGCGAATTGTGAATGACCCAGGCAAGGATACCTCTAGATCCTCGGCCTGCTCATCCAAACACAGAGGAACTCTCTGTACATCTTCCCTGACTGTTTTAAATGTGGTCCAAGAAACGGTAAATTTATGGAAGATGATGATAAGAAATCGCCTTTCTTCTTCCCACTGGAGAGCTTAAAAATGGTTCGTCTAAATGGCCGAAGGCCTGCGACACCTGCCTAGACTGAACTGGAAAAGAAAGAACCTCCTCCTTTGTCCGGATAAAGTCTGCGTCTAACGACGCCAGCGGTTTCTTTCTAGTTGTCGCAGCATTCTGATTGCCGGAACAAATTCAGGGTAGTACTGATGGATTAAATCCATCGCAACCACGTCTTGTTCCGAAAGTGAAGGGTAATCTTCTTCCATATCCCTTTCACCATCCGAGAGAATCAGTTGTGAATCTCGGTCTCCTGTATCTGAATGAACAGATGACTGGACCGACCCAGCACCGTCTGACAGCTTAGGTTTTGAGACTGCCGTAGGCTGCTCTTGCACTTGCTTGGATGCTGTGATCAGCTGCGCAATCTGCGACAGCAAGTCCGTTACAGAGGCCTGAGAAGCAGCAGTCTTCTGTTTCATCGTCGCTTGCTGCTCCTGGGACGGTGTGTCAGAGATGGCTCTTTTCTCCGAACGTCCTGATGAATGAGGCCTCATCTCCCTAGCTACCGGATGGTCTGACTTCGCAGACGACGAGTGGTCCCTTCTTGGCGATTCATGCTGGATATCTGAAGTCGGGTAGCTAGGATGCTGTCATGTGTGCTTGGTATATGACGTTGTAGAAGCCGTAACTGCAGCCAAGGCTGGCTGCGATCTATGTGGAGCGTCCCGAACGGAAGGTTTGGACATATGATCCGACTCACACAAGTTTTTTATGATAAGATCTGGCCCCAGATGCTGCTGGGAAAGAGAGGGACCTCTCTTGCTCACGTTCCTCTCAGACCTGGCCGAGCTTCCCACGGTACATGCAGGCTTCTTCCTCTGTTCCGACAGGAGCCCAAGTTCCCAAACGGAACAGACGAGCCCAAGGGTATCCAGATAGAGCCTAAGTGTGGACAAAATTCCAAAAATTATTGATACACAACCGGAATAACATAATATGTATCTTACAACAATCCTACGGTAATATAAATAGGAAACTACATATATTTATAACATGTTGCCACAATGAAAACAGCGTCACAAGAAAAACCGGAAACAAGACCCCAGGCACTGAATCCGAGGTCAGTAACAGATTTTAAACTATCCGATGTAAAGCAAGATCTTCAGATGAAGAAAAAACGATACATCGGATATAAGATGCATGACTCAAAATGCCTAAAGACCCCTAGGGTGAGGACGTAACCATAATATTATACAGAATAAACATTCTGTATAATACGTCAAACTCCCAAGAAATTTATAAAAAAAAATTTCAATAAAATAAGCCAAAAAGTGTGAGAGTTTAACAGGAGGGCTTCAAGGAAGGATAGGGAAGGAACACTTAACAAACAGTGGAAAAATCATTAGCAAGAATGATGACGTCAGGCCCATGTCCCGAAATTGGGAAACATGAAATAATTTTGATAAAAATTATAAAGTTACAGCCTTGAACATTTCCAACCACCGTTGTTCACTTCCATCATCCAATTATGTCCTTGGATCCACCAATTCTACCATTGATTTGTGTCTGGCATCATTAAAACTGAGATTTAAAAGCACAGATGTCAGTTTGTTGTTACTGACTGGAGGGCCAAACAAAGAATTAGCACCATCTAGTCTGGGCCATTGGTTGTTGTATAATAATATGAGATTTACATGTTCTGACATTTATTACCATTAAAATGACTACTTGGAAAACATATACTGTTATTAAAAAAAAACATATTAAATTATTGTACTCTTTTCATCCTATGTTGTGCCATAAACTTAGCCGTTTGAATCTGTGAGCTCACTTTTCTGGCCCAGGATCATGATACGCCATAATTTCATTACGTAGAATGGCTGCCAAGTGAATATATGGGAAAGACCAATCAATATTTTCAATGTGCAACCTCACGGCTGCATGTTAAATATACGAAATAGTCTACCCCCAAATAATGAATATGAACTGACATGGAAGCTGCCTCCAGAATTCAAAGGGTTAAAGCAGAACTGCCATGACTACTTGTTTTCAGAATCAACTAATTGTTCTTCATAATTGTAACATCACCCTAGTCTTGACTATTGAGACTGAGTGGTTCAGTGTTCGTAGAGTGTATGTCCAGTGTTTTTCTCTTTGTTCTTTTTGGTGGGTGGCCGTCAACATTGTTTATAACAGTGATGTTCGACTCTGATGAATCTAAAAGAGGAGTAAGATGTAGTGCTAATGGACATTACACTAGTTCTGCTAATCATTCTTGTTGGTTCGGTAGCCATATCTCTCTAGGTAATAAAATCATGAAACAAGGGCTATGCAAAGCATGTGCCACTGCCCCCGACCTGTAGGCATGTCTGAAGTCACCTTAAAGGTATTGTAGGACAGAAAAATTATCTACGTCAAAAGAGTAAAAACAGAAAATTTTTCTAAGCCCAAATGAGAAAAGGACCATAACTCTGGGTAAAATTATTGGATGTAACCTGTTCCTTGTGCATATCTGTTCCGCCATGCGGGTCCATCAGCATACCAAAGGAAATCAAAATCTGACCAATGGCTTTGAAATTACAATGTAAGTGTACCCTACAGGTACACTTTCACCTTTATTTCAAAACTGGTCATCATAGTTGATTGTGAATCAATTAATTGTCCCTGTTATATACCCAATATAACATAAAGACTAAATATCAAAATACTTTGAACCCCATTAAATAGAATTGGAAGTGGGTTCACATCAAACTCCTAATTGTTAATTTTAATCAGTAGTTAATACACAGTGATGGAAAATAACATGGACAATGCGATATTGGTTTGTTTTTTTAGCCAGTCTTGGGGATTATCATGTTTTACTAACCACTTAACTTGAATGAAAAATTTATCAGGAGAAATGCTGTTTCCTTATGTTGTCATTTATAACATATTCCATAATCTCGAACTGCACAATTTATTTATTTATTGGTGCTTAAGGTCACATATTTCTGCACAATGGTTAATATCATGAGGACAGATTTATGGGTGGTGGAAGCCAGAGTACCCAGAGAGAACCATCGAGCAATGGTGAGCAACTGTCAGCTTCCCAACATACTAACTGCACACACAAGCAGGGTTAGGTTAGCATTGGTTGAAAACAAGGGCCGCACCATCAACGTGCAGTACAACTTAGTACACAACACCACAGTGCCCCCACGTGGGCAATGGGTGTGAAGTGTCTTGCCCAGGGACAATGCGATTGCTGCAGGTGAGATTTGAACCAAGGACCTCTCGGCTCACAGTCTGCACCTTAACCTGCTGAGAAACACGCCCTCCTTGGATTGCACAAAATGTGACATTTTCCAGATAGACATGTCACAGATAGACATGTCACAGATAGATGCTTCCCAGATATGTGAATCCAAGATGGATGCTTCCCGGATGAAGGATATGTTACACAGTAAATGGAAGATACATGTAACAGGTTTGTGATCTCAATCTTCTACAGAGTACCATATTACATAGCAAAGTATCTAATATATATATAGATCTTGGATATCATCTTAACTTTTCTAATTGCTATGTTTCTACTTTCTTGGCATACTTGAGAACCCAACAAGCAAATCTATAGGTCATAGACTGTATATGTGCTGGCTGGATGCTCAAGTTTCTGTTGGTCAAGAAAGTAGAGGTAAAGCTACAAAATTTAGAGAACAGACAATACTTGTGTCTCATCAATGTGGGTTCTTTCCAACAACAGGTGCATGAACACAATGCAAAGATAACTAAGAACTTTATAAGTACAACCACGCTCATCAAACAAGAATCTAAAATAAATATATAAGGTTATTAAAAAAAATTCTTGTTTCTCAGGCTCCAACCTCGTCAATGAAAACCTGCCTTATCACTTCATTTTTTTATCAGCAAAACTCTCCAGTGATACTATTTTGAACTTATATGATGCAAAATTTAACCAATTATATCTTGTTTGACAGAGATCAGAGAGCTCTGTCAAACAAGATATAGTTGGTTAAATTTACAACTGCATTATGGGAAACTTCCAATTCTGAAAACATTGTTTTTTTCCACATAATAGAGCAATTTGAAATATTTCTAATACCATCTAGTTACAGAACTGTTGCGCATTAACAAATACAAAAAAAGAAAAAAGCCTCCCGGTCTCATCATAAAACTGAAGCAAAACTGCCTGAGAAACAAGCCTGAAAATAAGCAATCTGTCATTTGCAGAATGAGGTCCCTAGAGGGTGAATTTGCAGATGCTATCCCATACTGTGGGCAAATTTATCCTCTGGGTACCTCCTTCTGTTTAGGTTTGAGACTCTGATTCAGATTGAGGTTCACAGAGGGTAAATTTAGTGATGCTACCCTGCTGTGCAGGGTAGCATCACCAAACAAGTGTTTGACCACCGAGGTGGTATTAGTCCCCTACGTCGCTTTTGTGACATAAGGTGTTTTTGTCACAGAAGACACTAGAGTATATAAGCATCTTGGATTTTAAAAAAAAAATATTGAGCGTGCATAATCCCCTCACAACCCTTTATCCATGTACCATATATGAAAGGCGTAGCTTGAACCATGTTGGAGGGAGGGGTGGTAACATAAAATAGAGAAAAAAGCTTAAAAAAACACAACAAAAATGGCCGCCATTCTGCCATCTTGGATTTTGAAAAATAAATATTGACTGTGCATCATCCCCTCAGAACCATTTATCAATGTACCAAATATGAAAGGTGTAGCTTGAAGCATATTAGAGGGAGAGGTGGTAAAAACAGACAGACAGACAAACAGACGGACAGACAGACAGATGTTAGATTTTGAAAAAAAAATATTGAGCGTGCATAATCCCCTCACAACATCCTTATTCCATGTACCATATATGAAAAGTGCAGCTTGAACCATGTTGGAGGGAGTAGTGGTAACATAAAATAGAGAAAAAAGCTTAAAAAACACAACAGAAATGGTTGCCATGGCGCCATCTTGAATTTTGAAAAAAAAATATTGAACGTGCAACATCCCATTACAACCCTCTATCCATGTGCCAGATATAAAAAGTGTAGCTTGAACCATGTTGGAGTGAGGGGTGGTAACATAAAATAGAGGAAAAAAGCTTAAAAAACACAACAAAAATGGCCGCCATGCCGCCATCTTGGATTTTGAAGAAAAAATATTGAACATGCATCATCCCCTCCCAACCCTCTATCCATGAGCCAAATATGCAAAGTGTAGCTTGAACCATGTTGTTGGGAGGGGTGGTAACAGGAAAATAGAGAAAAAAAGCTTAAAAAACACAACAAAAATGGCTGCCATTCCGCCATCTTGGATTTTGAAAAAAAAATTTTGAGCGTGCATCATCCCCTCACAACCCTTTATCCATGTACCAAATATGAAAGCTGTAGCTTGAACCATGTTGGTGGGAGGGGTGGTAACATCAAAATAGAGAAGAAAAGCTTAAAAAACACAACAAAAATGGCTGCCATTCCGCCATCTTAGATTTTGAAAAAAAAATTTAAGCGTGCATCATCCCCTCAGAACCATTTATCCATGTACCAAAAACGAAAGGTGTAGCTTGAACCATGTTGGTGGGAGGGGTGGTAACATCAAAATAGAGAAAAAAAGCTTAAAAAACACAACAAAAATGGCCGCCATCCTGCCATCTTGGATTTTGAAACAAAATTTTGAGCATGCATCATCCGCTCAGAACCATTTATCCATGTACCAAATATGAAAGGTGTAGCTTGAACCATGTTGGTGGGAGGGGTGATAACATGAAAATAGGGAAAAAAAAGCTTAAAAAACACAACAAAAATGGCCGCCATTCCGCCATCTTGGATTTGGAAAAAAAAATTTGAGCGTGCATCATCCCCTCAGAACCATTTATCCATGTACCAAATATGAAAGGTGTAGCTTGAACCATGTTGGTGGGAGGGGTGGTAACATGAAAATAGAGAAAAAAATGCCGCTCAGGATCACAGATCCAATGTCGAGTTGTGACCTTGACCTTTGACCAGGCGAGTCCAAGGTCAATAGGGTTCTTCCTCGCACCAAGGCCAACACACCTATGAAGTTTCATGACTCTAGGTTGAACCACTATCAAGTTCTCATCCGGAAACCAATTGTTGCGATATACTATGTTCAAGGTCACTGTGACCTTGACCTTTGACCTGGTGAGTCCAAC
Organism: Pictodentalium vernedei; assembly: GCA_031216915.1. Taxonomy (NCBI): domain Eukaryota; kingdom Metazoa; phylum Mollusca; class Scaphopoda; order Dentaliida; family Dentaliidae; genus Pictodentalium; species Pictodentalium vernedei. The sequence goes on from CM062296.1 coordinate 484,301,143, forward strand.
ATCAATAGGGTTCTTCCTCGCACAAAGGCCAACACGCCTGTAAAGTTTCATGGCTCTAGGTTGAACCACTATCAAGTTATCATCCGGAAACCAATTGTTGCGATATACTATGTTCAAGGTCACTGTGACCTTGACCTTTGACCTGGTGAGTCCAAGATCAATAGGGTTCTTCCTCGCACCAAGGCCAACATACCTATGAAATTTCATGACTATAGGTTGAACCACTATCAAGTTATCATCCGGAAACCAATTGTTGCGATATACTATGTTCAAGGTCACTGTGACCTTGACCTTTGACCTGGTGAGTCCAAGATCAATAGCGTTCTTCCTCGCACCAAGGCCAACACACCTATAAAGTTTCATGACTCTAGGTTGAACCACTATCAAGTTATCATCCGGAAACCAATTGTTGCGATATACTATGTTCAAGGTCACTGTGACCTTGACCTTTGACCTGGTGAGTCCAAGATCAATAGGGTTCTTCCTCGCACCAAGGCCAACACACCTATGAAGTTTCATGACTCTAGGTTGAACCACTATCAAGTTATCATCCGGAAACCAATTGTTGCGATATACTATGTTAAAGGTCACTGTGACCTTGACCTTTGACGTAGCGAGTCCAAAATCAATAGGGTTCTTCCCCTCACCAAGGCCAATCTACCTATGAAGTTTCATGAATGTGAGTTGAACCATTATCAAGTTATCATCCGGAAACCAATTGTTTAAGATTTACTATGTTCAAGGTCACTGTGACCTTGACCTTTGACGTAGCATGTCCAAAATCAATAGGGTTCTTCCTCCCACCAAGACCAACCTATGTATGAAGTTTAATGAATGTGAGTTGAACCACTATCAAGTTATCATCCGGAAACCAATTGTTTACGCCCGCCCGCCCGCCCGCCCGACCGCCCGCCCGCCCGCCCGCCCGCCATTCACCAAACTATAAGTCGAGTTTGACTTCGTCACAACTCGACTAAAAAAGCTAAAAAAACACAACAAAAATGGCCGCCATTTCGCCATCTTGGATTTTGAAAAAAAAATTTTGAGCGTGCATCATCCCCTCAGAACCATTTATCCATGTACCAAATATGAAAGGTGTAGCTTGAACCATGTTGGTGGGAGGGGTGGTAACATGAAAATAGAGAAAAAAAGCTTAAAAAACACAACAAAAATGGCCGCCATTCCGCCATCTTGGATTTTGAAAAAGAATTTTGAGCGTGCATCATCCCCTCAGAACCATTTATCCATGTACCAAATATGAAAGGTGTAGCTTAAAGCATGTTGGAGGGAGAGGTGGTAACATAAAAAACAGACAGACAGACAGATGGACAGACAGACAGACAGACAGACAGACAGACGGACGGACGGACGGAGTGCAATCCTATAGTCCCCTTATGGTTCCCATAGGGGACTAATTAACTCTCTGGGAGCCTCATTTTGCAGATGACAGTCTTCTTATTTCCTGGCTTGATGAGAAACAACAAAATTTTTTCATAGGCCTAATCCCCAGTGATAATAAAAAAAACATTTAAAACAAATATCTATTGAGAAGCTACTATATATTATTGCTTCTGTATCATATGGCATCTAAATGGAAAACATTTGTATTATATGCATCTATCTCAGACAAGCCTTTTTGGGGAGCATCCGTTTGAGATGCATCTCTTGGGAAAACGTCCATCTGTGACATGTCTATCTGGAAAATGTTTAACCAGGAATGTCCCTGTGAAATGTCTATCTAGGATATTATCTATAGAGAATATTAAGACAATAAAGTGATCTGGTTTGTCGTATTCCATCAAGATCATGAGGTCATATCGCCAGATCACACAAGCCGCCAAAGGTGGCGAGTGTGATCTGGTGATCTGACCTGGTCTTTGGTTGAATGTTAATTGACTTTTGATAATGTGCTGAAGTTATTTTCAGATATCGACTGCTAAAGGTTTCATCGAGCTGCTTCAAATATAGAAGCTGAAATTGGAGAAGTTTTTTATCAACTGTTTATGTACAGATTTGCTTCTTCCGATACAGAAGCTGAAGTAGCTCACTTTTATTTATATCTACGGTCTGTATAATTCCACAAGCCACAGACAACCTGATAGACTCCATACCCTGTGTTTGGTTAATACATCGGGCCATACATGAGATGATGGAGGACCCATTTCAATATAACTGAGTATTGTCATCTCGCCAAACTTAAGTTTCTCAGGAGAGCAGAGTTGTGTTGTATGAACATAAGTGATCCAAAAAAACCAAAGCAAACACTCATTACAATAGATTTGTAAGTGACTTTATTCACGTTATACACCTACATACATGCATGAATACATGAGATATATACACAAATGTATCAAAGTATTCATTCCCTGAATTCAAATTTCGAGGAATTCCACAATATCCAACTTCCATTCCAAACTGCCTGTATGAGTAGACTTTCCATATACTGGGAGTACTCTTAATATCACTGTGCCTTATATACAACAATTACATGTAATTAAGGACTGTTTAGCTGAATATTTCAGGGTATGACATGCAATGCTTACAATGGCTGACACATACAGAAGAAAGTTAGAGAAAACTGTTCTGACGTTTTTTTTAAATAGGCCAGTTGATTTTTTCGTTAATTTTTAAAAACTGAAGCCAACCATTTATCAGTTATATCATCCATCTCTACTATCTGCTCCAAATTCCCTTTGAATTGACTGGTCAGGTTAAAATTTTCACTGAAGTCAGAGACTTTTTTTTCAAATACAGCAGGTTGATTTTTCCATTACTGTAATTTTTAAAACAAGAAGCCAACCATTTTTTAGGTAATATCATCAATCTCTAATATATGCTCAGACTGGGTATGGGGCCAATATCCTGCTCCTGTTGTTACTCTAGATTGACCCCTGTCAGATTAAAGTTTTTACTGAAGTCATGGTAACAAAATTCATGGAAATTAGCAAATAAATTATTATACAGCAATCAAAATACCTCTTCATGTTTTCCTCTCTGTTTAGCCATTTCAAATTCCTTGGATCTTAGATTTATTCTATTTATGAGAGTTTCTAGTTCCCCTCTTACACTAGCTGGTATACATGCCATCTTTTCTTGAGTTAGTTCTGAAAAATAAAACAAAAACATGCCACAAGGTCTTACCATGAGTTAATCAAAAGTGAGTGACCGGTCACATGAATCTGCTTATAATAGTTGAGTGATAAGCAAGCAGTAAGAATCACTCGAGTCTCTAAAATCAAAATCTATTCAAGATTTTGAAATTTAGATTAACATCCTCTCAATAAAATTAACAAATATGGGTGTCAGCAGAATAAGCTCATTGAAACTGTGTTAACTAGACTCAAATTTATTCATTTACATTCAATATCGTCAATTAGAATGAGCTAATTAAAAAAAACATCTACATGAAAGCGTGAACTGGAGAATTCCCAACAGACTCCAATAAAAATAGTCAACTGAATCAGTATCTATTCTCACAAATGATTCTCAAAAGGAAAACAACAGAATTCAGCCTTGATTCTCTCAAAATATTCATTTGATTGTTGGAAGAGATTCTGAAAGTGTCCTAAAAGACCTGGAGAATTCTACTTATTTTTTGCTCCCTCACAATACAATAACACCCTAACATAACGGTGATGTCTGGTGAAGTCTAGACTGCCTATATACAGGTAGCCAAGATTTCACTAGAAACAAAGGTCAAGGTACAATATAACTCCCATCAACAAGACAACTAAAATCCTGCATGTGGAACATGTGTTCTACATATACTTAAAAGACAAGAAATTCACCCAAACTGTGACTTGGCCATCTGGGTTAAACTATAGCAAATATAGAAATTTAAATTTTATAGTAAATTTCCTTTCTTATTATACCCACCACAATTGTTTACTATAGGCTTGCACTACAGTGCAAGTCTATAAACCAGAAAATTTACTCTCTATTTTGGTCTTTCTCAGGCGATTTGGGAAAGAAAAGTGGTGCAAAAGCACCAAGAAAATATAAGCCAAAACTGGGTCGAGTGCTACCGGCGCACACCCAGTAGGGGATGCAGTTCTCCTAGTACAGATCCACGGCTTCCGGTACCAGTGCACAGACATGTAACCAATGACTCATTCTTTTGAATCCGCCAACATTGGAGTTATGTGATCAGCGAGAAGGAAGGATTCTTACCCGAATAAGAAGACGGGAGGGCCTCCATGTAAACAATTGTGGTAGGTATAATAAGAAAGGAAATTTACTATAAAATTTAGAGGGAATCACAAAACCAACCCCCACATAACCTGACTGCACTGGAACCGTGGACAGAAGAAAAGTTCCCTAGGCCTATCAAACCATAGCATCACAAACATTAGTAAAAGACAATGAGAGATGAGGCGTATGGCTCTGCGTGACACACAGACCGAAAGGACAGTAAAACAGCAGAGGGCTGGAACTGACCTTGAAGAAGCCTAATGGCTAGGGTGGACAACAGCCTGAGCAGAAGAAAGAGGGCCCCCAAAAAAGGGTTCTCAGACTGCTCCTGCAACTGACGCATGTAGAAGGTAGAGAAAGTAGAAGCATTTCTCAAGTAGGCTGCCTGCATAACATCCAAAAACTTGAGAGTTAGATTAAGCCCAGGAGGAAGACAAGGCACGTACCTCATGGGCAGAAATACAATGGGTCATACAATCATCAGTTGCTAGACGAGCACAGGCCGCACGAATAGCAAGACAAATCCATCGAGAAATGGACTGAGGAGAGATCTTCTGTTGACCAGGAATAAGAGACAGAAAGAATCGTTTCTTGCCTTTCCTAATGAACTGTGTCCGGTTGAGATAAATGCGAAGTGCACGAACAGGACAGAGCAAAGGGCGATTACCCTCAGCATAAGGACGAGCCCTGATACAGATAGGAGGGGTGGTTGTTTCTGGTATCTGATTCTTGGCCAGAAAGGAGCAATCAGTGGTAAAAGTAACACTGTTGGCGGAGCTCCTGAAAAAGGCCGGATCAACTGAGAGGGCACGAAGCTCACTAACCTGTATGGCTGAGGCAAAAGGCATCAGAAAAACTGTCTTGTATGTGAGAAAACGCATATCCACCTGGGATCAAGTTTCGAACGGCATTCCCCCCCCCCCCCCAAGCAAAGCAGCACCCAAGAAAGATTTCATCTTGGGGTCAGCTGCAAAATGTTCGGCCTTTTCAAAGAAAAGTGCCAAATAAGCTTGGAGAGGTATGGATTAGTGCTGATACGACGCTTTCCCATATACGAAAAGGTCGCTGAAAGCATGGACCTGTACCCTTTGATGGTAACAGGCTGGAGACCCCAAGAATCAAGCAGATATACCAGAAACTCCGCAATCTATGTTATCGATGGATTGGCATAATCAACAGAGTGATCAGTACATCATCGACAGAAGACCTTCCACTTAGCTGCATAGGCTAAACCAGTAGAGTGCCGCCTTGAAGAAGAAATGCACTCCACTGCTCGTCTCGAAAAACCTCTATGGAGGAGACAGGACCTCATAAAAGATATGTGTGAAGGCACAATGAAGTTGGGTCGAGGTGAAACCTCCATGGGTGACCTTCGCAAAGAAGGTTGCGACATAGAGGGAGACATGCCGGAAACACCACCAACAGAGATCGGAGCTGATTGAAGAACACCCGTTGAGGCAACAGGGGAGTGATCAGAATGATTCGATAACTGCAGGTTCGTATCTTGGCTAGAACCTGAGGCAGAATCGGAACTGGCAGGAAGGCATAGCCGACTAGACCGTTCCAATCGAGTGACAGAGCATTCATGACGAAAGCCAAAGGATCTGGACATGGGGACACGAAAGCGTCCACTTGATGTTTGCAAAAAGATCATTGTGGGGACGACCCAAGAGATCACAAAGCGACTGGAACACTTCCCTGTGAAGCATCCACTCGGTGGAAATTACCCTGTCTCGGGACAGGGAGTTGGCTAGGATGATGATCAGATGACCGGGAATGTGACGAACCACCACTCCGGTGTTGACATCCTGAGCGAGCAGTAGAAGATCCCGAGCCAATTTGTACATGGGAACCTAGTGCATGCCGCCCTGGTTCCGAATGTACTGCGGGAAACTCAGAATAGCAAGAAGCTCCTTCTGGTTGATGTGAAAAGCCACTTGATCCTGGTCCCATACCCCATGAAGGGAAAGACCTAGAGGATCCAATGTCGCACCCCATCCGAAATCGCTGGCATCTGAGATACTTTCGCAATGTCCGATGAATTGGAATGTGAAAGTAAGCGTCTCGCAGGTCGATGCTGGAAGCGAAATCTCCCTGATGAATGGGTGGGGGGGGGAGGGGTGGGCCTCCTTAAGCTCACGGTCCGTGTCAGCCGATTCGACATGGGAACGAACCGGCAAAGTGGCTTCACTCCTGACCCTTTTAACCAGCGAAGGGTCATGATTCTCTAGTACACCCGATGTAGGGCGACGGGTGGCAGCCGAAACATCTGAATGCAGAAGCTTATAGGGGTATGAAATACCCCGAGGATTTGAAGTGCGGGACTAAGGAGAGACACCGCCGACCTCTGAGGGACAGAAGGTCTAGGCCGCACAAAAAGCATTGGTCCCGCAAAACTGGCCATAGGATCAGAGTGCATGGACGAAAATGCAACAGAGATCATGGTGACCCCACCATGAACATCTGAATCCAATGAAAAAGCTGCTGGGCTCGACGGCTGAGAGACCACAGCAGAGGGTTTGGCTGGCAGCCCCTTCCGACTTCACCGAGTTGAAGTCAGGGAAGGCTGAGGCCGATATCCCACCTCCTCACTACCAGACATCTCTGCAGACCCCTGCAGGGATAAGCCAAGGCCAGCAGAAACGGTGACCGATGATGTTACAGGCGGAACAGCAATAGCAGCAGATACGTCAGGAGCTTTTGAAACTGGTGGAAAAGTGGAGAGAGCAACCGAGCTCGGCTCCAAAGGAGGAGTCACAACCTTAGTGACAGCCTCAGATGTAAACTGGAGAGGGACCACAGTCCCGGAACCAGGCATCTCTTCACTGGACAACTCAACAGCTCCCGCAGTATCCACCACAGGAAAAGACTGCTCATTCCCACGGAGGGGGTATAACTCTCACCAGACGTTGTCGTGTCAGGAGGCCCCGAACGATAGCGTTCCCCTTTCCCGTCAGTGCGGGAGGAATGGCCACGAGAACGTACCACGCAGTTCACAGAAGCCCAAAAAGTGGATGACCAAGACCCACAGAGCCCACAGGGTCAATATGAAGAACACCCATTACAAGTGGAACAAGAAGAATGGGAATCGTCCACATGCTTGGGCAAAAGGCATTGCTCACAAGGAACAGTCCTGGGAATAACAGAGGTGAGAGCAGTAGAAGAAATAGTGAACTCAACAGATGTAGAAAGTATAAGAACACTCTCAACTACGAGAGAAAGGTGGGGAGCATGGTGGCTCAGTAGGTAGAGGTGCAGGCTGCAAGCCGAGAGGTCCTCGGTTCGAATCCCACCTGCAGCAACCATGTTGTGTCCTTGGGCAAGACCCTTCATCTCCATTGCCCGCGTGGGCGTTGTGTACAAAGGCGTACTGCACGTCGATGCTGCACTTTTCTTCAACCAATGATAACCCTGCTTGTGTGGAGTTCGTATGTTGGGGAGCTGAGTTGCTCACCATTGCTCGGTTGTTCTCTCCGGGTACTCCAGCTTCCTCCACCTGTAAAAATGTTGTGGTCATGATTAGCCATTGTGCATAAATATGTGACCTTAAACACCAATAAATAACGAGAGAAAGGTGGCAGAAATTAAAAGACTGGAGGGAACACAACTGAACCCAGACGGCCGACAGGGACCAAAAAAACAGAAATTCTAACCTCAACGGAGAGGAGAAATCCTGTCCATACAGCCCCCCCCCCCCCCCCCCCCCCCCACTGACACCTAGCACCAATAATAATAATAATATCCAAAAGGATAACCTAAATTTATCAACCAAAAAATTATATGTTCGAACCGCACGGTATATACAAAATACAACAAAAATATGGTTCAAATTAATAACGAGAATATATAAAACACAGTCCTGTTATTATACAATACTCAGATCCATAATTCTAGCCAAAGGTAACCATTATCAACGAGTTGAATTATCACTGTTTCTTAACGCAAATGGAAGCATGTCTTCCCAATGGCAGAAGAAAAGAGAATGAATCATTGGTTACACGTCTGCGCACTGGTACCAGAAGCCGTGGATCTGTACTAGAAGAGCGTCCCCTACTGGGTGTACACTGGTAGCACTCGACACAGTTTTGGCTTATTTTTTCTTGGTGCTTTTGCACCACTTTTCTTTCCCTAATGGCCTAGGAAAGATCAAAATGGAGAGTATATTTTCCGAGTTAGGGACTTCCACTGTAGTGCAAGCCTGTAGTAAAGAATTGTGAGGTAAGCTGATAAGAAATATAGGTTTGTTTTTATGTGCACTGGTTACATTCAGAATGGTATAACTGTACGCTCAAGTCACAAATTATGTAAGAAAGGAAAAGTAATTCTAGCTACAGGAGTTTGTGAGAATTAAAACTTACTGTTGTGAACAGGGACAAACTTTAGGGTCTGAAGTGAAGATATTATTCATTAAGAACCTAAATATGCACTTTCAGAATTTAAAGTATCTGAATATTGTCTTCAGTTACTGAATCTGTTAAAATTACATCATTCTATTAATTTTGCATCTTCAGCAGTAAATGAGTGGGAAAGGTAAATAATTATTTTTCACCTTACATTATTTATTTATTAAGGTTTAATGACACTTTAACAGCCAAGGTCATATCATGTCGGTGACAGTTTTGTATGGGTCTAGGAAGCCGGAGGAAGCCGGAGTACCCAGAGAGAACCACCAAGCAGCGACCAGCTCCCCAACATTGTAACTCTGCACTGCAGAACAGGCTGGGTTAGACTGGTTGAAGACATGCACACCATTGACGTGAAGTACACCTTAGTACACAGCATCATCGTGCCCCCCATATGGACAATCAGGGTTAAAGTGTCTTGCCTAAGGACACAACTCGGAAGTCCGAATCGATCACGCAGATGGTCACCCATCCAAGGACTAACTGGGCTTGACGTTTCTTAACTTCAGTGTTTTCACCTTACATAAAAAGAAAATACAGAAAGAGTTTTTCAATGTGCAAATACAATTTATTACACGTCTGTTCTATTTAATCCCCATCTACAGCAATACTAAACCATGTGGAAAATGAGAATCCGTTCCGCACATATATGCAGAACAGAAATCGTTGACAGACTATTTTTAAATAGAAGCAAAATTTCACTGGAATTTTCTACAAATCGTGCAGAGCAATTACAAACTGAATTGCTAGCGATAGCTGAAAATAGTCCCCTGAGTTCCAATGTGCTCTATGTGCCAGAAGGTACATAGAACACATCAGAACTCAGGGGATGAAAAAGTAACGCAGTTTCCCTCGCAAATTTGGTTGGTGATAAACTGTGTTGTTTTTGTTGATAGTTGTCAAATGAACTGCTGAGTGTCCTTCTAATAACTGTTTTTATAGACTTGTGCCATTGCGGAAGGATAAAACAAGAGGCCTGCAGCCTCTCGTTTTATGCTTCCACACTGGCACTCATGCCATATCAATTAACCCACTGACATGCTTGTGTCGTTCTGTGTATGTTTGAATGGAGAACACAGAATGCAAGATGCTTGAGGCATTATCCATTGTGTGGTTGACAAAGTAAAATGGATTTGAAAGAAAATGCTCTGGAATTCCATTAATTTATTAGCTAATTAACTAATCAGTAAGCACAGTTTTTTCAAAGATAACATCTCATAGGCAGCCATTTTAACTATCCTTCTCAATGAGGATTACTTCCAAAACACCCCCACAACACTCATCCTCACACCCAAGCTTTCCGGCCACCAGTCATATTCTGTAAAGAATCTGATATTTTTGTGGGTGGTTTGTTTACCCACCTTTCACTTACAAATATTTACAGATATTCTAGTGATAGATACTCCAGTCAAAGAGTATTCATTTCACCTTGAAGACATCAAGATATGAACACATTTAGTGGAACTGCACAGCGTAATTAAAAAAGTATGGCTGTGAGAAGTCTTTATTTAAAATCATTTAGTGAACATCTGTGCATGATGGCATTTGAAATGTCATCAAGGATTTGGTCAAAGTGAGTCTTCATTAAGAAACATTTCTTGCATTGATTCAAATTTAAGGTATTTTCAGAATCAAACAGCTCAAATATTTCAGTTGCATGAAAAAACAAACCATGGGTTCGCATTTCTGACCAACTAAAATATTTCGGATGAGTTAATCTGAACACAAATGATGGTCTATTTAAGGGCTGGATGTGTTCCAGACCATTACAGCATCAAATTGTTTACAGAATTTCACTGGTGACTTGAGAGCTAAGCTTACATCTACATGTAGTGAGGAACTACTTTTTAATACACTATTTTACTTCTGTAAGTCAAAACAGTATGCCACAAACTACTTCACTCTAAGCAGTTTTAAAAAAGACTGCAGGATGGAAATGAAAATTTCTAAAGAAAATTTCTAAAAATTTCAAGATATGTTTTAGCTGAAAAATTAGTAAGAACAATTAGTGGAAATCTTGTGGGTTCAAAAGTGATATCAAAGTGTTTTAGCAAAATTTAATCAATCTACCTCTGATATTTCTTGAGATATGATTCTGGAGGGAGGAGGGAGAAGGGAGGGAAAGCCAAAAGCTGTAGTCCACCATTTATGCAAAAGGCAGTGGACTAAAAAAAAGTCCCAAATAGTTCAAAATCAAACTAGACCTAGATATTGAAAAGATATGAAAGTATGTCAAAAATCAAATGATTAATTTATTTATTTATTTATTTATATATTGGTGTGTAAGGACACTTTTGACAGCCAGGGTCACCTTGTGTCAAACATTTTTACAAGTGGAGGAAGTTGGAGTACCTGGAGAGAACCATCAAGCAGTGCACAAACAGCATTAACATTGATTGGTTGAAGACAAGCACACCACTGAAGTGAAGTATGCCTTAGGACATGGCAGAACCATGCCCACACATGGGCAATCAGGATTAAGTGCATTGCCCCCCACCCCAAAAAAAAACCAAAACAATGGATTTCAAATAATTTCTTCAGAAGATAAAATTTATTAAAATTTTAAAGTTTGGCTGAAATATCCAAAGAAAAACTACAGTTCGCAAACCGCCATGACAGCCCCTGCCATATTGGCAATCAGAAAAAAGAAGCATTATTTGTTATGTCATACCAGACAATAAAGCATTCTCCAACAGAGTGCAGGGACACAGGAGGTTTGTTACAAATCACTGCAGTGGTGATTTATCATTTGTACATGTAAATATTCTGAGTCTGTCAGACACATATGGTGCCCCCATGTGTTCAACCATATACATTCGGCTAGAAAACTGTAAGAGGAGTTAGCCAGACAAACCATGCTCAATACAGGTGAAATTCCACAAAAATTTGACCAAGTCCCACAACCAGTAATTTTGTGAAATATTGAAGCAAATCAAAATCCAGACAAATGCACAGCTCTGGTATATGTACAAAAATCCTGTGAAATGAAAAGTTCCTAGCTTGAAAAGTGTGAGAGGAGTTAGCCGAATAAACCATGTATCATACAGGTGAAATTCTACAAAACAATTGACTAAGTTCAACAATCTGTAATTTTGTGAAATATTGAAGCAAATCAAAAACCTGACAATATGCACACCTCTGGTATATGTACAAAAACACCTAGTGAAATAACAAGAGGCCCATGGGGCCTGAGGTGCTTACCTGACAATAGTTGTTTAAAGAAGGAATTAATTAGCATCTATATCTAGTTAACACTACCGAGGAATCAAGTTAATTAATTATTTATAACTATGTTGTCCATGCCAGATGATTTTTTTCTAGTACTGGGATGCTACTACAGATATAATGCCCCGATTTCCAGTAACGCAAAAACTAGGGAGTCAAAATATCAACCTAGGAACTTAACTTGAACAAACTTGAGTCTGAACACATCCCTTCCACCACCAGGATGTATATCAAATGTCTGACTGGGGGATCTGAAGGAGAAGATTTTTACAGAAGTTTCCTCATATTGCACAAAGTCAAAACTCAGGCTACCATAGGGGGCCCAAATATTAACCCAGGGACCCGATTTGAATAAACTTCAATCTCACCCCCCTAGAGATGTTGTATACCAAATACAAAAGCATTCTGACTGGTGGATCTGGAGAAGATGATTTTTAAAGAAATTCCCTCATATTGCACTAAGTTAAAATTCAGGCTCCCATAAAAAGCCCAAATATTAACTCAGGGACTCGCTTTGAATTGAATCTGACCCTCCAACACCCCCCCCCCCCCCCCCCCCAACAAGAGGTTGCATACCAAGTATCAAAATATTCTAATAGATGGTTCTGGAGATGGCTCTCATATAGAGCCCAAATATTAACCCAGGGACCTGATTTGAACAGACTTGAATCTGGCCCACCTAGTGATGTTGTATACCAAATATGAAAGGATTCTAACTAATGAATCTGAAGAAGAATATTTTTAAAGAAATTCCCTCATATTGCACCAAGTTAAAATTTGGGCTCACATAGGGAGCTCAAATCTGAACCCATGGACTTGATTTTAACAAATTAGAATGTGCCCCCCCCCCCCCCCCCCCCCACCTCCCACCCCCACTAGAGATGTTGTGTACCAAATATGAAAGCATTCTGACTGGTGGATTTTAAAGAAATTTCCTCATATTGCACCAAGTTAAAATTTGGGCTTATTAACCCAGGCACTCGATTTGAACAAATCTGAATCTGAACCCCCTAAAGATAATGTATACCAAATATCAAAGCATTCTGACTGGTGGATCTGAAGAAGATATTTAAAGATCATTCCCCATATTGCCCTTAGTTAAATATTTGGGCTCCTGTATTGAGCCCAAATATGAACCCCTTCATTTTAAGACATTTGTATCATCTCCCCCCCCCCCCACCCCCTCCCCCCATCATGGATGCTGTATACCAAATATCAAAACATTCTGATCAGTGGTTGTGGAGAATTTTTTTTTATAATTTTTGCAAATATGCTGACTCATTTTTTTTATACCCCCTATAGAATACCCTGACACACCCGATGGCAATTTTGTTTTACCACTCAATCCTACTGGTCCTAAGGATGCTTCATACCAAATAACAGTTCTCTATTCCATGTTGTTTGGGAAATATGGGCATTTGAAAATATTTCTATTTTTGTTTCCTGGGGTTCTCATGGGGACAAAGTAATTTTTTTTTTTTTGCATGAAACAAGTGCTTATGGCTCAATAATTCAATAACACCACATACCAAATTTAAATTTGATTCAAATCGGACCATCGGTTCAGAAAATAGGAATTTTGGGAAGGGCCAAAAATGCACACCTCTGGTATATGTACAAACTTCCTAGCTTGAAAAGTGTGAGAGGAGCTTGCCGGACAAACAATGTACCTTAGATGCGGATGGATTGACGTATGGATTGATGGATGGGCAGCAGAAAGTGAATGGACAGCAGACAGACAGATAGATGGAAGGATGAACAGAGGTGAAACAGTATGCCCCCCTCCCCCCACTATTCATTGTGGGGGCCTGAAAATATGGTTGCAAACTGTACAAAATCATACTAGACCAAGATGTTGTTGTTCAATTTTAAATGCCTGACAAAAACCATTTCATTCATAAAGTCATTCAAAAATTAGTTGAGAACAAAAATTTCGAAAAATTTCAAACTCTGTTTTGTCTGAAAATGTTGGAAATACTTCAAAATCAAAATTGAGCAGGATATTGTATAAATATAACAGCATGCAAAAAATCATTCAAAAGTAACCATTATGAAAATTTTAGAGGTCATTTTTGCTGAAAATTCAAAATAAGAACCTATCAGCATAGCTGATGGATGCTCCCTGAATGTGAGCCTCAAGGTAAGGCATGCCAGTGATTGTTTGTAAAATAATAGAGATAACCTCAAGCAAGTGCAGCTGAAAAACTTTCAGCAAAATGGATTATGTACAGGCTTGTAAATACTTTTTTTGTTTTGGTATATGTTCTGAGAAGATCTCTGTCTTTGAACTTATAACATTTGGTAAAGGTCATGACGCACACAATTCAAGAGCAAGCAGAGTGTGAAGTATGAATAACACACTTCAGTCATTAGCAACCATTAAGCGAAGTATGAACAAGATCTGTCCATTGAGTTCATTTTTATCGACCAGACAATGTTAGAACAGACGAATGGTCTCTGACCTTAACTTTAATGACCTTGGGTCAAGGTCATGACACAGCCTTGAGTCATAAGCAATCACTGTGTGAAGTATGAACAACATCAGTCGACTGAATAATTTCCTAAGGACCAGACAAAGATAGAATTGAGGAACAAACAAATAAATGGTCTCGGACCTTGATCTTTGAGTGTTAACCTTGCATCAAAATAATGCAACACCCTTGAGTAATAAGTAATCGTGTAAGTATGAATAATTTTTCAGACAGGACGAAATTAAAATGGAGAAGCAAACAAATGGTCTATGGCCTTGACCTTGGTGCTATGACCTAGGGACACACCCTAGGATCATATGCAATCTTTATATGAAATATGAACAAGATTGGCCCATGGAATGTTTTTTAAAGACTGGACATAGTTAGAATGGAAAATCAAACAAAGGATCTGTGACCTAGACATTGGAGCTATGACATTTGGTCACAGTCATGACACACCCCTTCATCAAAAGCAATCTTTGTGTTAAGTATGAACAAGATTTGACCAATGAATGACTTTTTATGGATCAGACATAGTTAGAATGGAGCAACAAACAAACCAATGGCCTGTGGCCTTGGCTTTAGAGCTATGAACTTGGGTCAAGGTCATGACACACCCCTTGGTCATAAGCAATCATTGTGTGAAGTATTAAAAAAAATAGTAAAGTATTAACAAGAGTGGTTCATTGAATACTTTTTTATGGACAGGAATGGATGGATGGACAGATGGATTTATTTATTTATTGATTGGTGTTTAAGGTCACATACTTATGCACAATGGCTAATCAAAACCGTGACAGTTTTACGGGTGTTAGAAGCCGGAGTACCCGGATAGAACCACCAAGCATTGACGTGCAACTGTCATTCTAACTCTACTAAGGCGTACACAGCATCATCATGCCCTCATGTAGGCAACCGGGATAAAGTGCCTTGCCCAAGGACACAACATGGGTCGTCCCGGATGGGGATCAAAGACGGGACTTCTAGCACAGAAGTCCAACAGTCTACCAATGAGCTATCATGCTCCCGGACAGATGGATGGACAGATGGATGTTAGAATGGATGGACAGATGGATGTTTCAATATTCAGAAATCTGTTATTTTTCAACTGTGCTAAACTAACTGTAGTCCCTGTCAGAACCATGAGACATGGAGCAGTGCATGTTTACCGTGGTAAACAGATTCCTTTTCACTGGTATGACAGAATCTGGTAAACAGTACCTGCTGGGGTGAGAGTTCTCTAAAGTGGGCAGCATAATTATACACAACAGGCTAAACATGCCTTTATAGTTGTTCTGTGTCCTGTTATAGCCACTGATGCTGAAAGTTACACAAGACCCCATCAATCAATACAAATGAGAATTTGATTCGTTGTCTAATGCTGAATTTAGGTTGTTACTCAGTATAGTGCTCTCTGTACTGCTGACCATAAAGCAGTGTGTAATTCTCTTCCTTATGACCAAGTGCTCAGTTGAAAATGGGAAACTAATCCAAGTTATATTACATCAGAAATACTTTACAGTGCTTCTCAATCAACTGCTGAAGTGCATAAATAGAAGATATCTACGCTGTTTAAGCGCCCGTGAAAAATAAAACTTTCAGGTCCACATTCATGAGATCATTTCCGATATTCACTAAAATAGTGTAGATTTTCTTTCTATTATATGCAACATGACATGACATTCTACTGTGCATTATTCAGTCAAATTTGACTATAAACAGTTTCAAGACAATAACAACGATCTGTTGATTGTTCCTTCAAGGCAACATTCAAGGCGAGGTCATGCGCCGATGCGTAACATCATTTAGGAAGCTACTGAAAAAATTCATCATGTGGACCTGAAAATATTATCGAGTCGATGGATATCAAGAAATATTTTTTAGATAATTTGTGATCATTCACAGGCTAGCAAATAATAAAAATGTATATCATCAACACTTTTCCCCAACACAGACAAATCAAAATTTATTATTTTAATTATTATTTTTAAATTTATTTATTTATTTATTGGTGTTGGAGATCACGTTTCTCCGCAATGGCCAATTGTGACCACAACATGGAGATAAGGTCAAGTTTAGTAATCATTTATACTCATGTTGCCCATTTTGGAGGACATGCACCCTAAGCATTGTGATGAGGTCCTATTTTACCAGTAAAACAGAGCATGTTTACCACAGTAAGGAAGTACTGCTTCAATTCATGGGGTTCCCATTGGGGATTATTTTAAAAAGTCCACAAAATGCCTAAACTATATCATGTTACCCCTAATTGGAACAATCTCGTTCCATTGAGGGGTCACATGATAGGTTTTTTTTTTACATTTTTTGTCAACTACTCAATTTGTAAATTACGCACATAGATGGGGCCAGTTCATTAGGTAAAGGGTTAATTACTTACTCTTGTCCATATTCTTCTTCACTAATTCAATTAGGCTGTATGGAAACACTTTGGAATCTATACTTCTTATATTACCCCCAGCTCGTACAATCTTCAGTTTTGAGAAAATACCTACAACAAGATCAATTTTTTTCATGAGCATTAATTTACAGTGCAGTTTGACATATATACTACCAGTCATAAGTATTAGGCCACCTGTGTTCTCTTTAAAAAGAAGTCCAAATAGGTAGTTATCTTGAAAATGTATTGATGTTTATTGAAAAATTCATCAAAACACAAACATTTTTCTTTACTTTCACCCTATAATGAAGTACATAAATGAACTCTATGAAAAAAACAAGAGGCCCCAATGGGCCTTAATCGCTCACCTGACAAAGTGGTCCAAAGAAGTATTTTGGGTCACATTCAGTTAATTATGGTTTATCAACAATACAGAGGAATGAAGTCATGAAATTAATCATAACTCTGGTGTCCATATCAGATGATTATTATCATAGGTCTTCCTGACTGCTTCCAATTCTATCAATGGTAGACAAGCACTGCCACACTTCCAATGGTAATTATGTCACTGCAGTTTGAAAAGCAAATTTTATGGAAAAACACTAAGGAATGGATTTGAACAAACTTGAACTAACATGCCCCTGCCCACTCCCAAAGAGAGCCCAAATATTAGCCAGGGACTCAAATTGAACAAACGTGAATCTGATCCTCCTAGAGATATTGTATACCAAATATGAAAAGATTCTGATTGATTGTTCTGGTGAAGAAGATTTTTAAAGAAATTCCCATATATTGTACTAAGTTAAAATTCAGGCTCCCATAGGAGCCCAAATATTAACCAGGGATTCGATTTGAACAAATTTGAATCTCAACTTCTGACTAGTGGTTCTGAAGAAGATTTTTAAAGCTTATTCCTCATATTGCCCCAAGTTAAGATTTAGGCTCCCGTATTGAGCACAAATATGAACCAAGGGGTTTAATTTGAACACACTTGTATCTGACCCTGCATATATGCTGTATATACCAAACATCGTAGGCAGAATAATACAATCATCAGTCGCCAGATCTAGATGCGCATATGACATGTGAATAGACAGACAAATCCACCTATAAATGGATTACGGAGAGATTTTCTGTCGATCAGGGATAAGAGACAGAAAGTATCGTTTCTTGCCTTTCCTAATGAACTGCGTCCGGTTGAGATAAATGCGAATTGCACGAACCAGACAGAGCAAAGGGCGATTACCCTCAACAGAAAGAAGAGCCCTGATACAGATAGGAGGCTGAGTAGTGTCTGGTATCTGATTCTTGGCCAGAAAGGAGCAATCAGTGGTAAAAGTAACACTGTTGGCAGAGTTCCTGAAAAAGGCCAGATCAACCGAGAGGGCGTGAGTTCACTGACCCTTCTGGCTGATGCGAACACCATCAGAAAAGCCGTCTTGTATGTGAGAAAATGCTTATCTACCTGGGAAATGATTCAAATGGTGCCTCCCCACCCCTCCCAAGCAAAGCAGCACTCAAGGAAGAATCCATCTTGGGGTCAGCTGCAAAACACCAGGCCTTTTCAAAGAAAAGTGCTGAATAAGCTTGGAGAGGTACGGATTAGTGCCGATATGACACGGCCCCACATACGAGAAGGTCTCCAAAGACCTTTCACTGAGCCGCATAGGCTAAACCAGTGAAGTGCCGTCTTGATGAAGAAATGCACTCCACTGTTCATCTCGAAAAAGCTCAACAGAGGAGACGGGGGCCAGATAAAATATATGTGTTAAGGCACAATGAAGCTGGATTGGCGTGAAACTTCCTTGGGTGGCCTTGACAAAGAAGGTTGTGATGTACCAGAACTGCCGCTAACACAGAGCGGAGCTGATTGATTCACACCCGCTGAGGCGACAGGGGAGTGATTAGAATGATTTGACAACTACAGGTTCATATCTTGGCAAGAACCTGAGGCAGAATCGGAACCAGCGGGAAGGCGTAGCCGACTAGATCATTGCAATCGAGTGACAGAGCATCCACGGACATGGGGACATGAAAGTGTCCACCTGATGGTTCCAACGGATCGCAAACAGATCAATGTGGGGATGACCCCAGAGATCGCAAAGGGACTCGAACACTGCTTTGTGAAGCATCCACTCGGTGGAAATGACCCTGCCAGATCGCTGGGATCTGCTGTCAGAACACAATCGGACGTGGACAAGTCCAACGGAATTCCCTGCATAATCCACTGAACATCCATCCAGGGAAGAAAGTGACGTCTAAGAGATGCTGGTAACAGAATCACCAGATCCAGAGGATTGACATTCGGTCTCCAACAACTGAGCAGAAAGTATGACATGCAGCCAACCTGAAGGAATGAGATCCGTCACCGAGACCGAGCAACCGGAGAACACGCAGAGTTGTCGTGGACCTGGACTGGGTCAAAGTCAGTGCAAAAGCCGTGAGAATCACTGCCCTCGTCCTGGGGAACCACCACCATATTCAGCTGAGTACGGAAGTCCATCCCCAGATGACAAAATGACTGAGAAGGGACCAGGTCCGACTTCTCCTTGTTGACTCTGAACCCCAGCAACGAAAGCAGGCTCAACAGTGTGTCAACATTGGACACCAGAAGAGCAGCACTGGAGTGCCTCTGGAGGACATCGTCCAGATACGCCTAAGTAGTCACCCTGGACTGTGTGCGATGAAAGGCTATCACATGCGACATCGGTCGGGTGAAGGCCCAAAAAGCCAGGTTGAGGCCAAAAGACATGGTCTTGAACTGGTAAACTCGCCCCAGAAAAGTGAACCTGATATACATTCGCGATGTCCGATGAATCGGAACGTGAAAGTAAGCATCTCGCAAGTCGATGCTGGAAGCGAAATCTCCCTGGTGAATTGAGCGGCGAACCAACCTGAAAGTCTCCATGCTGAACTTGGGAGCAAGGAACGACTGGTTCAGGATACTCAGAGAGATAACTTGCTATCCTTCGTCAGCACCAAGAACAGGTGGTAATAAAATCCCACTGAGTGAATGTTCTTGATGATCTCGAGCATCCCCTTTGAAGGAGATTGTCGATCTCCATGATCAAAAGTTCCTGATGTGAACTGTCTGAAGGAACTTGGGTTGGAAGCGGCACCCTTGATAGAGTGTGGTGCCTCCAAAAGGATATCCGCAGACTGGACCAAACAACATCTAACACCCAAGGATCGGATGTGATTGTGGCCCAATGGACTGCTTGCTCTGATATCCTTCCTCCAATCTAGGACGAATCGAGGTGAGCACCTTCATTTCAAGCTCCGGCAAGGCCTGTGAGAGGAGAAACCACCTCCTCTGCTAGTAGAAGGATCCCAAGACCTCCCTCTGGTCTGCCGATGCTGTCCCTTACCACGTGGGTAAGAGGAAGAAGCGGAGGCAGGGGGGATCAGCCCTTGGCTTCGGTGAGGAAGCAGAGGGGTACTTGTTAGGCTTGGAATGGGCCCGGCCTCCAACAGAAGGCGGATCAATCTGGCGAAGCAGCAGTTGATCTTTGGAATGATGCAGGACGTCATCCTGGAGCATCGCCATGGAATCATGGAACAGACACAGACCCACCAGAGAAGTGGATTGAAGAGCACCACAATGCCTTTCAGGAAGGGAACGGCTAGTGTCCAACACAGCGTCCCGGCGGACTAATTCCAGATGAGCCATGGTACAGGCATCCGTGAGAGCAAGATGCATGAGCGCCTTAGAAATCACTTGCAAAGGAGTCTGTATGTCGGAAAACTTATCTGAAGGCAGATAAGCAGCCATCAAGTCAGAGACAACGTGATTCGAGAGAGAAAGCATGCCCAGCATCTCTCTGGATAAGCCCAACAGGGACACAAAAGTCGTCCTAGGAATAACGGCCGACTTGGGCTTGGAAAGCCAGAGGGAGGAGGAGTCATGATCGAAGACCGTCAAAGTCTGGCAGACCGATGGATTGGCAGAATCGTAGGAACAATAACGCACAGGGGGCAAAAAGGTATCAGCCCTAGTGAAGAACGAAGTCTTCTTAGCCTTGGAATTCAGCTTAGAGTCCAATGCTGCAAAAGCTTCGACTCCCTGTACCGACTGGTTTGCTCGAAGGCGCCCAGAAGCAGTTGCTCCACAGGCTGTAGGTGTGATCAATGATCCCAGCCTGGCTGAAACCTCCAGCTGGTCTGACAGTGTAAGCTCCGGAAGGAACTCAAACACAAAGTCAAGAGCTGCCCCAAGTCAAAAGACTGATGGCTCTCAATGTCAGGTGTGTCTGACCCATCTTTATTGTCGGAAGACACATAGCCCATCTCGGGCACACCAGCCGAACGCTCCCATGGGGTAGGAACACCAGGGGGATCAGAAAGTGGCCTGCTTCCAATCCTAGAAGGCGGCACCACCGATAGCGCCTGGAAACCACCAGTTGCCTCGCTGGAGGCAACGGGAAAGCTCGTGGAAAAAACCTACATGAGCAAGGAGAGGCCTCCCTAAGCTCACAGCCCATATCTGCCAGTCCGACGTGGGAAGGACCAGGCAAAGTGGCTTCACATCTGACTGACCCTCTTAACCAGCAAAGAGTCATGATCCTCAAGAACACCCGATGAGAACGATGGGTGGCAGCCGAAACATCCAAATGCAGATGCTGATAGGGGAACTCAGGATAGAGTCGCCACAGACCTCCAATGGACAGAAGGTCCAGGCTACACAGATTGTGCTGGTCCTGTTAAACTGTCCGAAGGACCAGAATGCGTGGACAGAAGCACAGCAGAGTCCATGGTGACCCCACCATGGACATCTGACTCCAAAGCAAAATCTGCTTGGTCAGATGGCTGGGAGACCGAAGCAGAGGAACCGGCCGGCAACCACATCTGACTTCACCGCGTTGAAGTCAGGGAAGGTTGAGGACAAGAACCCACGTCCAAGGTTGAGGACAAGAACCCACGTCCATCAAAGCAGAAATCCCTGCAGTCCCCTGCAGGGATAAGACAAGGCCGGCTGAAACAGAGACCGATGATGTCACTGACGGAGCAGCAGACAGAGTGGATACATCAGTAGCAGCTGACAAAGGCAGAAAAGTGGAGAGAGCAACCGAGCTCGCCTCCAAAGGAGTCATAACCCTAGTGACAGCCTCAGATGTCTACTGGAGGGGGACAGCAGTCCGGAACCAGGCATCTCTTCACCAGAAAGTCAGCAGCTACCACAGTATCCACTGCCAGAAAAGACTGCAAAACCCCCACCGAGGGGGTAGAAGTCTCGAGACACCGGATCTGTTCCAGAATGACTGCATTCCCCTTCCCGTGAAAGTGGGAGGAATGGCACATGCCTGAACTACACGGTAGACTGAAGCCCAAAAGGTGGAAGACCACACCGCCCACAGGGTCTTTCAATGGAACACCTGTATAAAGTGGAGAATGAATAATGGGAAACTTCAACATGCTAAGGCAACAAAAAACACCCACAAGGTATCGTCCTAGGCATATCTGGTGAGAGCAATGGAGATGGGAAGGTGAACCCAAAGAAAAAAAAATAAATCAGGACACCCCCAGCTACCAGAGTAAGGTGGCAGCAAACAAAGGCCTGGCTGGAACAGCCAAAAAGGGAACTGGCAGAAAATCGACCCTCAATAGAGGGGAGAAAAACTGCCAAAACAACCTCCAACTGACACCTAACTCAGATAAAAGCAGAACCCAAAGGGTTAGCATTAATGAACAAAAGACCGAAACAGCACGCTATGCGAAAATCGCATGCGAAATCTGTTTTGAGATATACCACAAATCGCTTGGGAAAGTATAAAATAAAGAGTATACTTCCAGGTTAGGGACTTCCACTGAAGTGCAAGCCTGTTGTAAATATTTGTAAGGTAGGTTGTTAAGAAATATGGGATTCTAATAATATTTCTATTTTTAGCTCCTGGGGAACCCATGGGAACATGGGAATTTTTTTTTGCCTGAATCAAGTACTTAAGATCAGGGCCGTCGAGAAGGGGGGGGGGGGGGGAGAGCCGGGGTAGTAACCCCAGGGCCCGGCAGGCTGGAGGGCCCACGAGGACGAAGCTGCGCCACCCGAGACAGCTAGTTTGTGAGCTTTTTTCAATGCCCAGTGTGTGTGAAACGACAGGCGGGCCGCGGGCCCCCAAATTCACTAGTAAGCATATATTCCTTTCAAGAGCTGTCTAAGTTATTAAATATATTGTGGGTCGATCCACCTACAATATGCTGTTCTGTAATTCGGTTAAATAGATGTCCCGCTTCGATATTCCTGGTCAGTTCTGAGAACTGATATTTTCATGGGTCCTTGGTAAGTTCGGTTTGAAACAAGGGGGCCCAGGTGGTATCATCTTGGCGGCACTGCTTATGATCCAATAATACCACATATCAAATTTGGTTCAAATCCGATTATCAGTTCAGAAAATGAAAAAATTTAAAGTAATTTATATATTTTTTATACTAACCAATGGACCAGACTTCGCTGGTGCTAACTCTAAAATATTCAGGGCCAAACACAAATTTTGCCCCCCAAATCCCCCAAATTTGCATCCAAAATAAAAAAACAGATGTCCTATATGGTCCTCCATACTTTTGCCTACTGTGCATGTGCAGTGTCAAGGAAATACCGAAATTGGCGCCAAGCCTCATTCTTCCAACCAGTGCCTGTAAAATGTTATAATCAGCGGGGAAGTATGAGTTCCCAACTCATGAGAGGGCCATCCCCGTCTGGGCCATTGGTAAGTATAAAAAATATATAAATTTTTATATTTTTATACTGTAACCAATGGCCCAGACTTAGCTGAATAGAAAAAAGGCTGGAGGGCCCAGGACATAAAGGAAAATCCAATAGGCTCAATTATGTCTAAAGGATATCCCCTCGAGGAGAAAAGGAGAGAAAGGATTTACATATGTCTTTCTTGTTTATTAAAATAAGAAAGACAGAATACCAATCAATAATTGAGCATAATAATATCAAAGATCTCTATTAATAACCAGTATAACCCATTATACTAATTCCTTAAAGGAAAGCCAATAAATAAAGATAGTCCAGAGAATGAGACACCTTATACTCATTTAAAAGTGTCCGAGGATTGTATATTAATGCTCATATGACACGTGACATATACAAATGCTTCACACCGAGCTACCCTTTAAAAGTATTACATATATGAGATAAACATTAGCTTTACACTTTAAAACCATCCCAGCACCGATTCGGAAATACTGACTCAGGCGGAGGTATTCCCTTACTTTTCACTATAAAGCCGGTGATATAAGGGAACACCATCCCCCCCACCCCCTTCCCCTTGCTGTGGGTCAAGTCACCACAGAACGAAGAGGGCAGCAAAACAGAGTCGCTGATGGAACAGAAAACCTACATAACTATAGCTGAAACTGTTTAGTGGATGACATTCTGGGCAACAGATAAAAGACCTAAACATCTAAGGTCACCGGAAATAGACTCTATATTTCTAAAATAAAAGTTAGTGAAGGTAGAAGGCTGTGTCCAGTACGCAGCCTCCATAAGATCCGTAATTTCATACTGTTAGAATAAGCCCAAGATGTAGACAGCGCTCTAACTTCGTGCGCTGAAATCTTAAGCACTGACTGCTGATTGTAAGATAAACTCTCATAAGCAGTACGAATAGCTAATTGAATCCATCTAGCAATAGAATGAACTGAAATGTCCCTTCTATTGGGAATTAATGATAAAAAAAAAGCGTTTTCTTCCTTTTCTGATAAACTCTGATCTGCATTTATAAATACGCAGAGCTCTAACTGGACACAACAAGGGTCTACGGCCATCTGAGGACGGAAGAGCCTTAATGATAATAGGCTCAGGATACTTGTTAGGAGCCTGATTCTTAGCCAAAAATCCCACATTAGTAGTTAAAGTAATAGTATTACCAATACGACTCTTCTTGCTGAAGCAAAGGCTAAGAGAAAAGCTGTTTTATAAGACAAAAACTTGAAGTCTACAGTGTTCAAAGGTTCAAATGGAGCTTCCTTAAGCTTCAAAAGAACCCAAGCCAAATTCCATTTAGGAATTAACCTAAGGGTTCTAGGCCTATTAATCGAAAAGTTTTTCACTAACTTAGATAAAGAGATATTCGATCCAATTTCTAAGCTATCGTGATGAGCATAAGTGTCCGATAGCATAGACCTATAACCCTTAACTGGTAGAGTGCTAAATTATTTTTGGTCCTTACAATTTCTTTGTGCATCTTTGCCTTGTTACATTTTATGGGAGAGTGCCAGTGGGCACTCTCCCATAAATTGTAAGAAGGCAAATCCTAACTGATAAAATAACATCACTTCAAAGATAATATAAAGCACATCCACAGAACATGAAGCCTTTAAATTGTGGTACCGGCACTTCAGAATAAAGCCCAAATATGGGCTTCTAGCACTCTACCAATTAATAGTGACTGGCTGCAGTTTGACCACGTCAAACAAGTAGACCAGAAAATTAGCAATGTCTGGAATGGAAGAATCATAAACATCTATTGAGCGATCCTTACCCAATGAGAGAAAACCTTCCAGTTAGCCGCATAGTTTAGCGAAGAGGAGGTCCTCCTACAGTTAGAAATTCCGTCCACTGCTCGTGCTGTAAGGCACTTCCCGTGCAAGAAGGACCGCGCAACAGAAATACATGAAGGTTGAGACCTTGCGGGTTGTGATGCAGTGTGCAAGATTTCCCCTGAAAGAGAAGGTCCTCCCGTGGAGGAAGCTTCAGAGGAACGTCCCATAACAGACACCTGAGTAGATTTATCCATGGTTTCTGAGACGACAGAGATGCTACCAACAGTATCTTGCAGTGCGATTGTTTGATCTTTAGCAAGATCTGTTGAATCAACGGAGTTGGAGAATATGCATAACCTTTCATTCCGTCCCAAGAAATTGAGAGAGCATCTACTGCAAACACTCGAGGATCTGGACATGGCGACACATACATCTGCAACTGATTGTTGAGGTGTGTCTCGAACAAGTCTATCATTGGTCAATCCCATTGGTAGCAAATGTGATTGAATACTCGCTTGTTGAGAGTCCATTCCGACGGCAACATGTGACCTTTCCGAGAGAGTGAGTCTGCTTGAACGTTCAGACTACCCGGTATATGAGAGACCGAAAGAAGAACGTGATGTTCTAAAACATACAGAAGAATTTGTTCCGTTAGATCGAATAACGGAATCGAATGAGTGCCTCCTTGGTTCCGAATGTATGCTACCACCGTCGAATTGTCCGACAATATTTGAACATGTGAATTCTGAATTATGTTCATCCAATGACGTAGCGCTAGCCATATTGACATCATTTCTTTGATGTTTATATGCTTGTTCAGGAACCCCAGGTCCCAAAGACCCTGGCGCTTCGAGTCTGTTGGGCTCAATGTCGTGCCCCAACCTGACTGACTCGCATCCGTCATAATTGTAAAAGCCGGATCCGGCAAATGCAGCAGAACTCCCTGAGTCAACCACTGTATATCTGCTCAAATCTGAATCCTTTGTTTTACTTGGTCCGATAACAAAATGTTTGATTCGAGTGAATGAATCTTCACACTCCAAGTTTGAGTAAAAAATATCTGGAGTGGATGTGTACGCAAGCGGCCCATCGGAATTAAATCTGATGCTGCTCCGCACAACCCCATCAGTCGCATGAACTCCCTCGCTGTCACTACGTCTGAGTGTAGACAAAAGCGAGCATAACAACTGACTAACTTCGCTCTGGGTAACGGAAGACAAACTAGTTTGTTTTGAGTCTCAAAGTTCATTCCCAAGTGAATGAACAACTTGGACGGAGCTAGATCCGACTTCTTTTCTTTTACAATGAAACCTAGACGTCGGAGCAATTGAAGCAGACTCTGAACATCGTTCTGAAGAACCGTCTTGTTGTCGTATCTCTGAAGAATGTCGTCCAAGTAGGCCGTCGTTACCGCAGACGAATGAGCTCGGAAATATACCATTACCGAGTTCATTATTCGAGTGAATGCCCAGGGTGCTAGATTGAGTCCGAAGCACATCGCTCGGAACTGATAAACGACCCCTAGGACGGCGAACTGTAGGTACTTTCTGAATGCCGGATTTACCATGACATGAAAGTACGCATCCTTTAGATCTATGCTTGATGCATAAACGTCCACTCGAATGCTCACCCTTACTGACCGAATGGTCTCCATATAGAACTTTGGAGCTACGATCAGTTTGTTTATCCAGCTCAAATCTATAACTGGATGGAACGAGCCGTCTAGCTTCGGCACCAAGAACAGGTGACTGTAAAAACCCAGGGATTCCTGGTTTTCCACGACCTTTATTGTATTCTTCTCTAAAAGAGATTGCACCTCTGATAAAAGAGAATCTCTTTTTTGAAGATTTGACAGAAGCTGAGTCCAGCATGGACTTTGAGTTAATGAAGGCTTTTCTCGGAAAGATAGCCTTAGGCCTTCCGAGATAACCCCTCTTACCCAATGGTCGTCTGTAATTGACAACCAACTGGTCAAAAACTTTGTCAGCCTTCCGCCCACTGGACCGCAATAGAGGTCCTGACCATCACCTCCTGGTCCTGCGAGGCCTACGGGAAGAGAAACTACGTCCTCCCATGCAGCGCCTCGAACTGTCGACCTTGGGACGTCTGACTGGTTGTCACGGCCAGAACCACGTCCCCTACCTGAGTCGCTACTCTGACGGTCTATAGAGTAAGAGGATTTCTTATATCCTTTAGAGGAGCTTCCCTTTGAAGTAAAGCTGCTGCTTTACTCTTTTCTACTGAGTCAGGTTTTTTAGAAACCGACTTTAGAAGCAGAGTTTCCGAAGCTTTCTTAGTAATCTGATCATAGATTAAAGAAAGCTTACCATCAAATAGAAGGTCAACGGAAACCGGAGCAACTTGAAGAGAGTTTTTCACCTTAGAATCCACCATAGTGGATGAAGCCAGGGCTGCATCACGTCTAACCAACTCTAAATTAGCCACTGATAGGGCAGAGTTGTACGTGGAATAAGCTATAGCCCTGGAAAGAACTCTTAAAGAGGTATGTACGTCCTCGAGTTCTTTCCCAGAGAGACGTTGTGCTAACGCTTTAGTAAGGTGATCTGCATATGACAAGGCATCTAGGTTCGCTCTATTAGAAGAAATCGTAGTCTCCATAGTACTAGAGTGAATATTAAACGACGCAGGAAGAGACAATTCCAAGTTCTCAGCCTGGTCGTCTAAACGCAGAGGAACTCTCGAGATGCCTGGATCTGCTGTTGTAAATTTATTTCTACTATTGATAAACAGCAAATCCAGAGCATGTGATGATAAGAAACTGTTTTTCCTCGAACCCGAGGCTAAATTGAATATAGCATCATTAAGCAAGTCACACGTACGAGAGACATTGCTGGACTGTAGCAGGTAATTAGGAACATCCTCTTTTACCCGGCAAAAAAAGTCAGAATCCAATGACGCTATCAGTCTCTTATCTTTGGTCGCAGCAATCTGATCAGACGGAACAACATTTGGAATGTGTTGACGGATAAACTCTCTCGCAACCTCATGTTGTTCCGAAAGGGAAAAATCCAGCTCCGTAATTTCCCTTTCACCATCCGACTGGATCAGATGAGAATCTAGGTCGTCCCTGTCTGACTGTGCAGAGGAATGAACCAACCCAGCTTCATCAGACAGTTCCTGATCAGAAACTGTTCCTGAGGTTGCTGGTATGCTGCAATAAGCTGTGCAGTCTGCGACAGCAAGTCCGTCACGGAGGCCTGTGGAGCTGCGGATCTCTGATGTTTAGCCGCAGGTAGCTCCTGGGATGGCGTGTCCGACATAATTCTCTTATGCGAACGTCCCGACTGATGAGGCCTTGTGTCCCTGGCTATTGGATGCAGTGACCATGACGACATCGAATCCTTCGTCGGCGATGCAGGCTGGATCTCTGTGATCACATAGCCAAGGTGGGTCATGTGTGCTGATGCGATGAAGAGGAAGCCGATAGACTAGCCAACCCCGGCAGTCTATATGACGGAGCGTCCCGGACAGGAGGTGCGGACGTATGCTCCGACTGATGAATGTTATGAACAACAACCCTGGCCCCAGATGTTGTTGTAAGAGAGAGGGACCTCTCTCATTCACGGTCCGGGAGGACCTGAACGAGCCGACCGTCGAACTGACTGGCTTCCTCTGTTCCGTCATCGCAGGGTGTGCGTGATCCGAGATTATAGTGCTCGCTTACCCGGTGTCATAACACCCATATTCTGAGTGATAGGATGGCCGGTTGAGCTAGCTGGCGACAAGGACGTAAATCCCATATTCAGAGATCTAGGCGCTTGTCTAATTTCATTGAGCACTTTTGCCGCTAGCTCTTCGTTAATTTGCAACGACGGTAGCACACTTCCAGACGATATCATGGAAACATCACCATGTTCTTGTTCCTCTGAAAAAGAAACTGAAAAACTAGACTGACCTTGTGGTGAGAGAAAAGGCATCGATCTCTCACCACTAACAATGTACCATGACACACGTCTCCAACGTTTGGCATCCCAATTGGCACAAACAGAACAAGAGTTAGTGCGAGTACAATGACTACAGCAAACACAATGATCATGAGAATCTGAGGAAGACTTCCTCGATTTACAATTTGAACAATATTCTCTCATTTTATAAGAACTATTTAAGCTGTAGTACTCGCACTAACCCTCATAATAATAAAAAGATACATGATAATACAATCCATTAAACAAAATTTCGAAAAATAATTCATAAAAAAAAAAAATTTCGAAAAATTTTGACATGAGCCCAAGTTCCCAAAGTGAACGATGAGCCCAAATGGATCCCAAAAAAGCCTAAGTGTGGACAAAATTTTTTCTTGAAACTAGAAAATTAATGTAACACTTCCGGAGAATAATAATGTATCTAATTACATGCCTAACATTACAGAAGACAAGGCTCATGTTTCCGTTGTCCATTCCAGAATACATGGTTTATTCCGGGCATGCGCAGACAACTCGGATTATCAATGTGGTTGTTTTCTTTGCAAACCGTCATTCTGGAATATTATTCCGAATCATTCTGAGTAAACCACCACGCGAGCAGGTTTAGATGGTTTACCTTTTATTCCTGACATGCGCAATTATCAACAAAGAGTGGAAAATATTTCCCTGTTCGTTGTATTCTCCAAAAACGTTTTAAGAGCGATCAAGACAATAACAGATATGTTAGGTACATGGAATTCAGCAAAATATTTAAACATAGCATACCCACAAATAATTGATGAAAATAAAGAGAAAGAACTATGGAGTCAATTGACCCACCCCCAAATTGAATAAATGAATTTTTTAGACCCTGGAATTCATTTGTTTCTTTTTTTTGGCGAAGCGACCACCCTTGACCACCCATAACTGACTCATTTATTTCCCCTTGACCCGAAACCCTGATTATTGTGACAGAACATTACATCTGGATATTAAATCCTAAAATGATGTACCTCTGGGGGGAGGGGGGGGGGGGGTGGAGTACAACCAACTTGGTTACAAGGCTCAAATCCTACAGACGCAAAAATGCCAAAATTCTGAAAACTGAAGATCTGGAAACCTTTCTCCATCCGCACCCCCACCAATTAGAAATTTGAGGGGTGTGACCACATCCC
Source organism: Pictodentalium vernedei (assembly GCA_031216915.1). Lineage (NCBI taxonomy): Eukaryota > Metazoa > Mollusca > Scaphopoda > Dentaliida > Dentaliidae > Pictodentalium > Pictodentalium vernedei. The sequence goes on from CM062296.1 coordinate 484,331,416, forward strand.
GCCCCATTATAACACTCTAGCCAAGCTATGTGAGTTTGCCTCTCCCACCTTCCCCCTGGTGAGATCGGATATTGTTACTGAACCTTAACAATGCGGCGGTGCATTCATGACCTTCTTGTCCATGGGAATTCTGTGGTGAGAGTGCACAGACAGGCTTTGCTGGTTCTCAGTGTACTCATAACCAACAAATAGTAGACACCAAATACTGAAATTGTTTTTTTAAATTCTCGCTCAAATAACGTCAACTAGCAGAGTTCTATGGACACAATGGCGAGAACCTGTCCCCAATCTCTCAGATCAGCAGAGGGATGGAGACTCAGGTCAACCTAAAGCTTTAGCAGCCCCCCCCCCCCACCTCCTAAATAAAAAAGAACTATTGACCCAAATGCTTTCCAAAATAGGGCTACACATGCTACGATTGCATCAGATTTGATCTTAGAGCACTTAATTTTGCAAATTTTCTCGCCGGAGGTCCTATCCTGACTTGGTCGGTCTGGTCGTTACCCCTCCTCAAACTTCTCTGTCCTAACTAGAACCCTGTGGTTGTTACCCCAACCTCCCACTTCCCAGTTAGTAACCCCTTCCGCTAAAAAAAAAAGTGGGGGAGGGGCACAATTTTTTTCTGTGTAACCGCAGCCTGGTTGCAGGAAAGAAAAAAATTTAGGAGCTCAGTGTGGGGGGGATTGGAGGGGTACTTTGTTATCGCGTATGTCATGAATACGGAACAAAATTAAATGCAACTCCAGAAAGGGAACACATGCGCACATTAGATACCATAGTCCAGACTTGGACCAAAGTCTGCAATGTAAATAATCTTTGGGACGTACGAAACTCAAAAAGTAATATTACGGAATTGGGGTTCAAATTTGGACTAGTTTACCAAACTTAAAAATTATATTACGGAATTTGGGTCCAAGTTTGGACTAGTTGTACTATTACTATAGTCTGTGCTTATTGGATTTAATATTGGATTTACTGGTTGCGAACTTGCGACGTGCAATATCTCCATATATAAAATTGACAACGATGCCGACAGTATTATGTTGCCAATTTTGAAAGAACTATTATCATCTTCCTCAGTAAATGTGGGCATATATGTTGTGTAGGTTGTGTCAGAATAAGTCCTGTTTGGGTACCCATAATTGGTAAAAAAAGAGGGGGCACATACCTCCTGTGACCCCGGCTCCGCAGTCCCAAATACCCCCCTGCCCCTCCCCCCCCCCCCTGCCCCATTATAGAATCTGATAATCCTGGGCCTGGATACTCCCCTGTACCTGACTGCTCAGGTGTCGAACATCCATCTCAGTCGGCAGTGGAATAAAGAAAAAAAGGACAAAACACCCCAAATATTCCTCGTTTCAAAATCAATCCAGAACATGATAGGGTTGGAGGCATTAATTCCTCGGCAAAGAATCAGCTTCAGACCACGGCATAACAAATGCAGTGGCGTAGCTAGGGGGTGGGGGAGCACATGCCACCCCCCCTCCCAAAGTTTTGCATCCCCTCCCCAAAACATTGATCCAATGCAAGTTTCAAACAACTTAAGAACCCCAAAATGCTCTCCAATATAGGGCTACACATGCTACAATTGCCTCATATTCGATCTTGGAGCACTAAATTTTGCAAACTTTTCTCGGGGAAGGCCTTGTACAAACTAGGCCCTTCTGATCATCACCCGCCTCCTCCCACGTCCTTGTCCCAACTAGGACCTCCGATCGTTACCCCCCTCCTCCCACTTCAATGAAGGGAAGTGGGAGGAGGGTAACGACGGGAGGGTGCTAGCTTGGACTAGGCAAGGACCCCCAAAACCCCACAACATTACAAATATCATGGTATACCACCCCCCCCCCCCACCAACAAAAAAAAAATGGCTAGCCCCCCTCCCTCACCCACTCAATTATAGAATCCTGGCTACGCCCCTGAACAAATGGGAGTCGAAACAAAAATAAAACTCAAATGCTCTGTCCAGTATTTCTTTGTAAATTTTTTGTTTCTTTTTAATCTGGTCATATTGACCTACCTATCCATAGGATAGCTGTGCTGTTTTATACAGATGCGGCACTGAGATGAGCAAAACAGCATCCATGTTGTCATTGACAACATCATGAACAAAAATTGCGAGCTCCACTTCCTCAAATTCCATTCTGGTTTACATCTAAAGTGCAATATGCTGTTTCCTTGTGATTACTATTCTGTATATCCACTGCGCATGTCACACTATTCCATGTAATCCGGAATAGACTACGGAAACATAAGCAAGGAATTACTAATAGAAAGTAACCGTTGTCAATGTAAACAAAAATCTATAAAAACCAGAAACAAGACTCCAGGCACTAACACAACATGGCCCGAAGTCAGTAACAGATTCTTAGATAACTATCCGATATAAGGCAGAATCTTCATCAGAAGAAACTGCGATACATCAGATGGTAGATGCAAGACCAAATACGCCTAAACATCCCAAGGGTGAGAACGTAACCATGGGGACAAACAGAATAAACTTAACAAACAGTGGAATTTTCCTAGCAAGAATGAAAAAATCAGGCCCATGTCCCGAAATTAGGGAACATGAAAAAATTTATAATAAAAATTATAAGTTACAGCCCCGAACACATCCAATCACTGTTTCTTCCTCTCATCCTCTTAATGCAACCTTGGATCCTCCATATTCATCATTACTTTGTGTCTGGCATCATTAGGCTTTCCCAAACCCAGTTTGGGAAAGACTATTGTTATTCTTCTTTTTCAAAATTTTTCTTATTTTTTTTTTTTTTTTTCCTCCCTGAATTTTGTTGAACTGTTCGAAAACAAGTTGTACGATTTTGACCAAATTTGGCACACTTATGTAATGTCATAAAATCTCGTGAAATGCGGTATCGTCATATCTGTGAAAATGCGTGTTTTCAAAATATTCTGCCAAAACCATCAAAATTTCACCATTTTTCGAATGTCTCAAAATTGTTTACAGTTATTTAGCTCAAATTTTTCACACATTTAGAGCATAATATGATACACCACAATCACCACTCAGATCTTTCAACTTTAACCCCCACTGGCCAAAAATGACATAAATATAGAATTTTTCTTCAAAATTGACCAACTTCAAGGGCAAATTTCTCTAATAACAAGGTTGCTGTAACAATTATTTTGGTTTGGAATAGAATAGAATAGAATTTATTCAACAATATACCAAATCATGCTATTTACATAATACATATAAAACAGAATTAACAGAACTTATGGTACATCGTTAGGAGAAAGCATAGCCCGTTTAGGCTGTCTTCCTGCAATCTCCTTATAAACAAAATTTCAAGTAACACAATGGAATAGATGCAACAATGATTGCGGAAGAAAGTTACTGTTTACTTTTTAATCTCAGATTTAACCCCCAAGCGCAATGAGGGTGAGAATAAGAGTACCGTTTGAAAATGCCAAAATTAGCCGACTTTGGTTGCTTTTTCCATCATTTTGGAAAGGGGTTAATTTCAAACACTTTTCGTGTACGTATTCACAACTGACTACCGAGCATATTTGCTGTTGTAAGTTTAGTTGTAAAGTTTAACCCTATCCCATTCTGGTTGCATAAAAGTAGGTACTGTCCAAAAAAACTCCAATTTTTTCAGAATTTGGAAAGTTTAGGTGACGATTTACTCCATTTTTAATTGCTTGAGCTCTGAATGTTTTCTATAGCTGCTTGCAGCAGTCAAAGAATGACAAATTTTGTTCATATGTTATTATTAAAAGTTTAACCCTTGGCAGATTTGAGACTTCCCATAAGGGTACTGTCGGAATATTTGTTATTTTCGCCAACTTCAAGGGCAATTTTTACTAATTACAAGGTAGTTGTAATAATAATTTTGGTATGGCTAGATGCAACAATGATTGTGGAAGAAAGTTACTATTTACTTCTTAATCTCAGATTTAACCCTCTCGCACAATGAGGCCGAGAATAACAGAACCGTTTGAAAATGCCAAAATTAACCATTTTTGGTTGCCTTTTCTATCATTTTGGAAAGGGTTAATTTCGAACACTTTTCATGTACGTATTCACAATTGACTATCGAGCATATTTGCTGTTGTTAGTTTGGTTGTAAAGTTTAACCCTATCCCATTCTGGTTACATAAAAGTAGGTACCGTCCAAAAAAATTCCAATTTTTTCAGAATTTAGTTAATTTAGGTGGCGATTTACTCCATTTTTAATTGCTTGAGCTCTGAATGTTTTCTACAGCTGCTTGCAGCAGTCAAAGTATAACAAATTTTGTTCTATATGTTATTATTAAAAGTTTAACCCTTGGCAGATTTGAGACTTCCCATAAGGGTACTGTCAGAATAATTGTTATTTTCGCCAACGTTTACATGCACTTTCTCAGCATTGGAGCCATTTTGTCTGAAAACCTTTTCCATAAGAGGATTGGGCCTTCATCCAAGAACAATTTTGCTGTTATATATTTTATTCAAAGTTTTAACTTTCACCCAGGTTTCGGCCCTTGAATTTGAGTGCCCTAAAAATCTTCATAAAACTGGCTAATTTGGAGCGCACTTTTCTTCCATTTTCGAAAGGAATATCGAACAAGAGGCCCCAGGGGGCCTGAGGGCGCTCAACTGACATGGTAGCTTAAATATCAACCCAGAGAATTGATTTCAACAAGTTGCATCTGCTCCTCCTAAGAAAAGCTGAAACCAAATATCCAAATATTCTGACCAGTGGATCTAAAAAAAGATTTTTAAAGAATATTCCTCATATTGAACTAAGTCATAATTCGGGCTCCCACAGGGAGCCCATATATGAACCCAGGGACTTGGTTTTAACAAACCTGAATCTCACACCCCTAAGGATTCTGCACACCAAATATCAAAACATTCCGACTGCTGGATCTGAAGAAGAAGATTTTTAAAGAAAATTCCTCATTTTGAATCAAGTTACAATTCGAGCTCCCACAATCAGCCCAAATATGGACCTAGGGACATGGCTTGAACAAACTTGAATCTCACCACCCTAAGGATGCTGCATACCAAATATCAAAACATTCCGACTGCTGGATCTAAAAAAGATTTTTAAAGAAAGTTCCTCATTTTGAACTAAGTTATAATTTAGGCTCCCACAGTGAGCCCAAATATGAACCCAGGGACTTGGCTTGAACAAAATTGAATCTCACCCCCATAAGCCTGGTGCATACCCAATATCAAAAGATTCTGCCTGCTGGATCTTGATAAGAAGATTTTCAAAGAAATTTGCCTGAAATGCACTAAGTTAAAATTGGGCTCCTATACTGAGCCCAAATATAAACCCAGGGGGCCGATTTGAACAAACTTGAATCAGATCCACCCCACAATGTTGCATACCAAATATCACAAGATTCTGCCTGTTGGATCTGGAGAAGATTTTTGAAGAAATTTGCCTGAAATGCACTAACTTCGAATTTGGGCTTCTATAGTGAGCCCAAATATGAATCTAGGGAGCCGATTTGAGCAAACTTGAATCAGATCCACCCCACAATGTTGCATACCAAATATCAAAAGATTCTGCCTGCAGGATCTGGAGAAGAAGATTTTTGAAGAAATTTGCCTGAAATGGACTAAGTTCGAATTCGAGCTTCTATAGTGAGCCCAAATATGAATCTAGGGAGCCGATTTGAACAAACTTGAATCAGATCCACCCCACAATGTCGCATACCAAATATCTAAAGATTCTGCCTGCTGGATCTGGAGAAGAAGATTTTTTAAGAAATTTACCTGAAATGCACTAAGTTCAAATTTGGGCTCCTATACTGAGCCCAAATATAAACCCAGGGAGCCGATTTGAACAAACTTGAATCAGATCCACCCCACAATATTGCATACCCAATATCAAAAGATTCTGCCGGCTGGATCTTGAGAAGAAGATTTTCAAAGAAATTTGCCTGAAATGCACTAAGTTCAAATTTGGGCTCCTATACTGAGCCCAAATATAAACCCAAGGGGCCGATTTGAACAAACTTGAATCAGATCCACCCCACAATATTGCATACCAAATATCAAAAGATTCTGCCTGCTGGATCTGGAGAAGAAGATTTTCAAAGAAATTTGCCTGAAATGCAGTAAGTTCAAATTTGGGCTCCTATACTGAGCCCAAATATAAACCCAGGGGGCTGATTTGAACAAACTTGAATCAGATCCACCCCACAATGTTGCATACCAAATATCAAAAGATTCTGCCTGCTGGATCTGGAGAAGAAGATTTTTAAAGAAATGTGCCTGAAATGCACCAAGTTCGAAATCGGGCTTCTATACTGAGCCCAAATATGAACCCAGGGGGCCAATTTGAACAAACTTGAATCAGATCCACCCTACAATGTTGCATACCAAATATAAAAAGATTCTGCCTGCTGGATCTGGAGAAAAAGATTTTTTAATGTTTTTCCCATTGCCTACAGTGTTAAAAAGTGCTGACTCAGCACTTTTTCAAAGTCCCGAAACTGTACCCTATGATAAAACCGATGGCAATTTTTTTTTACCAATTCTTTCTGTTGGTCCTAAGGAAGCTTCCCACTAAATAAAAATTCTCGGTGCCGTGCAGTTTTGGAGATATGGGCGTTTTAATTTTTTTCTATTTTTAGCTCCTGCGGTTCCCATGGGGCTACGAGAAAAAAAAAAATCAGCATAAATTAGGTACTTATGACCCAATAAGCCCTCACATAAAATTTGGTTCAAATCAGCCTCTCGGTTCGGAAAATAGAAATTTTGGGCGGGGCCAAACATTTTGCCCCTCCCATAACGACGCCAAGTATAGCCCCACAAACTTCTCATGAACAAATCTGAGTCTACACCTCAAAAGGAAGCTGCACACCAAGTATCAAGTCTCTGCTACTGCTGGTTCATGAGAAGATTTTTTAAGATTTCAGCACACTTTTTGGGTGTGGCCCTACCCACGGGCGAGGCAACTTGATTTGAACAAAATCAAATTGCGATGTCATAACAAACTATTATCTCAAATATCAATTAAATTGGTTCAGCGGTTTGGGAGGAGAAGACGCAAACACCATGTTCACGGACGACGACGGACGATGACGGACGACGGACGGTGAGTGATCACTATAGCTCTCCTGACTGAAAGTCAGGTGAGCTAAAAATGATTTACATGTTCGTATTTACAATTGCCTACCGAGCATATTTGCTGTTGTAAGTTTGGTTGTAAAGTTTAACCCTATGCTCGTTCTGTTTGCATAAAGCTAGGTGCAGTCCAAAAAACCTCTTGTTTTCAGAATATGGTAAATTTAAGTGACGATTTACTCCCTTCCTAATTGATTGAGTGCTGAATGTTTTCTATGGCTGTATGCAGCAGTCATAATATGACAACTTTTGTTTTATATGTCATTATTAAAAGTTTAACCGTTGGCAGATTCGAGACTGCCCATATGGGTATGGACGGAATAATTTTAATTTTCATAAAATCACTGAATATTGATAAGCGTGCAGTGGTAGTTTGGAATAGAATATCCGAAAATGCTTTCGAAATTCGGATTCACAGTTCAATTCCAAGAATATTTTCTGTTATGAGGTTGCTGTAAAGTTTAACGCAATCCGTGTCTCCGATGCATAATAGTAGATGTCAACGAAAAAAGTTAAAAAATTTATAGTAATTTATAGATTTTTTATACTTACCAATGACCCAGACTTAGCTGGTGCTAACTCTAACAAAACCAAGGCCAAACACAAATTTTGCCCCCCAATCCCCAAAATTTGCATCCAAAACAAAAAGAAATCATGTCCTATAGGACCTCCATACTACGCCCCCACTGCGCATGCGCAGTGTCAAGGACGTCCCGAAATTGGCGCCAATTATCATTCTTACTGGCAGTGCCTGGTCAGCACTATGTACTCAATGGGGAGGCAAGAGTTCCCAACTCCTGGGAGGGCCATCCCCGTCTGGGTCATTGGTAAGTATAAAAAATATATAAATTACTATAAATTTTTTAACATTTTTATACTGTACCAATGACCCAGACTTAGCTGAATAGTAAACAGGCTGGAGGGCCTAGGACATAGAGGAAAATCCAATAAGCTCAACTATATAATAAAGAGGTAACCCCTTAAGGAGAAAAGGAGTATTAGGCTTTACATGTATCTTTCTTATTTAATATTAAATTAGAAAGATACAATACCCTTAATAATTGAGCACAATAATATTCATGTTCTCTATTAACATCCAGTATAACCCTTATACTAATTATTTTTAAAGTAAGCCAATAAATAAAGTAGTCCAGAGAATTGAGACTCTTTATAGTCATTTAAAAGTGTCCGAGTATTGTATATTAAAGCCTGTTTGACACTTGACATATACAAATGCTTCACACCGAGCTACACTTTAAAAATAAGACATGAATGAATTTTAACATTAATATTACACTTTAAAACCATCCCGGAAGCGACTCAGAAATACTGACTTGGAGGAGGCATTCCCTTGCTTTTCACTATAAAGCAGGTGACCTAAAGGAACACCCGCCCCCCCCCCCCTTCCCCTTGCCCTGGGTCAAATAGCCCAGAGCGAAGAGGGCAGCCAGACGGAGTCACTGCCGGAACAGAAAGCCTGCATAACTATAGTTGCAACTGTTTAGTGGACGACATTCTGAGCAACAGATAACGGACCTAAACAATGCAGGTCTCCAGAAATGGACTCAATATTTCTGAGATAAAAATTTGTGAATGTGGATGGCTGAGACCAATAAGCGGCCTTCATTAAATCTGTAATAGCAACACTATTAGCATAAGCCCAAGAAGTAGCAAGAGCTCTTACTTCATGAGCGGAAATCTTAAGCACAGACTGATGAGAAGAAGATAAACTCTCATAAGCAGTACGGATAGTTAATTGAATCCATCTAGCAATAGAATGGACCGAAATGTCCTTTCTATTAGGCATCGAAGACAGAAAGAAACGTTTCCGTCCCTTTCTGATAAACTGAGATCTCTGTTTATAGATACGTAACGCTCTAACAGGACAGTGTAAAGGCCTACGCCCATCTGAAGATGGAAGAGCCTTAATAACAATAGGTTCCGGATATTTATTAGGAGCCTGATTCTTAGCTAAAAAACCCACATTAGTAGTGAAGGTGATAGTGTTCCCAACACTACGATAGTGAGAATCATCCACCGACAGTGCATGAAGCTCACTGACTCTTCTAGCAGAAGAGAAAGCTAAGAGAAAAGCTGTCTTATAAGATAAGAATTTGAAATCTACTGTCCCAAGAGGTTCAAATGGCTTTTCCTTCAATTTAAGAAGAACCCAAGCTAAATTCCATTTAGGAATTATTCTAAGAGTTCTGGGTCTATTTATCGAGAAGTTTCTAACCAACTTAGATAAAGAGACATTAGATCCAATTTGTAAACTATCATGATGTGCATAGGTATCAGATAACATAGACCTATAACCCTTAATAGTAACAGGCTGCAGTTTGATTTCGTCAAACAAGTATACTAGAAAGTTTGCAATGTCTGGTATAGAGGGATCGAATATATCTACAGAATGATCCCTACACCAACGACGAAAAACCTTCCACTTAGCCGCATAGTTTAGCGAAGAGGAGGTCCTCCTACAGTTAGAAATCGCGTCCACTGCTCGTCCTGTAAAGTGCTTGCCATGCAAGAAGGACCGCACAACGGAAAAACGTGAAGGTTGAGACCTTGCGGGTTGTGATGGAGTTGGCGCGATTTCCCCTGCGAAAGAAGATCCTCCCGTGGAGGAAGCTTTCGCGGTAGGTCCCACAACAGACACCTGAGTAGATTTATCCACGGTCTCTGTGGCGACAGAGATACTACCAACAGAATCTTGCATTGAGATTGTTTTATCTTTAGCAATACTTGTTGAATTAACGGCGCTGGAGGATACGCATATCCTATCATTCCGTCCCAAGGGATCGACAGAGCGTCTACTGCAAATGCTCTTGGATCCGGACACGGAGACACATACGTCTGCAACTGATTGTTGAGATGTGTCGCAAATAAGTCTATCATTGGCCGTTCCCATTGGTAGCAAATCTGATTGAATACTTGTTTGTTGAGAGTCCACTCCGACGGCAACAAGCGACCCTTTCGTGAAAGGGAGTCTGCTAGCACATTCAGACGACCCGGTATGTGGCGGACCGAAAGAAGAACCTGATGTTCTAGCGCAAACAGAAGGATTCTTTCCGTTAGACTGAACAACGGAACTGAATGAGTGCCTCCCTGATTCCGTATATACGCCACTACTGTCGTATTGTCGGATAGGATTTGGACATGAGCATTGTGAATAATGTCCATCCAATGACGTAACGCAAGCCAAATTGACATCATTTCCTTGATGTTTATGTGCTTGCACAGGAATTGCGGATCCCAAAGACCCTGGCATCTCCAATCCGTTGGGATTAATGATGCACCCCAACCTGTTTGACTGGCATCCGTCATAATGGTAAAACTCGGATCCGGCAACTGCAGCGGAACTCCCTGAGTTAACCACTGAATGTTTGCCCAAGTCTGAATCTCTTGTTTCACTTGATCTGACAAGAGAACGTCTACGTCGAGCGAATGAATTTTCACACTCCAATTCTGAGTCAAGAAAATATGGCGAGGACATGTGCGTAACCGCCCCATCGGAATGAGATCCGCAGCGGCTCCGCACAGACCTATCAGTCTCATAAATTCCCTCGCTGTGACTTTGTCTGCGTGCAGACAATAGCGAGCGTAACAACTGACTAATTTCGCTCTGGTTAACGGCAGACGAATGAGATTGTTGTGCGTCTCGAAGCTCATTCCCAGATGAGTGAATGACTTGGACGGCACCAGATCCGACTTCTCCTCGTTTACTATAAAACCGAGATGTCGGAGCAATAGAAGTAGATTCTGAACATCGTTCTGAAGCGTTAACTCGTTGCCGTACCTCTGAAGAATGTCGTCCAGGTAGGCCGACGTTACCGCAGACGAATGAGCTCGGAAATAGATCATTACCGAGTTCATTACCCGAGTGAAAGCCCAGGGTGCTAGATTCAATCCGAAGCACATCGCCCGGAATTGATACACCACTCCTAGGACTGCGAAGCGTAGATACTTTCGGAATGTCGGATGTACCATGACGTGAAAGTACGCATCTTTGAGATCTATGCTTGTTGCATAATCGTTCACCCGAATACTCGCTCTGACCGACCGAATCGTCTCCATATAAAATTTTGGAGCGACGATCAGCTTGTTTATCCAGCTCAAATCTATAACTGGACGGAACGAGCCGTCTGGTTTCGGAACCAGAAACAGATGGCTGTAGAATCCCGGAGTCTCCTGGTTTTCTACGACCTCTACCGCGTTCTTCATTAAAAGAGACTGCACCTCTGATAACAGAGCGTCTCTTTTCTGCGGATTTGACGGAAGTTGAGTCCACTTTGGACTTCGAGTTAATGGAGGCTTTCGTTTGAAGGATATCTTTAGACCTTCCGAAGTCACTCCTCTCACCCAAGGGTCGTCCGTAATCGACGCCCATTCTTGTGAAAAGCTCGACAACCTTCCGCCAACCGGTACGCGATAGAGGTTTAAGCCATCACCTCCTGGACCTGCGAGGCCTGCGGTAGGAGAAACCACGACCTCCACGACCCGCACCTCGCCCCGTCGACCTCGGGGCGTCCGACCGGTTGTCCCGGCCCGAAGGACGTCCCGAACGAGAGTCGTTACCCTGACGGTCTCTCGAATAAGACCAAGAGGACGCACCGGAACCTCTATAGGAACCTCTCTTGGGCGCATTAGACCCAGAAGTGCCTGTCTTATTCTTGTCTGCTGTATCCGACTTCTTAGAAGCAGATTTGAACAACAGATAATCCGAAGCGTTCTTTGTAATTTTATCATAAATAGCAGAAAGCTTGCCGTCAAAGAGAAGTTCTCCGGAGACCGAAGCGACTCTAAGAGAGTTCTTCACCTTAGTATCCACGAGTGTGGATGTAGCTAGGGCTGCGTCACGTCTAACCAACTCCAGGTTTGCCACTGAAAGGGCGGAGTTACATGTGGAATAAGCTACTGCCCTTGAAAGAAGTCTTAAAGAGGATTGTATATCCTGAAACTCTTTCCCTTGAAGGCGCAGTGATAACGCCTTAGTAAGGTGATCTGCGTAAGATAAGGCATCTAAATTGGCTCTGTTAGACGAAATAGCTGTTTCCAACACCGCGGTTGGAATAGAAGCCGACGACGGTAATGATAGCTCTAAGTCTTCCGCCTCGTCGTCCATACGCAGAGGAACTCTCGGGATACCCTGTCCTGCCGTGTCGAATTTATTCCTTGCATTAATGAAAGGCAGGTTGAGAGTATTGGCGGACAAGAAACCTGCTTTCCCCATCTTGGAAGCAAGTTTAAATATAGCGTCGTTCAATAATTCAAATGTTCTTGCAACATTATTGGACTGCGACGGAAACTCGGGAGCGATGTCCCTGAACCGCTCAAAAAATTCAGAGTCCAATGACGCTATAATCCTCTTGTCCGGAACCGCAGCAGTCTGGCCCGACGGAACAACTTGAGGGAGAAAGTGCCGGATGAAGTCCACGGCAGCTTTATGTTGTTCCGAAAGGGATAGCTCCAAATCATCCGTATCCCTTTCACCATCCGGTCGGACCTCATGATGCTCCCGGTCGTCCGCCCCCGATGCTTCGGCGGAGCGTACCGACCCAGCGCCGTCGGATAATTCTCGATCCGACACCGTTTCTGTCGGCTGCTGGGATGCTGCGATAAGCTGTGCTATCTGCACAAGAATGTCTGGCGTCGAGACCTGCGGAGGCACAGTCTTTCACTGCTTTGCCAAGGGCAGCTCCGCATCAGATGGCTCCCGCATACTTTTTCTATGCGAACGTCCGGAGTCCATCGGTCTCGAATCCCTGGCTGCCGGATGGTGTGACCTGGTCGCCGAAGAATCCTTGATCGGCGAAGCTGGTAAGATATCGGCGGTCACGCAGCCAAGGTGCGGTCGTGTGCGCTGACGAGAAGAAGAAGCCTTAGCAGTCTCCGCGGACTGCTTATACAACGGAGCGTCCCGAGTGACGGTCGTATGCTCCGCTTGCGACACATTTTGTACCACAACATCTGGTCCCAGAAGTTGTACGAGAGAGGGGCCTCTCTCGCTCGCGGCCCGGCTGGACCTGGACGAGCTAGGAACCGGACTCAAAGGCTTCCTCCGTTCTCGCTTACTATCCGCCGTCACTGGGTGTGCACATTGTATGTTTATAGTGCTCGCATCACCCAAAATTTCCTCCTGGACCGCATCGGATGAACCCGGCTGCCGAACCATTCGGTGAATGGACGCTACACCGGGTGAGCTAGCGGACGACATTTGTCTAATCTCCATGAGCACTTTTGCCGCTAGCTCTGAATTCATTTGTGACGACGGACGTGCACTTGTAGAAGATAACATGGAAACATCACCCTGTTCTTGTTCCTCTGAAATAGAAACTGAGAGAGTAGAGTGACCTTGCGGAGAAAGAGCCGGCATAGCCCTTTCTCCAGAAACAACATACCGTGACACACGTTTCCAATGTTTGTCATCCCAATATTGACATATAGAACAGGGATTAGTGCGAGAACACTGACTACAATTAATACAATGATCATGAAAGTCAGAGGAAGATTTCTTCCCATTACAATTCGAACAATATCCTTTCATTGTGAAAAGTCAACAATAAGTCCTAGTTACTCGCACAAACCCCTGACACAAAGATACATAAGAACATGATCCATTAATAAATGAAAAAGAAATTTTAAATTTATACTAAATAATTAATGAGACACTTACGGATAATATAAATGTATCTTATAGTGAGATAAACTACACCAAAGGCAAACAGCCCCCCTCAAAAAAGGCTGTTGCCAATGTAAACAAACAGTGTAAAACACCAGAAAACATGACTCCAGGCACTGAAAAAACTGGCCCGAAATCAGTCATCAAAATTACACTCTATCTGATGCAAGACAGAGACTCCCAGGGGAGAATCTGCAGAACATCAGAACACAACGTTTATACACCCATGGGTGAAAACGTAACTATGGGGAAAATAACAGAAAACATTCTGTATCCAAGCAACTCTCCCAGGAAAATTTTAGAAATGAACTTTCTCAAAAATATGCCAAAAGCATGGGAGAATTGCAAGGGGGGACTTTAGAAGGCTAGGGGAGAGGAAACACTGAATAAGCAGTGCAACATTTAGCAAGAATGACAACAAGAGGCCCATGCCTCGAAAATAGGCAACTTAACATAATTTCATCAAAAAATTTTAAGTACAGCCCTGATTATTTTTTGTCACTTCTTTTTCCTCTCCTCCTTCTATATCCTCCTTAGAATCACCATTTCTCCAAAAATTACGTGTCTGGCATCCTTTAAACTGAGATTTACAAGCACAAAGATCAGTGAGATGTTGACTGATGAAGGGCCAAACAGAGAATGATAATTGGCGCCAATTTCGGGACGTCCTTGACACTGCGCATGCGCAGTGGGGGCGTAGTATGGAGGTCCTATAGGACATGATTTCTTTTTGTTTTGGATGCAAATTTTGGGGATTGGGGGGCAAAATTTGTGTTTGGCCCTGGTTTTGTTAGAGTTAGCACCAGCTAAGTCTGGGTCATTGGTACAGTATAAAAATACTCATTTTTTTCAGAATTTCGTAGGTTTAAGTGACAATTTACTCCATTCCTAATTCATTGAGCGCTGAATGTTTTCTATGCCTGCATGCAGCAAGCATAGCATGACAACTTCTGTTTTATACATCATTATCAAAAGTTTAACCCATGGCATATTTAGGAGTTCCCATGTGGGTATAGTCAGAATAATTGTTATTTTCGTAAAATCAATCCCTGAATATATTGGTAACCCTGCGGTGGCCTTTCAGTGGTGCTACATGAAGCCGCAAATAGTTAAGGTTGAAAAGTTCATCAAATAGAAATATAATACCTAACTCAGCCGGTGACAGGTAAATAATGAATGGAAAAGTCGTTGAGTTGAGAATAAAGTAGGGACGAATCGTGCCCTCGGTTTCCACCTGATCCACGGTATTTCCACGCGGTCTCGGCACTTGACAAAGATACTAAACTGTCGAGCAGGGACAGTAGGAAACATTCTGAGAATTTCAAGTTGCTGCCTTGCATGATCGAGATATAATTGGAATATATCCGACATTGTATCTGTCGGATATATTCCAATTATGTCCCGATCACTTCACCCCCGACTGTCCGCATGGGGGCACCATGATGCCGTGTACTAAGGCATACTGCACGTCGATGGTGTGCATGTCTTCAATCAATCTAACCCTACCTGTGCTACAGTGCGGAAGCACTATGTTGGGGAGCTGGCAGCTGCTCGTCATTGCTCGGTGGTTCTCTCTGGGTACTCCGGCTTCCTCCACCCATACAACTGTCACCGACATAATATGACCGTGGCTGTTAATGTGTCGTTAAAACCTAATAAATAAATTCAGTACCAGTTTTGTTCGTACAAATAATTAGTACCGTCAGACATAATTCATTTTCTGATTAATTTCGTACTTTTCTGTACTCACCTTCCCTGAGTAAGATTGGTGTACCTTTTCAATCTCAGATTTAATCCTCAAGCACAATGAGAGTGAGAATAAGTGTACCATTTGGAAATACCCAAATTATCCAACTTTGGTTACTCTCTACTACATTTTGGAATGGGTTAATTTGAGACACTTTGCTTTGCTATATGCAGAGATGTTTAATCAATAAATCCGGCTTTAGTTATGTTCTGGGACTTAATGAAACATGTGCTTTGGCCACTTAAAAATAGCACTGTCTGCAAAAAATGACTTTGAGTGAATACTCACTTGTCCAAAAACAAAAAGGAAAGAGCTCTTTGAGCTTTCCATAATTGCTTTAAAAAATCAATGGGGAACAAATTTTGTGTTATATGTTTTGGTGTTCCGTGTTATCCAACACCAGTTTGGCCATACAAATATGAATACCGCCAGGAAAGAAAACACATTTTCTCAGTGGTAGACTGTTTGACTTCTATGATAGAGGTCCCAAGTTTGATCCCTATCTGGGACGACCCATGTAATGTCCTTGGGCAAGGCACTTTATCCCGGTTGCCAACATGGGGGCAAGATGATGTCATGTACTAAGGCATACTGCATGTCAATGGTGCAAATGTCTTCAAACCGCTGGTACCCTGCTTCAGCGGAGCTTGAACATAATTAGAATGTTGAGCTGACAGTTGCTTGTCGATGATCGGTGGTTCTCTCTGGGTCCTCCGACTTCCCCCACCCGTAAAACTGTCACGGTCACGATTAGCCATTGGGGATAAGTATGTAACCGCAAACACCAATAAATAAATACCGTCCGGGAAACTCTCTGTGAAATCCTTTTGTTAATAAATAGCTAAGTAGTAATGTAATGCAAGAAAAATTAACAAGCTGTTCAACATGCCTTTAATCAAGTCATTTTGACTTCAACTGTACCCATCACTGTGTATACTAGATCTCTAGATGGTTTAAACCATATCAAATAAACAACTAATTTGTGCATGACAGTAACTCATATTACATGTATTTCATTGTGTCTGAAACAGATATGTTGGAAAAATTGTGAAATCATGGAGTAGGAAGCTTACCCTCGTTTGTTGACAAATCCCACACATTCACAAATAGACAGAATGATAGAGAATAAATTAATTATTGATATTTAAGGTCACTTTCAGCATCTACAGCTATATCATGACCATAATATTGGTATTTATTCAAGCCCAGGTATTCGTTGCATAGGCATACAGGGCTATTTTTCAGGGAGGGGGGATGAACCCTTTTAGCCCAAAAAAATTAAATCCCAGGAGGAAATGCCAAATGTGGGTATGGGAGGGAGAGTGGGGGTACCTGGAGAGAACCACCGAGCAATGGCAAGCGACTCAGACTCCCCAACATACTAACTCCACAAAAGCAGGGTTAGCATCGGTTGAATACAAGTGCACCCTCAAAGTACCCTTAGTACACATCGCCATCATGCCCTCCCCCCCCCCCCCCCCCCCCGCCCGCCCCCCACCACGTTGGAAATTAAATTGGGATGAAATGTCTTGCTCAAGGACACAATGTGGTTGCCACAGGCGGGATTCGAACCGAGGACTTCTTGGATTGCAACAATCATCTCTACCTTCTGAGCCACAGTGCTCCCGTAATATGCAGTAATAGAACTCTTTATATGTACTTGTGTGATTATAAATGAATAATATTAACGTGGATACGGTTCCACTGAATCAACTTGTACAGTATAATGATCAGTTTAGTTGCTACTTCTAAGTGATGAGATAGGAAAACAACATTTTGTGTGGAAAACCAAAATGTTTAGTGGTCATTTCTGGCAACTAAATTGTCCGAAATTTTCTGGCATATTGGCTGAAAAATCGGCTCCTTCCTGACTCAGGGGTGGGTTGGGGCACAGTCCTCCATGAAACCCCGGCCCGTACGCCCATAATTCATATGTACTATTTTTTTCCAAAGCAGAAAGGACATCGCTTGTTTTGCTTTCTATGAAAATATTCTGTAATTTTTGAAGAGCAAATTTTGTGTTAAATGTTTTGGTGTCCTGCTGTATCTCAAATATCTGTTTTGGCTGCATAAAAACTAGTAGCATCACAAAAACTTTGATTTCCACTAAATTTTCTGTTTTCAAAACTGATTGATAGTTTTGTGTACAATACAGTTTGCCTTTTCACATTAAAAAGTTGGGAAAGCCCGTAATTTGTCCAACAAATTACAATTCTCTAGTTTTAACTGAGTTTTATAAGCACAGAAGTCAGAGAGATGTTACTGACAGAAGGGCCAAACAAAGAATGAGGCTTGGTGCCAATTTCGGTACTTCCTTGACACTGTGCATGCGCAGTAGGCAAAAGTATGGGGGACCATATAGGACATCAGTTTTTTGATTTTGGATGCAAATTTGGGGGATTTGGGGGGCAAAATTTGTGTTTGACCCTGAATATTTTAGAGTTAGCACCAGCTAAGTGTGGGCCATTGGTTACAGTATAAAAATATAGAAATTTTGGGTGGGGCCAAAAATCTTGCCCTTCCCATTTCAAAGCCAAATATTGCTCCACGAAGTTCGTTTGAACAAACTTGATTCTACACCCCAAAAGGAAGCCCCATACTAAATATCAAGTCATTGTACCCACTGGTTCATGAGAAGATTTTGTTAGAATTTTGGAGCATTTTCCCCACCCCTTCCCTATGGAGCGTGGTAACTTTATTTGAACAAACCTGAATTGACATATGATAAGGGCCATTCATATCAAGTTTGGTTCAATTCGGCTCAGGGGTTTAGGAGGAGAAGTCAATAATGTACTGTTCACGCCAGACGGACGACGGATGGAAGATGGACAAAAAGTGATCACTTAAGATCCCCCCCGACTTTCAGTCAGATGAGCTAAAAAAAGCTTATACATGACTTTAACAAAATAAACCCCAACACCTTTTTTTACAGCAAAACATCTTCTTGCGAGTTTATCTTATTTTTATTTTCATTCGAATTGTGTTCGGTAAAGGTGCAAGCACAGAGGGGGAAAAAGATTTGATACACATAACCTGCATTAATTGTTCAGAAACTAAGGTCCACTGAATGGGTTTTTAAAGGCAGAATTTATAATGTGTAAGACCTTACCTGCTGCTGGCAAATTTTCTTGAACATCAGTATCTGATCAATGGGGTGCAGGAAGTGCACAAATTAAATGAAAGTGTCAGTGAGACTGTAGATAAACTTGACTGTGTGTAGTGTTTGATGAAAAAGATAATGTTCAATGTTTATGAAAGGATTATGAAATAAGACAAAAATTGTGATAATTAAGAATGTGTTATTTTCTGTTCCTGAACGCTATGTTTTCAATAAGAATGATTTGAGTGTAGACTGTACTAAAGAATAAAGACCTGGGTTGATGTGGCCCCAACACTCAAGTATGTCAACCGAAGTTACCAAGTTACAGTAAAATTATTCCAAAACAAGTCATCTTACCAAGTTACAATGAAATCCTTTCATAAATACAAATCGTTGACTTTGCTAAAGAAATCTAGGTCACGTGATGGTTTGGCAGTCACGGTTGACCGATCATGACCAAAGTAGGAAATCCCTTCATAAAAACAATCTGTAGACAGTGCTAAAGGAATCTAGGGCAAGTGACCAGGCAACGGCTGACCGATCATGACCAAAATACGAGTCTCATCTAGACATCATACCAAGTTATGCTTCCAAGTTACAATGAATCTGCTTCATAAATATGAACTGTAGACTGTGCTATACAAATCTAGGTCACGTGCCTGTGCGGCCATCATGGTTGACTGATCAAGGACAAAATAGGAGGTTCTTATCTAGGAATTATATTGAGTCATCCTACAAATTTGCAATTAAATCCCTTCATAAATGCAAGTTGCAGACTGTGATAAAGGAATCTAGGTAACATGCCCCAGTGGCCATCACGGTTGACTGAACACGATCAATATAGGATGTTCTCATCTAGACATTATACAGAGTCATCCTACCAAGTTACAATGAAATCTCTTTGGAAATACGACCTGTAGACTGTGCTACAGGTTTTAGGGTTGCAGGCTCTCGCAGCCATCGTGGTTGACCAATCGTGACCAAAAGGGGACGTTGTCATCTAGACATTATATGAAGTCATCCTACCAAGTTACAATGAAATCCCTTCATAAATACAACGTTCTGAAGACTACGCTAAAGGTTCTCAGGTTTCAGGCTGTCACAGCCATTACTGTTGATCGTTCAAATGGGGACATTCTCATCTAGTCATTATACAGAGTCATCCTACTAGGTTACCATGAAATCCCTTCATAAATACGACATGTAGACTGTGCTAAAGGTTTTCGGGTTTTGGGCTCGGGCAGTCATCATGGTTGACCAATCGTGACCAATAGGGCACGTTCTCATCTCATCTGCATATGAAATTTTGTGATGACCGGACAAGAACTACAGGGGTGTAGCCTGTGCTAAAGAAAATGTGAACAGACTCACAGACTCACAGACTTTGCATGCATGATAGCAAAAGCTTATCTGAACTTTGTCAAGTTAAGCTAAAAATGTTTTGTACATACCATTTTCTCTTCTTTTAGAAATCAGTCGCTTCATCAACTCATCAACAGCTGCATTTGATGGTGCACACAAGGCAATCAAAGGCTGAGTTCTATTCTGAAAGATTGGACAATTAGAATTCTTTATTTATATGTAGTTGCAATTGTCCTTTATACAAGGAATTTTTCCTCAAGAGATTAGGTTTTGCTCTGTAGTCTTTCATTCATAACTTTGTAATGTTATCTTTGTCTCAGCCTGGTACAGTTGTACTATTTTGTCTGATTATTTGAAAAAAGAATATTTTCGTTCAGCTCATTCTAATGAGGGGTCACATGATGTGGTTTTGTTGTGAATTCCTTTAGAATTGGGGAAAAAATTTAAAATAACAAATTTTGACATCATGTGTTTTCTGTAAAGGTTAACAGAAAGGTTAAAGCCACTATCAGGGCTTTCAGAAAAATGAGGGTACCAAGGCAGGGTTCCTGCAGATTCTTCAAACTGAAATTCCAGGACATTCAAGAGTTTTCAAGGACAATTTGGGCCAAATTTCCAGGACTCATGAAACCCTCGAGACCGAAATTCAAGGATTTTCAAGGGTAGTGGACTGAAAATTAAAAGGATTTTAAGGACTCTAGGAGTATTTTTGATGGTAGTTCTTTACTATTTTATTACATACAATGCACAAGCAAGGCCTTGAATTTTATTTTTAAAATTCAAGGACTTTCAAGGACCACAGGAATTTGGTAGTAATTTTGGAATCTCTACTTACAGGTGGAGTGAATGGTGAATGGTATGCAAGATGGTTGTTGATGTTTTCTTGTTTCCGTATGTCGGAACTCAACAACAGAATGCTTTTCTTCAAATGGTACCGAGTAGTATCCCATTTTCAAAAACCGAAAGACTGGTTGGAGAGAGCGCGTAGGAATTTCTGACAACCAAATTAATAGAGTGTAATAATCCCCTTTAGTTTATAATGATCTGCATTGAAAACATACCGACCTTCAAACAATATTTTCTTTATATGCACAGACAATAGCAAAATTGACAGAACTAAGTAAACTAATTACCATTCATGTATTTGCAAGAGTTACAAAACTGTGATAATAGCTTCTTGTGTCAAAGAATTTGCAGAAAAATGTTAATCACAAAACACCCTCCAGATCTGTAACAGTCTATTAGGACTAGAAAACGACAGTCCAGACCTGTAGCTGAAATAATGGAACCAACTGGGACAAACTAATTTCTTATACCACCATTATTGGCATCGGTTGATTCAAATGAGGGAAAACACTGGCATATGATCCCTCTGAATTTTTCCTAACTTTCTGACAAAAGCTTACATATGAACGGGAAAAAGTATTTTGCTTATGTTTTCTTAAATTCTTTTTTGTTTATTTATTTACTGGGGATTAACAACACTTTCAACAGCCAGGGTCAGAAGTTTTATGGGTGGAGGAAGCCAGAGTACCTGATCCGAAACACCGAGTAAAGGGGTGTGGCTGTCCATCTCTACAACTTACTATCCCAGTATGAATAAGGTTATCATTGGTTTAACACTTTAATTGGTTCATTCCAATGAGGGGTCATAAGCTATGTTTTTGATGGTAAAAATTAAAAAAATTTAGTCATTCAAGGATTTTGTTTGCAAGTGCCATCTGTCTTTCGTATTACTTAAAGAGTTTTATTACACGCCTGTTCTATGTAATCCGAATCTACAGCGACACTAAACCAAACGGGAAATGAAAATCTGTTCTGCACATATGTGTGGAACAGAAATCATTGACAGACTATTTTTATAAAGAAGCGAAATTTCACTGGAATTTTCTACAAATCATGCGCCACAATTACAATTTGAATCACTAGCGATACCTGAAAATTGGCCCCTGAGTTCCAATGTGTTCTATGTGCCAGTAGGCACATAAAACACATTGGAACTCAGGGGACGAAATAGAAACACATGTTACACCCTCGCAAATTTGGTTGGCAAAAAATTGTGTTCTTTGTGTTTATAGTTGTCAATTGAATTGCTGAGTGTCCTTCTAATAATTGTTTTTATAGATGTGAAGGTGTGTAATAGACACAGAATTACACATGGTTTAATCAATATGGCAATTGTGCCATCGCTGCCTCTCATTTTATTCTTCTCTGCTAGCACTTATGCCATATCGATTAACCCATTCACATGCATGTGTCATTCTGTGTTTAACTTCTTGCATGCTGCTGGCAAATATTCCTCCCCATGACAGGATTTCACTTTCCACTGAATAAGTATAATTTTGGCACATTTAATCAAATTTTACTCCTGCAAACTGAATGGAATTTTTCACCAATGATTTCTTGCATGAATTTTTCATCAAATCTAGTCATGGCTGCGTCACTCCAGCCATGACTAGATTTTATGAAAATTTTTTTGAAATACTCAGCAGGTTAAGAGTTCAAGCAAGTGTACCATCAACCTGCCCTATGACATAGTCTACAGCACCACTTTGCTCTCCCATTGACTATCAGAATGAAGCGTCTTGTGCAAGGAAACACAGCACAGGTGACATGGCTTAGGACTGAAACGTCAATCTTAAGTCCAATGTTCTAACCAACGACCCACTCCACTCTCATTTTCTTCAATAAACTGTATAATAACATGATAATCTTGACACTTACATTTTTCAAACAAAGTTCCAACACCTCCCACTGCCAGTAACCTCATGTGAAAGGAAATTGCTGTGAATGCCCAAGTGAGAAACTTAAATTAAAGAGTACAGTGGCACACTATGTACAGCTGTCCCAAAATACCGTTATATAACAGGGTAATGCCCTAGATACAGGTTAATTTTGGGATGATTTCATGGTGTACTGCTGTACTAAGCTACTTTTATGTAACTCATTGTAACTCATACACAAAACCCTCCAGCTTCCAGGGGATATAAGCGGTCATCTCACCAATTTGTATTGACCCCCTCCCCCCCCCCCCCCCATCACAATACCTAGACCCGCCACTGATCATTTATTTATATATTTAATTATTGGTGTTTAAGGTCATTTTCACATCTATGGCTATACCATGCCTCCTGACACAGGACTCTGTGTGCTTATTGAAGGACACAATCATGTTTTCGAAGAATTTGTAATGTTGATTTCTGATCCCCGGCGGGGAATTGAACCATTGGCAACCCCACCTGGCATTCAGGAGTCCAACACCCAAACCGCGGGACCACTGAACACCACCAAAAAATGATGGCTGGAATCCAGCTTTTTATTAGATGTTTTTCCTGAATACCAGTTTGGAGAGGTATATAGTGTTACATACCATTGCTCTCATAGCAGCTGTAAATATACTCTCTATCACTCCTACAATAGTGTGTGATTTTCCAGTTCCTGGTGGACCTTGAATCAACTGAATACGTGTCAAGTGCTTTGGCAGTTGTGCTATGTAAGCAGTTGTACATATAGCCTCTACTTGGGAATCATTGTAATGCTTCTGGAAAAAAAATAAAGAGAACTGCAACATCATTTTATTTCAACAACAAAAGAAAGAATGGCTATATAAGACACTTGTAATGTAGCAAAATGAGGTGGGATGGGGGTGGGGGTGTGTGGGAGGGTGTGGCTGGGGACCTCCTTTAAATTCTCCTAAAACTCATAGCAGTAACCAATGTCCCCAAATTCCCGGCAAATTCTCTAATTAGTGGATACATGTTTTACAGATAGTTTGATTTGTATTTTTTTTATTTTTAATGCCTTTTTGTCCAATTTCACAAGAAGTGTTTTATTATCTATTTATTGGTGTTTAAGGTCATTTACTTATGCACAATGGCTAATAGGGACCGTGACAATTTTACGGGTGGAGGAAGCCGGAGTACCTGGAGAGAATCACCGAGCATCGATGAGCAACTGTCAACTCCTCAACATTCTAACTCTGTTCAAGCTCCGCTCAAGCAGGGTTACAACGGTTGAAGACATGTGCACCATCGACGTGAAGTACGCCTTAGTACAAGGCATCATCGTGCCCCCATGTAGGCACCTGGGATAAGTGCCTTGCCCAAGGACACAATGTGGGTCGCCCAGACAGGGATCGAACTCGGGACCGGTAGCATAGAAGTCCAACAGTATACCACTGAGCCACTGCGCTCCCTACAAGAAGTGTTTTAACCATTAAAGGCATCAAGATTTTTAAACATTTTTGCTCCATCTTGACAGTCAACACAGGGATTCTTTTCAGTGTCTACAGGGGCCAAATATGGGACCCTTTCCCAATGGCATTTTGGCATGATATTTTTTCCCAATTCAAACCAATTTCCCAATCTGCATCCTCATTCCAAAAAAAAGTTAATTCTTCTTTAACTCTTGAAGGTCTAATTTTGACTTTAATCACTTTTTACTTCAACAAAACAGGTACCTCAACAGGCAGTTTTTGATACATTTGCAAGCAATCTTACTTAGACACAACTGCTAGAATATAGACTCTCAAAATGTAACAAAATGCATAAATATCTTCATCATTTAATACAAAAATTTATTTAACAGAGATTACAAAGACAGATTATTAATTCATGCGACTATCTGTTATAAAACTTACTACTTGTACTATACACGGAGTAGCTTCTGTTTTAATGTTCTCAGTTCAATAAGAAAGTAACATTTCCTATTCTTTGTGTGTTTCTTGTTTCAAACAATTTGAAACAAATTCCCAATTGGAGCCTTCAAGACACAAATTTTCCCAACTGCATGGACCCCAGACTCTTTCCCAAATAGGGCAGAAGAATTCCTGCTACATCTTATGGCTGTGCAGTTGTTCCTAGGCAATTCTTGGCTGCCTATATAACTCTCAAGGTACTTATAATACATTATTGAGTTTATGCACAGACTGCATTTTGTGGCAAACCTGTTCTGTTGAAGTACAAAGCGATGAGGGTTAACCCTTTACCCAACAAAGACGATATCAAAATTTATTATTTCAAATACCATTTTTTTTTAATTTTTCAAAAAATGTCAACAAAATCATATCATGTGACCCCTCGTTGGAACGAGCTCGATGAGCTTGTTCCAACGAGGGGTCACATGATATGGTTTTGTTGAAATTTTTGAAAAATAATATTTTTTCAACTGCTGAATTTGCATATTACGTGGGCGGATGCAGGCGATTTGTTGGGTAAAGGGTTAAAAGATATTTAGAGGCACCAAAAAAGCCCTGACAAGCACAAATGAAAAATGGCTTTTCAGATAGACAATATTACAAAAATTCTACTTAAATGCATATAAAAAAATTCTGAAACCCTCAATGTTTGTTTGAGTTACCATGTGACTATGGTTGGAATGCTGAATGCCCACCTGCTCACACAGATGCCTGCCAACCTACTTCATTATACCATTCATTAAGTCAAGTTTTCACAAAATCAACTCACCTTCAAGGATGCATCAAGAGAAGGTGGTCTGTCAAAATAAACTCCTCCACTGTCACTAGGTTTCAGTATAGAATGATATAAGGGAGATCTTGGTAGATAAGCTAAAGCCTGAAACTGTCTGATGTTTGTGACCACATTAGATATTGGCTGGAAAAAATTAAAACAAATGACCAGCTCAAACTATATCAAATCAACCCTTTATCCAATATGGCTAGGAGATAACACTAGTTGCCATATTGCAAAGAAAAATGTCAGGCTATGATTGGCTACCTTGCCATGGTACATACAGCTATGTTTGGCTTTGTGCCAATGTATGATGTTTACATACAAAAATCAAGTTACGTGCAATTCGAAACAGAAGGAACTAAACATGAAAAGATTATTGAATCATACAGGCTAAAATTAGTGCCAACACAAATATAATTTCAACTCAGTAACTGAAATGTTTCATGGGTTGGTCCCACTGTAGAAAGCAATATTTCGTAACTCAAGATTAAAAAACCTTGCCATGTTTACAAGTTTTTTATATTTCAAAGCAGTTATAAGTTGGTAAGGCCATAATCGTATTTCTGTTTCCTCATAAGATTTACCTCACCTTCTATGCAAAACATTGCATGGTTCAGTGTTCCTCGTAAAAGATCTAACCATAGCTGTAGAAACTGTCCAATCATAAGACAATTTATTTTCTTTGCAGTATGAAAATTTGAAAATTCATGAATTCATGAAAATATGATTCAGGAAATCATTGGTCAAAAAGTATATTCAATTTACAGGGGAAATTTTTGTTCAAATATGCTCAAATTTCGCCTATTTTAATGATGAGAGATTTCCTTTCTGGGCATGAGTATCAGCAAGCAGCATATACAAGGATTAAATGTAATTCCTTATACTATTCTGTTTAAAAAAAAACAAATTTTTCAGCAGTGAAAATTTCCTGTGGAGCAGTGGCAAATTTAACCAACAATATCTTGTTTGACAGAGCTCAGTCAGCTCTGTCAAACAAGATACAGGTGGTTACATTTTTTAGTTCTACAAGTGCAAAATAGTACAGTGGAACTCTGTTAATTGAATAACCACTTTGTCAGTGAAAATTATTCAGTTAACAGGAGTATTCAATGAACTCTTTACCTAACAAATTGGGGCCATTCGCCTGAGTAATTTACAAATTAAGCAGTTGAAAAAATAATACCGGTATATATTTCCAAAAAATTCAACAAAACCATATCATGTGACCTCCCCACTGGTACGAGCTAGTTCCAATGAGGGGGTTGCTTGATACTGTTTTGTTGAATTTTTTTTCAAATTTGAAAAAACAAAAATTTATAGAATAATAAATTTTGATATTTTGTGAGTTGGGCAAAGGGTTAACAGGGATATGATCATTTTCCTGTATTATGAAGATAAACTGAGCATTTATTCTATTATATCTTGTTTGACAGAGCTCAAAGAGATCTGTTAAACAAGATATAGTAGATTGTATTGGATGTACTGAGGCCAAATACACCAATAAACAAAGGAAACCGAGTAAATGTCAGAATAATTTCCTGATATATTACAAGATTATTCATTTGATGAACCAGAGCTCACTCTATAACCTATATGCAGTTAACAGTTCAAATTTGTACTGAAGATGTTAAACGATTTGGTGTTTGAAAATTATATTAAATTAACTGGGTTAATCATTTAACATACATCCAATTAGGTACTTAATTTATTTATTGGGGTTTAATAGCACTTTCAACAGCCACTATCACCTTGTGTGGGATAGTTTTACAGGTGGAAGAAGCCAGGAAAACCACCAAGCAGTGCAAGCAACTATCAGACTCCACAATGTACTATCCCCGAACATGCAGGGTTAGCATTGGCTGAAGGCAAGTGCACCATCGCTGTGGAATACGCCTTTGTACACAGTACAACCATGCCCCCATGTGGGCAATCAGGATTAAGTGCCTTGCCCAAGGACACAATGCAGATACCCCTGGTCAGGATCGAACAATGGATCTCTCAGTTTAAAGTCCCAAACTTTAACCACTGAGCCACCACACATGTATCATTAAAAAGATTTCCAGGTAAACAAGAACAAAGTGAGCGGGGGCTCACAAGAAATACCCCCCCTTTTGCTGTTCTGCCATCTGAAGGTGATTTAATTAACCCCTTTACCCAACGAAGCAGACAAAGCCAGCCAGCATTATCATACAAAAATCTCCATTCAATTTCAAATTTTATTATGTTTTCAATTTTCTGTCTCAATGAAAGTGTCAATGACACTGTAGCTCAACTTGTCAAGACAAAGACATGTACATGTATAGTATGTGACACAGCAATGACAAACATCTAGGTAATGACCTGATAACAAAGGTACATATAAAGTATTGTAACGGTCTGTACATAAATACTGACCGTTGCCTGTAACAAATGTATAGGTAAAGTATTGTAAAGGTGGGTGACAGTCAGATGCTGAACTAGAAAAAATCTTTGAGTCCCAGAGTGGGTCTGACTGAACCCCAAAATATTTGTTCTCATAGCACAGTGATAACAAAGGCACCCCAAAACACACTCGTTCCTGTCCCAAGGTGAAAACAAAAGTACTCAAGAAGTTTTGTGAAGATCAGTTCATAAATACGAGCTGTATAGAACTTGTGACAAAAAACTGATTGGACCTAATTTCGGTACAAAATGGCCACTGGCAGCCATCTTGAATTTTGGACCATACCCAGAAACACTCATTCTCATCCCAAGGAGATAACAAAGGTACCCAAGAAGTTTTGTGAAGATCGGTTCATAAATACAGCCTCTACCCTGAGCCGTATTGACATGTGTGCTTACATTGTGTAAGTAGCACTGAATAAATCAAAGTTCATCTAATTTGCATAATTTCTGCACGAAAAAAACACCCTTACAATATGTGATGTATTCCATGTTACTAAACATTCATACAAAAATTTATTAAAATCAGAACTTTCATACAGAAGTTCTATACAAAAGACTGATTGCACTAATTTTGGTACAAAATGGCTGCTGGTGGCCATCTTGAATTTCGGACCACACCCAAAAACACTCGCTCTCATCCCACGGTGATAACAAAGGTACCCAAGAAGTTTCGTAAAGATTGGTTCATAAATATGGCCTCTAGTCTGAGCTGTATAGAAGTTGTGTACAAAAAACTGATTAGACCTAATTTCGGTACAAAATGGCCACTAGCAGCCATCTTGAATTTTAGACCGCACCCAGAAACACTCGTTCTCGTCCCAAGGTGATAACAAAGGTACCCAAGACATTTCGTGAAGATCAGTTCATAAATACAGACTCTAGTCTGAGCCGTATTGACATGTGTACTTACTGTGTGTAAGTCGCACTGAAAAAATCAAAGTTCATCTAATTTGCATAATTTCTGCACGAGAAAAAAACCAGTATTATATGTGATGCATCCCATGGTACTAAACATTCACACAAAAAAATTATTCAAATCAGGGCTTTCATATGGAAGTTCTGTGCAAAAATCTGATTGCACCTAATTTTGTACAAAATGGCTGCCATCGGCCATCTTGAATTTCGGACCGGACCCCAAAACACTCATTCTCGTCCCACGGTGATACCAAAGGTACCCAAGAAGTTTCGTAAAGATCGGTTCATAAATACGGCCTCTAGCCCGAGCCGTATTGGCATTTGCACTTACAGTGCTGAAAGTAACCCCAAAAAACATCAAAATTAGTCTAATTTGCACAATTTACGTACGAGAAAAAAACCCGTATTATATGTGATGTATCCCATGGTACTAAACATTCATACAAAAAATTATTCAAATCAGAGCTTTCATATGGAAGTTCTGTACCAAAAACAGATTTCTGTATCGTCGGTACAAAATGGCAGCTGGCAGCCATCTTGAATTTCAGACCGCACCCAAAAACACTCGTTCTCGTCCCACGGTCATAACAAAGGTACCCAAGAAGTTTCGTAAAGATCGGTTCATAAATACGGCCTCTAGCCCGAGCCATAGCAGCTTGGCACTTACAGCTCTGAAAGTAACACTAAATAAATCAAAGTCAGTCTAATTTGCATAATTTACGCACGAGAAAATAACCCGTATTATATGTGATGTATCCCATGGTACTAAACATTTATACAAAACTTTATTCAAATCAGAACTTTCATACAGAAGTTCTGTACAAAAAACTGATTTTTGCATCATAGGTACAAAATGGCCACTGGCAGCTATCTTGAATTTCGGACCACACCTAAAAACACTCGTTCCCGTCCCAGGGTCATAACAAAGGTACACAAGAAGTTTCGTAAAGATCGGTTCATAAATACGACCTCTAGCCCGAGCCATAGCCAATTGTTGACGTACGGACAGACAGACAGACGGACAGACGGACGGACGGACAGACGGACGACGGGCCATGACAATAGCTCAAATTTGACTTCGTCAAAGTTGAGCTAAAAAACGAGCTAATGACTCCTCACTGGAATGAGCTCATTGAGCTCACTCCAATGAGGGGTCATAAGCTATGTTTTTTTGACAAACTTTCTTTTTGTTAGTTATTCAAGAACTGATTTTTCTAAGTGTCATCTGCTATCTGCATTGAGTGAAGGGATAGCAGATTGTTGTCAGTAGTATGAAGAGTAGAAATATGTTACTCATATTTCCATGTATCAGTTTAGTGGGGATAAACCCACACTGACTGGTGAATCTTTGGTGAGCTATCTGTGCTCAGTGTAGCTTGTGTAAACCTGTGCTGACTGATTTGGATAATCATCGTGGACATATTTTAGTTTAAACAATATTTATTAAGTGAAAGTGCTATATGTAACAAGATTTAACACCAAGAGAACTACACATCCCAAGAGCAATCCCAATCATCATCCCATTACAAGCAGCCTACCTGTGAAGTATGAATACTGTGCAACCAATGGTACAAAAGTTATTGCTCGGAAACGAGTGTGACGGATGGACGGACGAATGGACCTTTGACATATTGCCCCCAAATGCAATCCCAACAATCA
The DNA here is from genome assembly GCA_031216915.1 of Pictodentalium vernedei. Taxonomy (NCBI): domain Eukaryota; kingdom Metazoa; phylum Mollusca; class Scaphopoda; order Dentaliida; family Dentaliidae; genus Pictodentalium; species Pictodentalium vernedei. The sequence goes on from CM062296.1 coordinate 484,361,866, forward strand.
ACACCTCAAATGCAAAAACAATATGAAGCTATAGCAAAAACTAAAGTTATTGCATGGAAACCAAAAATCTATTTATAGTAAGTGACCTTGACCTTTGACCTACTGACCCCAAATGCAATCCCAACGATCGACATCTCAAATGCAACCACAATATGAAGTTATAGCTTCGTACACAAAAGAAAACTAAAGTTATTGCACGGAAAACCAAAAATTCTATTTATAGTAAGTGACCTTGACTTTTGACCTACAGATCCCAAGAGCAATCACAATCATCATCCCATTACAAGCAGCCTACCTGTGAAGTATGAGTACTGTGCGACCAATGGTACAAAAGTTATTCCACTGAAACGAGTATGATGGATGGACAGACAGATGGACAGACGGATGGACTGACAGATAGATGGGTGGATGGACGGACAGACAAACAAACAGACAGAAGGATGAATGGACAAAGTGATTACTATATACTATATATCCCCTCTTTTATAAAAGGGAGGGGGGTATAAAAAGGAGTGATGTGGCAGATTTTCAATTTTTCTTTAATTGTCTAGATGATCCTACTCTCCCAGATACATCCTTTAAAATATATAAATGTTGTATCAGTAAAAAATTTCGGCAATATGACAAAAAATGAATCAAGATTTTTTCTTTTTTTGATCAGCTGGATTCTATTGAATTGAATACTTCAAACATAATATCAAATACCCTGCTGTGAAACTCAGCAAGGAAAGGAGTTTGAATTTAGTTCTTTTTTCAGCAAAGTGGAGGAAAAAAATATGAATTACCATTACCATTTTGAATTAATTTTGATTTGCAATTCATCTTGATGAACATAAGATCTCTACTGCTTGTCAAGAACAAATGACAAACTGTATACCAATTGTCATAAGTGGGCAAAACCAAAATGGCACACTGATGGCAAAAATTGCAGAGAGTTAAAAAATTTATAGTAATTTATATATTTTTTATACTTACCAATGACCCAGACTTAGCTGGTGCTCACTCTTAAATTCTAGGGCCAAACACAAATTTTGCCCCCCCCCCCCACCCCCCCAATCCCCAAAATTTGCATCAAAATCCAAAAAATATATGTCCTATATGGTCCTCCATACTTTTATCCACTGAGCATGTTCAGTGTCAAGGAACTCTGAAATTGGAGCCAAATCCTCATTCTTACCACCAGTGCCTGGTAAGCATTATGTAATCAGCAGGGAGGTATGAGTTCCCAACTCATGGGTCATGGGAGGGCCATCCCCATCTGGGTCATTGGTAAGTATAAAAAATATATAAATTACTATAAATTTTTTAACATTTTTATACTGTACCAATGACCCAGACTTAGCTGAATAGAAAAAAGGCCATAGGGCCTAGGACATAAAGGATAATCCAATAGACTCAATTACATGTAAACAGAATTATCCCCTAAACTCTAAATTTCTAAGGTAAAACTTGGTAAATATAGAAGGCTGTGACCAGTATGCAGCTTTCATGAGATCAGTAATGGCTATACTGTCAGAATAAGTCCAAGAAGTGGACAGCTCTCTAACTTCATGTGCTGATATCTTATTAACAGAACGCTGATCTGAAGATAAACTTTCATAGGCAATGCATATTGCCAATTGAATCCATCTAGCAATAGAATGAACAGAAATATCTCTTCTGTTAGGAATCAATGAAAGAAAGAAGCGTTTTCTTCCTTTTCTTATAAACTATGATCGGCGTTTATATATGCGCATAGCCCTGACTGGATACAGCAGAGGTCAGCAGTTGTCCATAGACGGTAGAGCCTTTATGGTAATAGGCTCAGACCGTTTATCTGGAGCCTGGTTCTTAGCCAAAAACTCCACTTCTATAGTTAAAGTAATGGTATTACCCACACTGCGGTAGTGAGATTCGTCAACAGATAAAGCATGAAGTTCACTGACTCTTCTAGCGGATGCAAAGGCTAAGAGAAATGCTGTTTATAGGTCAAGAATTTGAACTCTAAAATGCCCAACGGCTCAAACAGAGCTTCCTTAAGGTTCAACAGAACCCAAGCCAAATTCCACTTAAGAATTAATTTGAGGGTTCTTGGTCTATTTATAGAGAAATTTCTAACCAGTTTGGATAATGAAGCATTAGATTCAATTGCCAAATTATCATGATGAGCCTAAGTGTCTGATAACATAGACCTGCAGCCCTTAATAGTGACGGGGTGCAGTTTAAGAACGTCAAACAGGTAGACCAGTAAGTTGGCAATATCTGGTATGGACAGATCATAGACGTCTATCGACTGATCCTTACACCAACGGAAGAAAACCTTCCACTTTGCTGCATAATTCAGCGAAGAGGAGGACCTCCTGCAGTTAGAAATTGCATCCACTGCTCGTCCTGTAAATTGCTTGCCGTGCAAGAAGGACCGCACAATGGAAATACGTGAAGGTTGAGACCTTCTGGGTTGTGATGCAGTGTGCGGGACTTCCCCTGATAAAGAAGGTCCTCTCGCGGAGGAAGCTTCCGGGTAACGTCCCATCATATCAGCTGAATCAACGGAGCTGGAGGATATGCGTATCCTATCATTCCATCCCAAGAGATCGAAAGGGCATCTACTGCAAATACTCAAGGATCTGGACATGACGACACATACGTCTGCAACTGATTGTTGAGATGCTGCGCAAATAAGTCTATCATAGGACGATCCCATAGGTAGCAAATCTGATTGTATACTCGTTTGTTGAGAGTCCATTCTGACGGCAACTTACAACCTTTCCGAGAAAGGGAGTCTGCTAGAACGTTCAGACGACCCGGAATATGACAGACTGATAGAAGAACTTGATGCTCTAGGACAAACAGAAGGATTCTTTCCGTTAGACTGAACAACGGAATGGAATGAGTGCCTCCCTGGCTCTGAATATACGCTACTACTGTCGAATTGTCAGACAGAAATTGAACATGTGAATTCTGAATGATGTTCATCCACTGACATAGCGCAAGCCAATTGACATCATCTTTTGATATTTATGTGCTTGTTTAGGAACTGCAGATCCCAAAGACCCTGGCACCTCGAATCTGATGGGCTCAAAGTTGGGCCCCAATCTGTTTGACTCGCATCCATCAATATCATAAAAATTGGACCCGGCAGTTGCAGTGGTACTCCCTGAGTTAACCACTGAATATCTGCCCAAGTCTGAATCTCATGTTTCACATGATTCGACAAGACGATGTTCGTTTCGAGCGAATGAGTCTTCACACTCCAATTCTGAGTAAAAAATATCTGGAGTGGACGAGTGCATAGCCGCCCCTTCGGAATAAGATCCGCAGCGGCTCCGCACAAACCTGTCAGTCTCTTGAATTCTCTCACTGTTACTACATCTGAGTGAAGACAACAGCGAGTGTAACAACTGACTAATATCGCTCTGGTTAACTGCAGAAAAACGAGAATGTTGTGCGTCTCTAAGCTCATTCCCACATGGGTGAATGACTTGGACGGCACTAGATCCAACTTCTTTTTGTTTACTATGAAACAGAGTCGTCAGAGCAATTGAAGCAAACTCTGACCATCGTTCTGAAGCGTTAACTTGCTGCCGTAACTCTGAAGAATGTCGTCCAAGTAGGTCGACGTTACCACAGACGAATGAGCTCGGAAATGAGTCATTACCGAGATCATTATTCGAGTGAAGGCCCAGGGCGCTAGATTCAGACCAGAGCATCATTGCTCGGAACTGAAAACAACTCCTGGGACAGCAAAGCGAAGGTACTTTCTAAACGTCGGATGTACCATGACATGAAGGTACACTTCTTTGAGATCTATGCTCGCAGCATAATTGTTCATTCGAATGCTCGCTCTGACCAATCGGATGGTCTCCATATAAAATTTTGGAGCCACGATCAGCTTGTTTATCCAGCTCAGATCTATAACTGGAAGAAACGAGCCGTCTGGTCTTGGAACCAGGAACAGGCGACTGTAGAAAACTGGAGATTCCTGGTTTTCTACGACGTCTGTAGCGTTCTTGTCCAGAAGAGATTGAACTCCTGATAGAAGCGAATCTCTCTTCTGAACGTTTAACGGAAGCTGAGACCAGAGTGGACTTTGAGTTAATGGAAGTTTTTTCTTGAAGGACAGTTTTAGACCTTCGGAAATAACCCCTTGTACCCATGGGTCGTCCGGAATTGACAACCAATTGGTTAAGAATCTCGACAGCCTTCCGCCCACTGGAACGCAATAGAGGTTCAGACCATCACCTCCTGGCCCTGCGAGGGTTGCAGGAGGAAAAACCACATCCTCCATGACCCGAACATCGCCCAGTCGACCTAGGAGCGTCTGACCGGTTATCTCGGCCAGCATTAAGACCCCTATCTGAGCCGCTACTCTGACGTCTCTGGAGTAAGACGTAGAGGCTTTCTTAGATGCTCTATAGGAACATCCTTTGGACGTATTCGCCCCCGAAGTGCCTGCCTTACTCCTCCCTGCTGAGTCCGACTTTTTCAAAGCAGATTTAAAAGCAGAGAATCCGAAGCTTTCTTAGTAATCTGATTATAGATTGTAGAAAGCTTACAGTTGAAGAGAAGCTCTCCTGAGACCAGAGCGACTGGAAGAGTTTTTCACCTTACTATCCACTTTTGTGGATGCATCCAGGGCAGCATCACGTCTGACTAATTCCATATTGCCACTGAAAGGGCGGAGTTATACGTAGAAAATACTATGGCCCTCGAAAGAACTCTCAAGGAAGTTTTGAACATCCTGGAATTCTTTCCTTTGAGACGTAATGATAACACTCTGGTAAGGTGATCTGCATTAAGATAATGCGTCTAAACTGATTTTTCTGTTAAACAAGATAGTCGTCACCAGCACACTGGATAAATCGACATAGACACCAGCAATGACAATTCCAAGCCTGGTCGTCTAAATGCATAGGAACTACCGGCACGCCCTGTCCTGCCATTTCAAATCTATTTCTATGAATGATGAAAGGCAGCAGTAGAGCATGAGACAATAAGAAACCTGATTTGCCAGTCTTAAAGGCTAGCTTGAATATAGCGTCATTAAGATGTACAAATGTCCGTGACATTTCTGGACTGGGTCGGAAAGTCAGGCTCAATGTCCCTATTCCGGCCGAATAAATCTGTGTCCAGTGACGCTTTCAGTTTCTTATCAGGTAATGCAGCATTTTGGTCCGGAGAAACAACTTCTAAAAGGTGTTGCCGGATGAAATCTAAGGCCACCTTAAGTTGTTCAGAAAGGGAAAATTTCAGCTGCGCTGATTCCCTTTTACCATCCGCCTGAACCACATAAGAATCTCGGTCGTCCCTTTCTGACTCTGCAGGGAAGCAAACCGACCCAGCTTCCTCAGACAGTTTCTTTAATGAAGAAATTTCTGATGGCTGCTGGGATGCTGCAATGAACTGAGCTATCTGTGATAGCAAGTCCATCACGGAGGCCTGTGGAGCCGCGGTCTTATGTAATTTAGCCGCTGGAAGCTCCTGGATGTTAATTCCTGCATACTTCTCATATGCGAACGTCCCGACTGGAAAGGCCTCGTGTCTTTGGCTAGCGGATGGCGTGACCTGGTTGACGTGGACTCCCTGGTCGGCGAAGCATGTAACGAACGTACATACAACAACATCTGGGCCCAGATGTTGTTTTAAGAGAGAGGGGGCCTCTCTCGCTCGCGGTCCGGGCAGACCTGGACGAGCTAGCTACCGGACTGACTGACTTCCTCTGTTCCATCCTCCGATCCATCGTGATCCGAGATTATAGTGCTCGCAACACTCCTTCTCCTCTCCTGGACCGCAACGGACGAACCCGGCGTCACAACCATTTCGTGAATGATTGCTTCACAGGGGGAACAAGTGGGCGACAAGTGACCGTCGATCCTACGTGGGACCTCTTAGGCACTTGCCGCATTCCTTTGAGCACTTTGCCGCTAGCTCATTATTGTGACGACGGAAGCACACTTTGAAGACATCACGGAAACATCAACCTGTTCTTGTTCCTTTGAAAAAAGAGACTGAAAAAACTAGAGTGACCCTGTGGAGAGAGGATCGGAATGAACCTCTCACCACTAACAATATACTGTGACACACGTCTCCAACGTTTGTCATCATTGGCACACACTGCGCAAGAATTAGTGCAAGTACACAGACTACAACAAATACAATGAACATGAGATTCTGAGGAAGCCTTCCTCGATTTACAATAGAACAATATTCTTTCATTTTGAAAAAATATTAAACAGTCATCATAATCGCACCAACCCTTGAAAACAAAGATACATAATAATAATAATCCATTACAAACATTTCGAAAATTAATTCAAAAGAAAAAAAATTTTTCGAAAAAATTTCAAGATGAGCCCAAGTTCCCAATGGGAACGATGAGCCCAAATGGATCCCCAAAAAGCCTAAGTGTGGACAAAAATTTTTAAAACATGTTTAAAAATTAATGTTACACTTATGGACAATATTAATGTCTCTGGCTATGAGTAGAACTAATAGAAGACAAGGAATCACTGTCAAAAGTAACCGTTGTCAACATAAACAAAAGTGAATAAAAACTGGAAACAGGACTCCAGGCACTGAAAATATGGCCCAAAATCAGTAACAAATTTGAAACACTATCCGATGTAAAACAAAGGCTTCCTGAGAAGAAACTGCAGTACATTGGATGGTAGAAGCTTGACCGAAATGCCTAACCACCCTAGTGTGAGGGCGTAACCATGGGGAAAAACAGAATAAACATTCTGTTACCAAGCCAAAACTCCCAAGAAATTTCAGTAAAAAAATTACAAAAATTATGCCAAAAGCATGAGAGAATAGCAAGGGGGGTATAAGGAAAAGGGAGAGAGGAAACTCTGAACAAACTGTGGAAATTTTATAACAAGAATTTAAACATCAGGCCTATGCCCCAAAATTAGGGAACATGAAATAATTTTGCATAAAAATTATAAATTACAGCCCTGAACACATCCTTCCACTGTTTCTTCCTCTCATCCTCTTATTTCATCCTTAGATCCACCATTTCTTTCATGATTTTGTGTCTGGCATCATTTTAACTGAGATTATAAGCACAGATATCAGTGAGATGTTACTGATTGAAGGGCCAAACAAAGAATGAGGATTTGGCTCCAATTTCAAACTTCCTTGACACTGAGCATGCTCAGTGGATAAAAGTATGGAGGACCACATAGGACATATATTTTGGGGATTTTGATGCAAATTTTGGGGATGGGGGGGGGGGGGGGGGGCAAAATATGTGTTTGGCCCTAGAATTTAAGAGTTAGAACCAGCTAAGTCTGGGTCATTGGTACAGTATAAAAATATTATAAATTCAAAGTAATTTGTATATTTTTTATACTTACCAATGGCCCAGACTAGCTGGTGCTAATTCTAAAATTGGACTCGGTCAAACACAAATTTTGCCCCCCAATCCCCAAATTTGCATGCAAAACCGAAAATTTTATGTCCTATCTGGTCCTCCATACTTCTGCGAACTGTGCATGCGCAGTATCCAGGAAGACACGGAAATTGGTGTCAACCATCATTCTTTCTAGAAATTGCCTGCTAAATGTTGTAAACAGCGGGGAGGATGAGTGCCCACTCATGGGAGGGCCATCCCCATCTGGGCCATTGGTAAGTATAAAAAATATACAAATTACTTTGAATTTATAATATTTTTATACAACAACCAATGATGACCCAGACTAACTGAATCATAAAAAGGCTGGAGGGCCTGGGACATAGAGGAAAATTCAATTACTCAATCACTACTTAAAGGATATCCGCTACAGGAGAATAGCAGAGAAAGGAATTATATATGTCTTTCTCATTTGCAAGAAACGAGAAAGACATAACACCAACAATGTAATTGAGCATTACATATAATATAATTCTCCATTTAATACCAGCATAAGCCATTATGCTAATTCGGTGAAGGGAAGCCAATATATAAAGACAATCCAGAGAATGAGACTCTTTATACTCATTTAAAAGTGTCCGAGGATTGTATATTAACGCCCGTTTGACACGTGACATATACAAATGCTTCACAGTGAGCTACACTTTAAAAACAATACATAAATGAGACATATTATTTGCTTCACATCAAGCTACATATTAAAACCATCCCAGCACCCACTCGTGACTACTGACACCGGAGGAGGTCTTCCCTTGCTTTTCACCATAAAGCCAAATGATCATAAGGGAAAAAAAATCCCCCCCCCCCACCCTTCCCCTTGTTCTGAGGTACATGACCACAGAACGAAGAGGGCAGCGGAACAGCGTCACTGCTGGAACGGGTTGCCTAAATAACTATAGATGTAATCATTTTAGTGGACGACATTCTGAGCAACAGACAGAGGACCTAAACATCAAAGGTCACCGGAGAAAAACTCTAAATTTCTAAGGTAAAACTTGGTAAATATAGAAGGCTGTGACCAGTATGCAGCTTTCATGAGATCAGTAATGGCTATACTGTCAGAATAAGCCCAAGAAGTGGACAGCTCTCTAACTTCATGTGCTGATATCTTATTAACAGAACGCTGATCTGAAGATAAACTTTCATAGGCAATGCATATTGCCAATTGAATCCATCTAGCAATAGAATGAACAGAAATATCTCTTCTGTTAGGAATCAATGAAAGAAAGAAGCGTTTTCTTCCTTTCTTATAAACTATGATCGGCGTTTATATATGCGCATAGCCCTGACTGGATACAGCAGAGGTCAGCAGTTGTCCATAGACGGTAGAGCCTTTATGGTAATAGGCTCAGACCGTTTATCTGGAGCCTGGTTCTTAGCCAAAAACTCCACTTCTATAGTTAAAGTAATGGTATTACCCACACTGCGGTAGTGAGATTCGTCAACAGATAAAGCATGAAGTTCACTGACTCTTCTAGCGGATGCAAAGGCTAAGAGAAATGCTGTTTATAGGTCAAGAATTTGAACTCTAAAATGCCCAACGGCTCAAACAGAGCTTCCTTAAGGTTCAACAGAACCCAAGCCAAATTCCACTTAAGAATTAATTTGAGGGTTCTTGGTCTATTTATAGAGAAATTTCTAACCAGTTTGGATAATGAAGCATTAGATTCAATTGCCAAATTATCATGATGAGCCTAAGTGTCTGATAACATAGACCTGCAGCCCTTAATAGTGACGGGGTGCAGTTTAAGAACGTCAAACAGGTAGACCAGTAAGTTGGCAATATCTGGTATGGACAGATCATAGACGTCTATCGACTGATCCTTACACCAACGGAAGAAAACCTTCCACTTTGCTGCATAATTCAGCGAAGAGGAGGACCTCCTGCAGTTAGAAATTGCATCCACTGCTCGTCCTGTAAATTGCTTGCCGTGCAAGAAGGACCGCACAATGGAAATACGTGAAGGTTGAGACCTTCTGGGTTGTGATGCAGTGTGCGGGACTTCCCCTGATAAAGAAGGTCCTCTCGCGGAGGAAGCTTCCGGGTAACGTCCCATTACAGACACCTGAGAAGATTGATCCACGGTTTCTGTGACGACAGAGATGCTACTAGCAGAATCTTGCAACGAGCTTGTTTGATTTTTAACAGAATCTGCTGAATCAACGGAGTTGGAGGATACGCATATCCTATCATTCCGTCCCATGAGATTGACAGAGTGTCTACTGCATGCGCTCGATGGTCTGGATATGGCGACACGTACATCTGCAACTGATTGTGTCGCAAACAAATCTATCATAGGTCGATCCCACTGGTAGCAAATTGGTCTGAATACCCACTTGTTGAGTGTCCACTCCGATGGCAACAGGCGACCTTTCCGAGACAGAAAGTCTGCTAATACGTTCAGACGACCCAGAATATGATGGACTGATAGTTGAACATGATGATTCACAACATACAGAAGAATTTTCTCCGTTAGTTCGCATAACGGAATCGAATGAGTGCCTCCCTGGTTCCTGATGTACACTACTACTGTCGAATTGTCCGACAATATCTGAACATGAGCGTCCGCTATAATGTGAATCCAATGTTGTAATGCTAACCATACTGACATCATCTCTTTGATGTTTATGTGTTTCTCTAGGAACCAAGGGTCCCAAAGACCCAGACACTTTGAGTCTGTCGGGCTCAGGGTCGTGCACCAACCTGTTTGACTCGCATTCATCATAATCGTGAAAGCCAGATCCGGCAGCTGCAGCGGAACTCCCTGAGTTAACCACTGAATATCTGCCCAAATCTGGACCTTTTGTTTTACCAGGTCCGTTAAAACAATACTGGTCTCGAGCGAATGCGTCTTCACACTCCAGTTCTGAGTAAAGAATATCTGGAGGGGATGTGTGCGTAAGCTACCCATCGGAATAAGATCCGCCGCCGCTCCACACAACCCCATCAGTCGCATAAATTCCCTCGCTGTTAATGCGTCTGAGTGTAGACAAAAGCGAGCATAACAACTGACTAATTTCGCTCTGGGTAATGGCAGACAAACCAGATTGTTGTGAGTCTCGAAGCTCATTCCCAAGTGAATGAACGACTTGGATGGAGCTAGATCTGACTTCTTCTAGTTTACGATGAAGCCAAGACGTCGGAGCAAAAGAAGCAGACTCTGAACATCGTTCCGAAGAATAGTTTTGTTGCCTTATCTCTGAATAATGTCGCTCGGAAGTAAGACATTACCGAGTTCATTTTTCGAGTGAAAGCCCAGGGTGCCAGGTTCAGACCGAAGCACATCGCACGGAACTGATACACTATCCCTTGAATGGCGAACCGCAGGTACTTTCTGAATGCCGAATGTACCAGGACATGAAAGTACGCATCCTTTAGATCTATGCTTGCTGCATAGTCGTTCCCTCAAATGCTCACCCTTACTGACCGAATGGTCTCCATATAGAGCTACTATAAGCTTGTTTATCCAGCTCAAGTCTATTACCGGTAGGAACGAGCCATCTGGCTTCGGTACGAGGAACAGGTGACTGTAGAATTCTAGAGAATTTTGATTCTCGACGACTTCTATTGCTTCCTTTGATAAGAGAGCCTGTACCTCCAATAGGAGAGACTCTCTTTTGCAAGGATTTGACGGAAGATTTGTCCACCGCAGACACCTTGCTAGTGGTGGTTTCGCTCGGAAAGATAGCAGCCGTAGGCCGTCCGAGCACACTTCTCACCCACTGGTCTTCCGTAATTGTTATCCAGTTTGTTGTGAATCTTGATAACCTTCCGCCAAATGGCAAGCAATAGAGGTCCTGACCATCACCTGTAGGACCTGCGCGGCTTGCGGGAGGAGAAACCACGTCCCCCTCGCGAAGTGCCTCGACCCTCAGGCTTAGGGGCGTCTAACCGGTAGTCTCGATCATACCTACGCCCCCTTCCCAGGTCGTTGTATTGATGATCCCTAGAGTAATTATAGGAGGGTTTCCTATACCCTCGCGTGGAGTCCCCTTTAGACGATTTCTGACTGGGACGTCCTCCTTTACTCTTTTCTGCTGTAGCGGGTTGATTAGACGCCGACTTTAAAGCAGGGTATTAGACGCCTTCTTTGTAGCTTGGTCATAAACCAATGAAAGCTTGTCGTCAAATATTGTGTGTCTGGATACCGGAGCGACCCGTAGAGAGTTTTTCACCTTGTCATCTATTAAAGATGACGATGCAAGGGCACCGTCCCGTCTGATTAACTCCAAATTAGCCACTGTTAAGGCGGAGTTATACATGGTAAACATAATTGCCCTGGAAAGAACTTTTAAAGAGGTACGAACATCCTCAAATTCCTTCCCATTGAGACGTTGTGCCACAGCTCTTGAAAGGTGATCTGCGTAAGACATAGCGTCCAATTCGCTCTGTTAGAAGATATTGCTGTCTCAATTGTGTCCGAGTGAATTGTGAATGAGGCAGGCAAGGATAGCTCTAGATCCTCAGCCTGTTCATCCAAACGCAGAGGAACTCTCTGTACATCTTCCCCGATCGTTTTAAATTAACGTGGTCCAATAAACAGTAAATTTACGGAAGATGATGTCCAAAGACCACCTTTCTTCTTCCCACTGGAGAGTTTGAATATGGCGTCGTTTAAATGGCCGAAGGCCTGCGACACCTGCCTAGACTGAACCGGAAAAGACAGGACCTCCTACTCTGTCCGGATAAAGTCTGCGTCCAATGGTGCCAGCAGTTTCCTTCTAGTAGTCGCAGCATTCAAACGTCCTCCAATTCCTTTCCATAGAGACGTAGTGTCACAGCTCTTAAAGGTGATCTGCGTAATACAGTGAGACTAAATTTGCTCTGAATGAATAAATGTCGTCTCAATTATGACCAAGCGAATAACGAATGATGAAGGTAAGGCCATAGCTAGGTCCTTAGCCTACTCATTCAAACGCAGAGGAACTCTCAATACATCTTCACTGTTTTCCGACCAGCGGAACTACAGAAGATGACAAGAAACTGCCTTACTTCTTTCCACTGGAAAGTTGAATGTGGAGTCGTCTTAAAGGCCAAAAGCCTGCGACACCTGTCTATACTGAACCGGAAAAGACATTCCTTCTCTTTTTCCGGATAATTTAGCATGCAACAACGCTAGTGGTTTCTTGTAAATAGACGCAGCATTCTGATTCGTTGGAACACATTCAGAGTAGGGTTGATGGAATAAATCCTCTCAACCCTGTATTGTTCCGAATGTGGAGGGTAAATTCCCTCCATATTCCTTCATCATTCGTCTGAATCAGTTGAAATCACGGTCAACGGTATCTGAACGCGCAGATAACTGGACAGACCCAGCACCATGTGACAGCTCAGATTTTGAGACTGCCGTCGATTGCTACTGCACTTGCTGGGATGCTGCGAGGAGCTTCGTATCTGCGTCAGCAAAACCATAACGGAATAGTGCTACTTTCGAGCTGTTGCTGCATTCTGATTTTCAGGAACAAACTCAGGGAAGTATAGATGCATAAGTACTATCGCCACTCTGTTGTTCCGAAAGGGAAGGGTAATTCAGATGACTGGACCGCCCCAGCACCTTCCGACAGCTCAAGTTCTGAGACTGCCGTCGTCTGCTTCAGCATTTTCTGCATTTTCTGGGATGCTGCGATGAGCTGCACAATCTGCGACAGCAAGTCCGTTATGGAGGCCTAAGGAGCAGCAGTCTTCTGTTGCATGGTCGCCGGCTGATCCTGGGACAGTGTGTCAGAGATGGCTCTTTTCTGCGGACGTCCCTATAAATGAGGCCTCGTCTCCTTGGCTACTGTATGATGTGACTTCTCTGACGAAGAGTGACTTCTTTGGCAATGCAGGCTGGATATCAGAAGTAATATAGCCAAGGTGCGGTCGTGTGTGCTTGGTGGACGTTGAAGAAGCCGTAAATATAGCCAACCCCGGCTGTAAACTGAACGGAGCGTCCCGGACAGGAGGCGTGGACGTATAATCCGACTGACGCAAGTTCCGATCGATAACATCTGGCTCCAGATGTAAAAATAAAAGAGAGAGAGGAGGGGGGGGGGGGGCCTCTATCGCTCGTGGTCCTTCAGACCTCGCCGAGCTTCTTGCTGAACTTGCCGTCTTCTTCCTTTCTGTCGTCGCAGGGTGAGCCTTATATTGATATTATATTAAGTGCTCGCTCTACCTTTTCCATTCTCCTTGACCGCAATGGACACACCCAGCTTCACTGTACCCTCAGGCGGTGTACCACTTCACCGGTCGAGCTAGCTGGCGACAGGGATTTGAAACCACACTGTGGTTTATTGCCCTGTCTAATATTCATGAGCACTTTTGCCACTAGCTCTGATTGACTAATTAATGCGACAATGGAAGCACACTATCTGACGGCATCACGTAAACATCACCATGTTCTTGTTCCTCTGTAAATATAAACTAATAAACTAGAGCGACCTAGGGCGAGAGGACCGGTGGCAGCCTCTCATTATGAGAGGACCGGCAGTGGTCCCTCGCTAACAACGTACCGTGACACATGTCAGCAACGTTTGTCATCCCATGCGACACATATGAGCAAGAATTAGTATAAGTACATCGACTACAAGCAAGGCAGCCTACAAGAAAATAAGAGGAACGACTTCCTCGCCTTGCTTAAAGAGCAATATGTTTACATAATGAAGCAGACTAAGTTGATTGTACTCCCACCAATTCCACAATAAATACAAATAAAAAGATACATAACAAAAACATTCAAAATATAAATCGAAAAATAGTTTACACCAAAAAATTTTTCAAGTTCCCAAAGGGAACAAAGTGCCCAAATCTATCCCAAAATAGCCCAAGCATCCTCAAAATTAATTTTTTCCTCCCAAAAATTAACTGCCAGACTATGGGATTATATAATGTATCTTACAACAGACCTACAATATCAGAAATAGGAACCTACACATACATAACAAACGTTGCTAATGTAAACAACGTCCAACTGAAAACCGGAAACAAGACCCCAGGCAACACGGCCCGAAGTCAGTAACAGATTTTTGAACTATCTGATGTAAGGCAAGATCTTCATCAGAAGAAAAAACGATACATTGGAAGTATGATGCATGACTAAAAATGCCTAAACACCCTAAGGGTGAGGACGTAACCCTGGGGAAATACAGAAAAAACTTTCTGTATAACATGTTAAACACCCAAGAAATTTTATATAAAAAATTTCAAAAACACAAGCCAAAAAGCTTGGGAGTTTAACAAGGGGGGATCAAGGGAGGTTAGGGAAGGAATACTTAACCAACAGTGGAAAAATCATTATCAACAATGATGACGTCAGGCTCATGTCCCGAAATTAGGGAACATGAACTAATTTTTATAAATATTATAAAATTATAGCCCTGAACATTTTCAAACCACCGTTTCTTCCTTCCTTCATCCAATTGTGTCCTTGGATCCACCAATTTAACCATTGATCTGTGTCTGGCATCATTATTAATTGAGATTTAAAAAGCACAAAAGTCAGTTTGTTGTTATCTGACAAGGGCCAAACAAAGAATGATGTTGACGCCAATTTCGGTCACTTCCTGGAGTCTGTGCATGCACAGAGGGTAAATGTATGGAGGACCAGTTAGGACTTCTAATTTTCGGTTTTGCATGCAAATTTGGGGGATTGGGGGGCAAAATTTGTGTTTGGCCCTAGATATTTTAGAGTTAGCACCAGCTATATCTGGGCCATTGGTTACTGTGTAAAAATACATGAAGTGGTTTGCAAACACTTCAGAGGTTGTCATAATAAATACATTAAGTGACATTTAGTTGGTGGATATGGTATTACATGAGATTCAGCAAGAACAATATTAGACTTGTCTAAAGCCTCACCTAATATTGTTATTACTTCACCCCACATGACAAAATATACACCAAGAAAACATCCCATAACTTTTATTATTTGCTCATCTTACCTCCTCCAAGTTTCTGAGGATTACATTAGTTTTAAAATGTCATATATAAGGAATGGATAAAATATATACAGTCAGTCAAAACTATATATAGCCGACAGTAGAATGATCTACCTAGTGTGCATTCATCTTTCAAAATGCAGACAGACGATAACCATTTCATATTAAACATATGAGAAATTTATCATTGATTATTCAGTTGCTCATTCAGTATACTGAAAAAGAAAACTTCTGTACATAGTTTGTTACTGACCTAAATTTGTATATATGGTGTCAGATAATTCCTTATTCACTTCACTCTTGCCAAATTGGAATTTTGACACCATTATACAATATTAGGCCACTAACACACCATGTAAGTGATAAAGTCAATTGCGTTTGATTCTAATATTGTAAAGAAAGAAAAATGAAATTTAAGATGTTCAAATTGTAACAACTTTAGGTACCATTCCAACATAGGTAGCCACATATAACAACTAATTGTGGGAATTTCAGTGACATATACTATATAATATAATAAGAAATAATTATTTATTTATTGGTGTTTAAGATCGCTTTCAACTTAGGACCTGAAAATCTAAAATTTCTGGTCGATGCAAATCCTGGATTGAATTAGGCAGAAGATTTTAAATTAAATCAAATCTCAAGTCGAATCTTAGGGCTCTTCACACTGCATATATTGCTGGTCTCCACAAAAGTATTGTATTCCACAGCGAGGTCATGAGGTTAATTTATTTATTGGGTGTTTAAGGTGACATATTTCTGCACAATGGCTAATCATGACTGCAACATGTAGATAGTCAAGTTTAGTCAATCGTTTACACCCATGTTGCCCATTTTAGAGGACTTCCATCCCAAGCATTGGTGACTGGGTCCTATTTTACTGGTAAAACAGAGCTTGTTTACCATAGCAAAGAAGTACTGCTTCACTTCTCAGTGTTCCCACAAGGGATGGGAGATCATGTGGTCAAGTCAATCAAAAATACAGAATATTCCAAGGTGGAATCAAAGTAGTTTGGGAAGCAGAACCTCCTTGAACTGTTCTTCTCTCATTAGGTCTCCTATACAGGAGAACTGATAATACAAGAACAGTTCAGGAGAAGACACTTTGCAGGATTTTAAGACCATCTCAATGATTTACAAATTTCAAAATCAGCTTGAGACTCAAATCAAATTATATGAAATCAAATCAAATTACCAGGAGGATTTTGAATCAAACAAGGTGCAATGCCACCAGTATCCCCCCCCCCCCCCCCCCCCCCCCCCCACCCAAGTGTTTCTAAACTGAAAAAAGTGGAAAAGGCCCATAACTCTAGAAAACAAAATTGAAAAAACCTGTTACTTGTGAATATCATTTCCCCCATCATGGTCTATCAAAATACCAATGATAAAAGGTCCAAAGTTGTTATGGATGGATGGACAGACGGATGAACAGACAAACTTACATCTGAGTAGATATTTGACTACCAATTATGTGGCTGTAAGTAGTTATGTTGCTTATATTTAAACTGGCTTCTCAAATTAAAGTGACTCCTTTGTCCAACCAATAGCTATGAGGCTTACATTTTTTAAGTGGCTTCTCAAAATTATATGGCCCTTTCAGCTATTTGTGTGTTCAATGTACATTCATATTTTATGTGGCTTATACTTTTAAGTGGCTTCTCAAATTTTATGTGGCTATCAAATATGTGGCTGCCAATTATGTGGCTTTTCTACTAAGAAATATAAATTTTATAGTAAATTTCCTTTCTTATTATACCTACCGCAATTGTTTACTACAGGCTTGCACTACAGTGGAAGCACCTAACTCGGATAAATTACTCTCTATTTTAATCTTTCTCAAGAGATTTGGGAAAGAAAAGTGGTGTAAAAACACCACGAAAAAAATAAGCCAAAACTGGGTCGAGCGCAATCGGCGCACATTCAGTAAGGGACGAGCTTCTCTTAGTACAATTCCACGACTTCCGCTAACCAGTGCGCAAGCAGTAATCAAAACCATTCTTCTGAGTCTGCCAACATAGGAGGTATGTGATCAGCGGGGAGGAAGGATTCTTACCCGAATAAGGAAGACGGGAGGGCCTCCATGTAAACAATTGAGGTAGGTATAATAAGAAAGGAAATTTACTATAAAATATATATTTCTTATCAACCTACCTTACAACTGTTTACTACAGGCTGAATAGACAATAGGATGGAGGGAATCACATAACCAACCCACACATAACTCAATTGCACTGGAACTGTGGACAGAGGAAGAGATCCCTAGGCCTATCAAACCATAGCACCAAACATTAGTAAAAGACAATGAAAGATGAGGTGTATGGTGAAGTGCGATGCACTGACAGAAAGGGCAGTAACAGCACAGAGCTGGAACTGACCCTGTAAAAAGCTGAATGGCTGGGATAGACAACAGCCTGAGCTGAAGAAAAAGGGCCTGTAGGACAAAGGTCCTCTGTCGGCTCCTGCATCTGTCGCAGATAAATGGAGACGGTAGCATGCCAGTATAACATCCGACAACATGACGGAGTTAGTAAAAGCCCCGAGAGGAAGACAATGCACGCACCTTGTGGCAGAAAAAACAATTGGTAAAACAATCACCAGTAGCTAGACGAGCAGAAGCTGCACGAGTAGCAAGACAAATCCATCGAGAAATGGATGCAGGAGAGATCTGGCATGTAAGAAAACGCATATCCATCCAGGATAAAGGTGCAAACGACGCCCCCCCCCCCCTCCCAAGCAAGTGTCCATCTTGGAGTAAACTGCAAAGTCCAAGGCCTTTTCAAGGAAAGGAGCTGAACAAGCTTAGAGAGGCAAGGATGAGTGCCGAAACAATGTGGTACCACATATGAAAAAGGTCTCCGAAGCATGGACTTGTACCCATTGCTGGAGACCCCCAGAGACAAACATATACCAGAAACTCCGCAAGCGGTGTGATCGAAGGAGTGACAGAAGCAACAGAGTGATCGCACACCATCGACAGAAGAACCTTCTACTTAGCCACAGAGGCTAAACCAGTGGAGTGAGTGCCTCCTTGAAGAAGAAAAGCAACTCCACTGCTTGTCTCTAAAAAACACTACGGAGGAGACAGGACCCGATAAAAAACTTGCATGAAGGCACAATGAAGTCGGGTCAACTTGAAACCTCCTCGGGCGACTTTGGCAAAGAAAGTCGTGACGTAGAGAGAGACATGCCGGAACTGCCGCTAACAGAGAGCGGAGCATATTGATCCACACCCACAGAGGCGACAGGGGTGTGATCAAAAGGATTCGACCGCAGGTTCATATCTGGGCTAGAACCTGAGGTGGAAACGTAACCGGCAGGAAGGCGTAGCCGACAAGACCATCCCAAAGGAGGGTCAGAGCGTCCACGGCAAAAGCCAGAGCATCTGGACACGGGGACACGAAAGTGTCCACCTGATGGTTCCAACGAGTCACAAAGAGATTGATGGAACACCGCCATGTGGAGCATCCACTCGGTGGAAAAGAACCTGCCCCGCTGGGACACGGAATCGGCTAGGACATTCAGACGACCAGAAATGTGATGAACAACCACCCCGGCGTTGACATCCTGAGCGAGCAGTAGAAGATCCCGAGCCAAATCGTACATTGGAACCGAGTGCGTGCCGTCCTGGTTCCGAATGTAAGCAACCACTGTCGAATTGTCGAACAACAGAAGGACCTGACGATTCGACAGGTGAGGGATCCACTGCCTGAAACTCAGAAGAAGAGCAAGAAGCTCCTTCTGGTTGATGTGTAGAGTCCCACATCCCGTGAAGGGAAAAACCTAGAGGATCCACGTTACACCCATCCGAGACCGCTGGCATCTGCCGTCAGAATGCGATCGGACGTGGGTAAGTCCAACGGGACACCCTGCGTGATCCACTGAACATTCGTCCAGTGGAGAAGGTGAGGATGAAGATTCTGGTAACTGAAGCATCAGATCCAGAGAATCGACATTCGGCCTCCAACGACTGAGCAGAAAGTGTTGGAGAGGTGTGACATGCAGCCGACCTAGAGGAATGAGATCCATCACCGAACCGCAGAGACCGAGCAGCCAGAGAATACCCCATGCTGTCGCGGATGTGGACTGGGACAGAGTCAGAGCAAAAGCTGAGAGAATCACAGCCCTGGCCTGGGGAACTGCCACCGTATTGAACTGAGTGCGGAAGGCCATCCCCAGATGACAAAACGACTGAGAAGGGACCAGGTCAGACTTCTCCTCATTGACTGTGAATCCTAGCGACGTGAGCAAGCTCAACAGAGTGTCGACATCCAACTCCAGTAAGGCAGCAGTGGAATGCCTCTGGAGGATATCGTCTAGATATGCCGAAGTAGTTACCCTGGACTGTGAGCGATGGAAGGCTATCACATGCGACATAAGTCGGGTGAAGGTCCAAGGAGCCAAGTTGAGGCCAAAAGGCATGGCCTTCAACTGGTAAACTCGCCCCAGAAAAGTGAACCTGAGATACTTCCACGACACCCGATGAATCGGAACGTGAAAGTAAGTGTCTCGCAAGGTCGATGCTGGAAGCAAAATCTCCCTGGTGAATGGAACGGCGGACCGACCTGAAAGTCTCCATGCTGAACTTGGGAGCAATGATAGACTGGTTCAGGATACTCAGATCGATAACCGGTCGGTGTCGGCCGTCCTCCTTCAGCACCAAGAACAGGTGGGAATAAAACCCCACTGACTGAATGTTCTTGACGACCTCGAACGCCCCCTTGGAAGGAGATTTTCTATCTCCGTGACAAAAGCTCCCGACATAAAACGTCTGAAGGAACTGTGGTTGGAAGAGGCACTCTGCACAGAGTGGGGTGCCTTCGGAAGGATATTCGCAGCCCAGACCGAACAACATCTAACACCCAAGGATCGGATGTGATGGTGGCCCAATGGTCTGCGAACTCTGCTACCCTTCCTCCAACCTGGGATGAATCGAGGTGAGGACCATCAGTTCGAGCCCTGATGAGGCCCAGGAGAGGAGAAACCACCTCCTCTACTGAATGAAGAATCCTGAGACTTCCCTCTAGCCAGCCGACGCTTACCCTTACCCCGTGAGTAAGAAGTAGAAGCGGTGACAGAAGGATCAGCCCTTTGCTTTGCAGAGGAAGCAGAAGGGTATTTGTTAGGCTTTGAAATCAGGGAAGGCTGAGGCCAATACCCCCACGTCTACACTACCAGACACCGCTGCAGACCACTGCAGGCATAAAACTGCTGTGCTCAACGGCTGAGAGGACACAGCAGGGGGTTCAGTTGGCAGCCACTTCCGACTTCGCCAAGTTGAAGTTGGGGAAGGCTGTGGCCGATACCCCACAACCACACTACAGACATCCCTGCAGACCCTTGCAGGGACAAGCCGAGGCCGGCTAAAAACGGTGCCCGATGACATTGTAGACGGAACAGTAGTAGCAGCAGATACGAAGGGAGCTGTTGGAACTGGCGGAAAAGGGGATAGAGCAACCAAGCTCGGCCTCCAAAGGAGGAGTCACAACCCTAGTGACAGCCTCAGATGTCGACTGGAGAGGGGGCATAGTCCTGGAACCAGGCATTTCTTCACCAGAAATCCAACAGCTCCTGCAGTATCCACCACAGTAAAAAAAACTGCACATCCCCCACGGAAGGGGAATAACTCTCACCAGACGTGGTCGAGTCGGGAGGCCCCGAAACGACAGCGTTTCCCTCCCCCCTGGTGGTGCGGGAGGAGCTGCACATCCCCCACAGAGGGGGAGTAATTCTCACCAGACGTGGTCGAGTCGGGAGGCCCCGAAACGACAGCATTCCCCACCCACCGTATGTGTGGGAGAAACAGCAACAAGAATGCACCAAAGGCGAGGGCAAAAGGAATTGCCCTAAAGGAACCGATCTGGAAATAACAGAGGTGAGAGCAGAAGACAAAGGTGAACTCAACAGATACAGAAAGTAGAAGAACACCCTCAACTACGAGAGAAGGTGGCAGAAAAAAAAAACGGTGGGTACACGACAGAACCCAGACGGCCAACAGGGACCAAAAAAACAGATATTCTGCCCTCAACAGAGTGAAGAAATCCTGTCCAGACAGTCCCTCATTGACACCTAACTCCAATAACAATTTAAATTTATCAACCGAAAAATTTCATTATCGAACCGCGTTGACATGATATCGAAAAAACATTCACGAAAACGGATTAATAAATAATATACAAAGAGAATGTGGTTGAAAATATTAACGAGAATATATAAAACACAGTCCTGTTATTATACGATCTTCAGATCCATAATCCAGTCACAGGAAAACCATTATCGACGAGTTGAATTATCACTGTATCACAAAGCAAAGATGGCAACACGTCAACCACGTTGCACGGATAAAAGAAGAATGGTTATGATTACTGCTTGTGCACTGGTTAACGGAAGTCATGGAATTGTACTAAGAGAAGAGCATCCCTTACTGGGTTTTCGCCGATGCTGCTCGACCCAGATTTGGCTTATTTTTTTGTGGTGTTTTTACACCACTTTTCTTTCCCAAATCTCTTGGGAAAGATTAAAATAGAGAGTATTTTATCCGAGTTAGGTGCTTCCACTGTAGTGCAAGCCTGTAGTAAACAATTGTAAGGTAGGTTGATAAGAAATGGCTTTTTATGTGCCCATGTCCATATATGTTTCATGTGGCCTATATTTTTAAGTGGCTTCCAAACTTTCATGTGGCTGTCCATATATTTTTATGTGGCTTCTCAACTTTTATGAGGCTATCAATTAGATGGCTGCCAATGATGATTTTCAGATGCCTAGAAAATTTCTGTGGCAAGCCATGTAACAGAAATTAGACACATAAATATCCATTTATGACTAATCCTAGCCACATAAATAGTCAAATGTAAACATGGATGGATGGACAGAGGGATGGATGGACAAACAGATGGACAGATGGATGGATGGATGAACAAACAGACGAACAGATGGACCCCATTTCTATACCCCCCGCAAACTTTGTTTTGGAGAGGGATAATTAATTTTGAAGCTTCTTAGAACCATTCATTCAACATCAATGGCTATATTGTGACCGTAAGCATAAAATGAAGCACTGACAATCAAATACAAACATGTTGTCCACTTTGAGGATTTACACCCAGGACTAGTCCACTGTGTACCATGATAAACATACAAGAAAAAACATGTACCTCAATACTCATTTGCTTTGCTTTATCTGGTACAAACTTTCTGTGCCTTACTTTGATGAATGCTGTGAACACAGAGCTTCTATTATCTTTAAGAGCAGGGTCATTTTCTAAAACAGAACAGAACATACAATTAACTCTCTGGACACAGATATAAAGGGATTCCAAAATGCCTTTTTCAGAAGTTACAAAAAAATGAACACAATGCAAAATGGGTGACCCAAGAGACCTCAACCCATATTTTTAACATTCAGTGAGTTTTTACTTATTTGGTGTGGGCCCATGTCAATATGACATACCATGCCATGCCAGAAATATGAATGTGATTCACTTTTGAAATGTTTGGCTCCACCCAGTTTTATTTTTGGAGAACTAAAATTAAAAACATGAGGTTGAGAAGTGTACTGGTGGTAGGGGTGGTGGTGTCACAAAATGTGATTTCCAGAATTGAAGAAAAATGCTCTCAAGGCCCCTAGATGGTTCCATTGACCTTGACTGATATTAAAACCCACCAATAAATTTAGACATCTTCGGTGTTGGCCCCAAGCCAATATGTTACCATACCTGAGATATAAGCAAGACCCACTTCAGTGGTGCGGACAGCATTACAAAAACTGGTTCTTACTGACTGCAAAAACTTATCCAGGGCTGGACCATGGTTCAGACTGGACCACACCTGCTGTACTGTGCACAGATGAGGTGGCCTGGTCCAAGGTGGTCCAGAGGTGCACTTTAACTTGCAAATTAATCTATGAAATAACTTGATTAGTTTTGGGAACACATTATTTCTCTCACAGTTAAAGACCAAATTTGTTCTAGATAGGAGATATCTGCCCTACAACAGTGAAGGTTTAAGTGATACAATATTTCACATAGACTCATTGAAAATATTATTGGTGTTTGAGGTCACATTTTTTTTGCACTTGGAAATAAAGTCAAGTTCAGTCAATTGTTTATACCCATCTTGCCCCCTTTGGAGTGCTTCCATCCCAAGCTTTGGTGGCTGGGTCCTATTTTACCAATAAAAACAAAATTTGTTTACCACACTAAACAGGCATGACTTCATTTCCTGGAGGTTACCACAGGGTTTAGTGGAACTGAATTTGATGTAACGAAAATGATTTGAAATGACAATGGACAGTGCAATAAGCTTCATTCCATCTGGTTGCAGGGGCAGTCATTCTAAGTAAAACAGGATAAACTCTCTGCTCTTGAGCATTTGGCTATCATTGATGATGAATATATATCAAATTCAACTACACCATTAACAATTCTAAATACATTACACAATGATGTTCCAGAAATAAAGTTTTCATTCCATTTTTTTTATTGTCTAATGGCTTTAATTTTCACAAAATCTGCATATTTCGATATAATTCATAGACCTTCATCTTCAGATAATACTATATACTCGGTTGAACGACTTTCATTTTTATGCTGATGACACGCATACTCGGTTGAATACAAATTACATAATGAAGGCACACAATGCCTTCAGTGTGTAATTTGCATTCAACCAAATATGTAGTATTATCTGAAGCCCGTTCAACTGATGAAGGCCTTTGGTTGAAAGCTTTTAATATAGCAATTTCTCCATTTAATACTTTGGTCTCTTTGGCTGAACCCGATGTAACAAATTCTATGATCTGACCCTATTTTTAACTTCCTAGCATTACAGTCATAATTTCTGCACAAGCACCTTACAGAGAAAGATAACACTGCAATTTTGCTACCTTGCCTCAACTGTTGGCAGACAGCTTGAAACTTTCAATACAAAAGTGTCATAATGAGGGGGGTCCATGACAATACATTTTCTGAAGTTTAATTGCACTTCACCTATTTGGAGTAGCTATCGGATCCGGTGTGCAGATATGCCTGGTGCGTTAGCCATTTGACTCAGATGGTATATGCATATGTGGAAACAAACATGTATACATATATAGACAAATTTTGAAATCCTGCCATTTGGATAGATGCATCTATATATATACCTGCATAAACACACACACTCTACCGTCACCGTCGTGCACATGCACACACCCTCTCACACACACAGTCATTCCTTCATACGCAAAAACTCATAAGAGAGGAGACCCCCACTGCTGACCCACGATCAACCCTATCAGAATTATTCATCAATTCAATTTTTATTTTTCAATTCAATTTTTTATTTCACAGTATACAAATACAAATAAAATATTAGAAGAGAGTTACAAAATCATGAAGAGTTGTGTAAATGCATACTGTGGGGAATGACATAGTCTAGTGACTGTCTTCCTGTCATCCCCAAGACAATAAAAGGTAACTAAGGTAGAATAGCGTATGGCGGGTTTTAGATTTAAGTAAACTAAATACAGACAGCAGGTAGTTATTGTTTTTACTTTACATATAGCATGATTTTGGTTGGGATTAGTTATTATTTTCCCATCGTGGATCAAATTCTGCAAAGTTCCAACTCAGCTTGTTTTGGCCTGATAATTAACCTTGTTTCTGAATTTGACAGAATAAATATATTCTCCTCAATAATCAGTTCCATGGCCGTATGTCAATAGGGTGATCTATGGTCGAAAAAACCATTCATGACCGTCCGATACCGATAGGTTTAACTATCAAAAACAGTCAGGGCATCTTGGGTTGGTGCAGCTAACATTGGCATTATATGAGTTTATGAATTGGTCAATTAATGTTTTTTTAAATGACATTCGTGTGAGGGTTTTTATCGTTGTATCTAAGTCGTTCCACAATTTAGGAAAAGAGAAGTACGGAAGCGCGCTGAGAACTGGGTACGCGGTTTGTGTGTGATTAGATTACCACACTGCCTTGTATTCATACCAGAAGGATTCGCGTATACTTGAAATGTATTATCAAAACTGACGGGGAGGTTGTTGTGGGACCAGTCATACATGAATAGAAGAGAATGTAATTTGTGGAGATCGCTAAATTTAAGAATTTTTAAACGTTTGAAAAGGGGGTCCTTATGTGAGTTGAATTTTTTGTTCGCTATAATACGCATAGCCTTTTTTTGCAAATTCAGTATTTATTTAGTTGCAGGTGTGTTTCCCCATATTTGAATCCCATATATTAAATGGCTTTGAATTAGTGTGAAGTAGAGTATACGTAAGGTCTTGGGCGGCAAAATTTTTTTTGCTCTATTAAGGATATAAATTGCCCTTGACAGTTTCGTACAGAGTGCTGTTACGTGATGGTTAAATTTAAGGTTCTCATCCAAGTTAATTCCTAGGAATTTTATGAATTTGTGTTGATGATTATTTCCTGCTATTATTAAGTTTGTATTATTTAATGTAATTTGGGTTTGTACGTTGCTATAGTTGTAATTGTCATTTTGGGGATGGAGAAGTAAAGCTTTGGTTTTATTTACGTTTAATGATAATTTGTTTGCTAAGCACCAGTCATTGATTTTTGACAGTTCAGTATTCGCCTTCTCTGTCAGCACGTTAAGGTCGTTCCCAGATGCGTAGCCTGTTGTGTCATCCGCAAATGACAGGATATTCATGTCCGTCGCTTCACAAATGTCGTTGATATACAGTACAAACATAAGAGGACCAAGTACAGAACCCTGTGGTACACCCGTAATAACATTCAGTAAGTCTGATGATTCACTCATGAATTGTACATATTGGAATCTCTCGGAAAGATAATCCTGAAACCACGAATTAGCTATTCCTCTAATGCCGTAATGTTCAAGTTTTCTGATGAGTATTTCGTGGTCAATCGTATCGAATGCTTT
This sequence comes from Pictodentalium vernedei, assembly GCA_031216915.1. NCBI lineage: Eukaryota > Metazoa > Mollusca > Scaphopoda > Dentaliida > Dentaliidae > Pictodentalium > Pictodentalium vernedei. The sequence goes on from CM062296.1 coordinate 484,388,078, forward strand.
TGAAAAATCTAAAAAAATGGGCAGTGTACAATCTTTAGTTGCTCTGTTATTCATTATGGAAACATGATTGATGAGATGCAATATTGGATGGAATGTTGAGTGTCCCTTTCTAAAGCCGAACTGATAGTTGTAAATAACGTTATTTACGTCCAGGAATTTTGTTAGTCTTTTATGCATTAACTTCTCTAGGATTTTAGAGAAAGAGGGGAGGATACTTATTGGACGATAATTGTTGAATGACTGTTTATCTCCTGATTTGAAAATTGGTATTACTTTTGCGACTTTCATTTTGGATGGTACAGTTCCAGTTGAGAATGAGGTATTGATAACATGTGTTAAAGGAAAGGCAATTTCATGTATAATGTCTTTCAATAGTTTCGGAGAAATGTTGTCCTGACCAGCAGAAGTTTTTCTGGGAAGACTTTTTACTGAGGATATGACTTCTTCGGTGGTTGTAGGTGACATGAAAAAAGAGTCGGAGACGTTGTTTTTTAGGTAGTCACAGAATCGATGTGTGGAGCCAGTCATGTTGTCAGTTACTCGAGTTCCGATGTTAATAAAGTAGTTGTTAAATTTCTCGGCAATTTGGATGGGGTCAGTGAGCTCAACATTATCTTCAATAAATGATGATGGTACCGGCGGAGGAAGATTTGACTTGTTTATTGCCTTGCGGATAATTTCCCAGGTTTTCTTAACGTTTCCCCTGTTTTCTGAGATCACTTGATTATAATAATTTGTTTTAAGTTTACGTTTGAGTTGGTTAAATATTTGACAATAAGTTTTATATTTTGTGATATTGTCATTGGTCGGGAACCTGTACTTTTTTGCAAGTAGTTTGTGTTTATTTAAGGAGGACTGTAAGAGACCATAAGTCATCCATGGTTCTCGTTTTATATATTTTGGGGGGGTCTTTATAGTTACCAGCGGAAAGGCTTTATCAAACGCCGTGTTCAAGATTTGTAAAAAATTCTCATAAGCTTCATTGGCACGAGGCTCTTGGCATACATTGTTAAAGTCAGATTCAGATAGTAACTGTTTAAATGCGTTGATATTCCGTGTGCTGAATATTCTCTTAGGCTGGTATGTGTTATCCTTGGGGCAGGAGCTTTTGATATTTTCGATATAGAATGTGGCGAAATGATCGCTTACATCAGTAATGATTATTCCAGAGGTATTTAAATTTAGTTTATTACAGAAGATGTGGTCAATTATAGTTGCCGAATGACTTGTAACTCTCGTAGGTTTGGTTATCAAGGGCGTAAACCCATTGCTGAACAGAGTTTCTAGGTATTGATTGGTTTTCTGATGTTGGTTAAAATTGAGTAGATCTATGTTGAAATCACCCATCAGGTAGGCTGTTTTTCTTTCAGTGTTGATTTGATCTAGTAAGTTAGAATATTCAGTTAAGAATACGTCCAGATCGGCTTTTGGGGCAGTATTAGGGCGATAAATGATTCCTACGATTGATTTGTTTTTTCCAGTAAGTTCTACGAATAGTGATTCAAACACATGGGGAATGAAAATGCTTAAGTCGTTCCTAACTTGGAATGGTATAGAATCTTTAACAAAGACACCAACCCCACCTCTACCATCATCATCGGCAGGACGAGAACGCAGAACAAGCGGATGATAACCGTCTAGGGTGTAGGAGATATTTTCTTTCACACTGAAAGTTTCAGTGATACCAATGATGTCAAAGATATTTTTGTTTGTTTGGAGATCGCAGAGCAGATTCTGCAGTTGTTCGAACTTAGCATTTAAGCTCCAGCAATTAATGTTAAGTAAAGCGAGAGATTTAACACATGTGCCTACTGTTGACGAAAACGTTTCTGGAGTGTAGTATTTACAATTGTTCCTATCGTCAGTTAGTGGAGTAATAGGATCATCTTCAGAAACACTGTTAATTTCAAGGTTGAATTGTGTAACAAAGTCAAAGGCTGAGTCGTTTTGAATTTCTTCAAGTGAGACTAAATTGGTCATTACAAAATCTGACACATAATGGCGGAAACAAAGGGTTTCAATAGCACAAGTGCTCTACTCTGCTGTCTGATATAGTGTGGCTTAAGGTACAATGGGGGAGTTTAGAACAAGGGCACATACGTATGATGATGTAGGTGGCCTTGGTAGACAGGTGTTTTCTGTATGTCCGGGAGTTGAGTAGATTAGATTAGTTGTAGAAAATCAAGTTTATATAGCTAATTAATATATTTTTTCTCACTTATTGTGGATTGATTGAGAAGATGGAGGAAGGAATAAGTCTAGAAAATGAAAACGAAGAGATATAGTTTCTCATCTAATGCCAACATGTGAAGATATAAAATTTGCTTGTTACAAAGCTATAATTTTTCATAGAATTCTTCATTTTTGCTGGCACCACATTCGTGGATGCCTACTTATCTTATTTTTGATGCACAGCTATCATCTATTTGTATTTCCATTGCATAGCTATTGTCCCAGTGGAATGCTACTAATATCTATCACCAATAACAAAGTTTGCAGTGCAATACTAAGGCCCGACAAAGTAGATCTGTTTCTCAGGCTATTTTTGTAAAATTGCATGTGGGCAGGCAGTTTTTTATTTTATTTTTTATTTTTGTAATTATTTCTTTGCCATCAAAAGTTCATGTTCTTGGTTTGTTTCATGTTTTACACGCCTCATAACCTACAGAAAAACATGGGTGATGGTGTATTTCATCCCTTGAGTGCAAGAAGGCTTTGCAATGCTAAATTTATCAATTTGATTAACTTGGGTAAATTATCAGACATAAACCATTTAAACTCTATTTTTTTAAATTTGCATTGGTTATAAAAAGAGAGCATGCAGCAGGCAAAAGGACCATGCAGGAGGGCCTGAGAAAAAGATTTTTAACTTGTGTAGGCCTAAGTCAAATTTGTTAATCTGTGTTAATAGGTTTAGGCACATGCCAGCTTTAAACAGATGTAATCGTTCAGTAGATCTTTAACTATAAACCAGTGGTGACCCTCAAGGATAGCCACATGGCACAAGCATGACCATCACATCCCCGGTAGCCTGATTTGATCTGTAGAAAGCATTTGGTAAGTTAACACTGTTGCGTGTAGGCTGATAAAGTGCATAGCATATTGGTTCATGTACTAGACAGTTTTGTTTGCTTCAGCCTCTATTTCTGGCATGTGATGTCTACAATACATAATATTTGTCATTTTTGAAAGACTGATAGATGTACAAATGTTAAAAACTTCTGGAAATACCCAAATCAGAAGGCCATTAATCACAAAAAAATGAAATACTCACTTCCTCCAGTTATTTTCTGTCCCAACTACACTAATATACAGCTGTGTATCAACTGAGTAAAAATGAAAGTCAAGTCTGTGGATCCAATGAGAATATAAATAGTGTAAAGTAATGGGCCTAACACTGACCCTTGGGGGATGCCAAACCAAAGTGTAATTTGTTCAATAAGTACACTTTGTGTGCGACCTGAGAGATATGATGGAATCAACCACGTGCCTGTGAGACCTATTCTTTATTCCATTCTTTAACTTTCAATTAACATAAAATCATAGGACAAAAGTAAAGCATCATCCCTTGACTGGAATAAGGAACCATCTGCAATGCTAAAGCATTGCAGATGGTGCATTATTCCATTCAATGGATGATATATTGTCATTGTGTTATTCATCTTGTTGGTTTCAAAATTAATCCTTATTTGAAATTACAATGAAATGCAGAAATAATATCACAATAAACTTTTCGAGACATTTAATAGAGTTACTCAAGAGGAAAGGCTTTTAAATACAACAATAAACTCTAACTTTTGGCAAGACAAAACAACTTGAGAGAATCAAACAGCAATGATTTGTGTCGCTGTGTAATGCCAAGAGTGAGTTTTACACCCAACTTGGATAAACACAGTAACAGGAGGTTGAATTCATTCTATTATATCAGCATCATGGGCCTAGTCCAACGGACATTTACTAGACAGGTTTCAATGCACTATGAAAACAAAAAATATAGTAGGTCTCAGATATGATGTGTAAGACATAACTGATGTTAGCATATCAGAATATATCTATTCAAATTCAAAATATTCCTGAGGCTAGCCAAGTGGATATTTATGTAAGTTTGAAGAGGTTTACGATTACTGGACAAGTGTGAGTAGTGCAGGGATACCATGAGATCCATTGGGTCTGAGAGGTATCCCAACACAACACCACTCACTCGAGTCCAGTAATCGTTGACCATTTGTAATACAAGTGTGGTTCTGTATTTATTAACCCCCCTCCAAAAAAAAAAGAATTCACTGTGATTAATCACTAGTTGAATGTTTGAACAGTTGAAAGGTTCTAAGAAACAAGCAATTTTATCAGAGAACAAGTCTTGAGACTTTGACCTTGTCACCTGCAGAATCGATGTTGATTCATTTTATTCATGAAAAATGTCAATCCACACTCAAAACTCAAACGAAAGTGTTTCATATCAGACATCAGAAATTATGAGTTCCGAAATTTATTTTGAAGAGTGCATATGTGCAAGCATCATTATATTTGGAGGATGGAAAATGTTCAAGGATTTTAATTTAAATACAGTGCTTGCTGTGTTTAAATTTTGTGCTTTTGAAACAGACACTAAAGTAGAACTCAAGTTGTCTGTGAATTAAGCTATCATTTGTGGACATCGGACATTTCTGTTCTGTAACATTTACATATGGGACAAGAAAAGACATTGTTGTGCATCATTTAATTTAACTAGGGCTATTCGTGAATCCATTCTGGGTGAACTCTTGGTATGTTAACACTTGACGTTTTCAATATTTGTGACTTGAAATTTATCCTTTCTTTTTATTTTACCTCAAGTTTTGACAACCATTGTTTAGACTTTAAGTAATCCACATTTACTACATAGAAAGCGAAAAACAAACTGTAGGATAACTGCAAGAAAATATCATTGTCTTTTGTACCCTCCATCAGTTATACACCATTACAACCCTTTTCCCCCTATCATTTTCCAGACAGCATTTTCTCAAAAGTTCTCAAAATGATTATCACAAAAGTCTTTGTCAGAGACTGAAAAGAGAAATGAAGGGGGTGAGGTTTTTCTTATAATTAAGCACCAACTTATTTCTATTGATAATATTTAAAACAAGAGGCCCCAAGTGGCCTTAATCGTTCACCTGACAAAGTGGTTCAAGTAAGTATTTGGGGTCACATTCAGTTAGACATGGTTCATCAACACTACAAAGGAATGATATGAGGAAAGGCAAATTTTATGGAAAAACACTAAGGAATGGATTTGCCCAACTTGAACCTAACCTGCCCCCCTCCCCCTGCTGCTCCTCCCCCTCACCCACCTCAAGAGATCCCAAATATTAAGCCAGGGACTCAATTGAACAAACTTAAATCTGATCCCCCTCGGGATATCAAATATGAAAGCATTCTGACTGGTGGATCTGAAGAAGGTTTTTAAAATGTCCTCACATTGCCCTAAGTTAAAATTTGGGCCCCCAAAGAAACCTAAATGAAAGTGTCAATGTCACTGTAGCTTAACTTGACTGTGTGTAAAGTTTCATGAAAAGGATAATGTTCAATGTTTATGAAAGGATTATGAAATAAGACAAGAACTGTGATAATTGAGAATAAGTTAATTTCTCTTCCATGACAAATTCCAATCTGACCCACGTAGAGATGCTGTATATCAAATATGAAAGGATTCTGGCTGGTGGATCTGAAGAAGATTCTGATCAGTGGTTCTGGAGAAGGAATTTTTTCTAATATTTGCAAATGTGCTGACTCAGCATTTTTTGATGAGGCCCCCCCCCCCCCCCCACTCCCCCCAACCCCTACAGAACACACTAACAAAACCAATGGCAATTCTGTTCTGTGGGGTTTGGGAAAAATGGGCGTTTGAAAATATTTTCTATTTTTAGCTCCTGGGGTTCCCACGGCGAATGTGGAAATGTTTTTTAGTAAGAGTCAAGTACTTATGACCCAATAATACCACTTACCGAATTTTGGTCAAATCGGACCATGGGTTCAGAAAATAGAAATTTTGGGCAGGGCCCAAAAGCTTGCCCCTCCCATTACGAAGGCAAATATTGCTTTACGAACTTCGTTTGAACAAACTTGATTCTACATCTCAGAGGAAAGCTTCAAACCAAATATCAAGTCATTGTACCCACTGGTTCATGAGAAGATTTTTCTAGAATTTTGGCGCATTTTCCTCCACTCCCTCCCTATGGAGCATGGCAACTTTATTTGAACAAACTTTAATTGACTAATGATAAAGAACCATGCATATCAAATTTGATTCAATTTGGCCCAGGGGTTTAGGAGGAGAAGTCGATAATGTAAAGTTCATGATGGACTGACGGACAACAGACAGAAAGTGATAACTTGAGCTCCCCTTGACTTTCTGTCAGTTGAGCTAAAAATTGACAATGTTACCATTATTTTATATGTCTATACTTGACAAACTTGTTACATGAATTATTCTATCAATAGCAATGCTCATTCTTGCAGAAAAATATTTTTCTCCTTGTATCTGATTTGCAACAAAAATAATTCTTAGGTGTCTAGTCCTATATCTTAAATTTGGAATTATTTTGAATTTGCATTTAGTAAGTAGTTTTAAAGAGTATTGATAGGATATGGCTATTGATAGGCTTTTGAAGGACATTTTGTAGGGGAAGGGGGCTGACAAATCAAAATGTCTTGATTTTTTTATTCAAAATCAAAATGCAGGTCCCCTACCTTGGATTTGCCCTGGTAGCCCCAGACTATACTCTGCCCATGCCCTGAAATTTGCCAAAATTTAAAACAAGATGCCCCATGGGGCCTGAGGAGCTCAACTGACAATAGTTGTTTAAAAGAAGGCTTTAATTAGCATCTATAGCTAGTTAACACTACAGAGGAATGAAATTATTTAATTCTTTATAACTCTGTTATTCATGTCAGATGATTGTTTTCTAGTGCTGGGATGCTACCACAGAAATAATGCCCTGATTCCCAGTAATGCAAAACTTGGGAGTCCAAATATCAACCTAGGAACTTAACTTGAACAAACTTGAGTTTGAGCCCTTCCCTTCCACAACCAGTATGCTGTATACCAAATGTGACAGCATTCTGACTGGGGGATCTGAAGGAGATTTTGAAAGAAATTTCACTAAGCTGAATTTTGGGCTACCATTGGGGGCCCAAATATTAACCCAGGGACCCAATTTGAACAAACTTGAATCTCACATCCCCAGAGATGATGTATACCAAATATAAAAGCATTCTGACTGGTGGATCTGGAGAAGATGATTTTTGAAGAAATTCCCTCATACTGCTCTAAGTTAAATTCAGGCTCCCATAAAAAGTCCAAATATTAACTCTGGGACTCGATTTGAATAAACTTGAATCTGAACCCCCTTAAGATTGTATACCAAATATGGATTCTAACTGGTGAATCTGAAGAAGAATATTTTTAAAGAAATTCTCTCATATTGCACCAAGTTAAAATGTGGGCCCCAATATGAACTCAGGGCCTCGATTTTAACAAATTAGAATATGACCTGATTCCCTCCCCCCCCCCCCCCACCCCCCATCCCCTTCAGAGATGTTGTATACCAGATATGAAACCATTCTGACTAGTGCATCTGAAGAAGAAGATTTGTAAAGAAATTTCCTCATATTGCTTTATGTTAAAATTTGGCCTACCATAGGGAGCCCAAATATTAACCTAGGGACCCAATTTTAACAAACTTAAATCACCCCACCTCCCCCAGATATGTTGTATACCAAATATGAAAGCATTCTGACTGGTGGATCTGAAGTAGAAGATTTTTAAAGAAATTCCCTCATTCTGCATTTAGTTAAAATTTGGGCTACCATAGGGAGCAAAAATATTAACCCAGGCGCTCGATTTGAACAAACTTGAATCTGCCCCCCCCCCCCCCTCCCCCCAAAGATGTTGCATACCAATTTTTACCACACAATTCTACTGGTCCTAAGGTTGCTTCATAACCAAATAACAGTTCTCTGTTCCGTGTGGTTGGAAAAATATGGGCATTTGAAAATATTTCCATTTTAAGCTCCTGGGGTTTCCATGGGGACACAAGAAAATTTTCTTTTTGCATGAATCAAATACTTTTGACTCAATAATACCACATATCAAATTTGGTTCAAATCGGATCATCGGTTCAGAAAATAGAAATTTTTGGCGGGGCCAAAAATTTTGCCTCTCCCATTACAAAGGCAAATATTGCTCCACGAACTTTGTTTGAACAAACTTGATTCTACACCACAAAAGGAAGTTAAATACTAAAATTTAAAGCCATTGTACCCACTGGT